>BSBM01000931.1:0-317500 GCA_027924585.1 Larix kaempferi
TCTGTTAATGTCCATTATTGGCCAAACCCTGAGCATCTTTCTGTCGATGATAATTTTTTCTTTCAGATTTATAGTCCAACTTGATTGAAAAAATGCTGTGTTGCAGTTTTATTGCAGTGCCCTCTTTCATGCTTGATAGGATTTAATGTGAGATTATGTATGTAAGTCTTTGGAAGATGTGCTGGAATGACTTTGATCACTTAAATTGAATGGTATGCTGGGATGATTTTGCTCGAGTACAGCTCATTTAAGCCCTTTGGCAATGACTTTACTACGCAAGTAAATCTGGAATGTAGGCTGGAAGGATTTACTGAAGTAGAACTCAATGATCCATTTGAAAAGAGATTATATACTTACAGCTCATGTTAACATTAACAATGACATTGAGACCTTATCGGACCCTCAAGCAAAACCTTGGAATATCTACACGAGTGAAGAATTTGTATTTTGTACCCTGTAATGGACAATCTTAACGAGCTAAAAGTAAAGTCCACGACATGTTAACAAGCAAAACCTGCTGGAGGAAAGGAGCAAAAACAAAACATAGAACTGATCTCAATGTCAGACACACACACAGCTACAGCTCTAGCAATGACAAGATATTAATGCAACAAGAGCAGAATGATTTTCTTTCATTAACACCCCCAAAAATACTTATAGCATGCTCTTCACATACCTCTACATGTCAATACAAGCTAAGCTAAGAATTTTTTATTTTTATGCAAACTACTCTTATTTTTATGAAAACTACTTAGGGAAGTTTCTTGCAGTAAATGCAACATCTAACTCTATTAATGCATATACAACTAATCAATACAAATGTGAGGGAGAAATTACTTCCTCCTACACTTCCACTTAATTTCTATCTTACACATTTCATGACTAACTATGCATAAATTCTTCCTTTGAAATACAGGCTTATCTCATGCCAATGGCTTAGTAAAGATGTCAAGATGTCAGTAAGTTAGTAAGTTGGTATTGAGATTTACAAACTTGCAAATAGATTTCTCTATTACTTACAAGGTCTCGAATAAAATGATATAAAACAATATGTTTAGTTTTACAATAGAATACATTATTTTTGAACAAAGTAATGGCTTAGTTGTTGTAACAAAAATATGAATTGCGTGCTTTTCTTCATGCTGAAGATATTGTAAGATCCTCTTAACCATACAAGTGACAAGTTGCTAAAGTTGTTGCCACATACTTTGCCTTTGCTGAAGATATTCACACAATTGACCACTTCTTTGATGCCCATGAGATTAAACCTAAACCAAGATGAAAATCATAATTGGAAGAGCTCATCATATCATTAGTACATCATGCAAAAACACACATAATACCAAAATTGGTTGTACGTGCAAATATATCTCAAAATCCTCTTGCCTACTTGCCAATGAGAGGTTTTGGGAGATTCCATGAACCTGAAAATCAAACTAACTACATACATTATATATGGACTTTTAGTTTTGAGATACATGAGGCTACCAACAAGCCTTGTGAAAAAGGTAGGATCAACTATTGATTTTTTAACCCATTTGCTTATTTTTGTACCAGTCACAACAAGAGTGTCTATGGGCTTGCAATTGTTCATCATGAACTTGTTCAATACATTTTTATCATACTCATGTTGACATATAAATATGCCATTGTTTGATTGTTCAATGTCAATGCCAAGGAAATATTTCATTCGAACAAGATCTGTTATTTCAAATTATGTTTTCACGTCTGATTTGAAAATTTCTAAAATTAAGTTTCCTATATAGATCATATTATCATCGTACAAATAAATAATTAGAGTTATGTTTTGTTCATTTTCCTTGGTGTACAAAGTGGGATCACTTTTGCTTTTGTAGAACCCACTACTAAGGTCTTGGTGCTTGTTTAAGACCATACAATGCATTTTTTAACTTATAAACTTTATGATCTTGATTTTTGATCTCATACCCATGTGGTTGATCAACATAGACTTCTTCTTCTAAAATGCCATTCAAGAATGTTGATTTAACATCCATATGATATATTGACCACCTGCTATGAGTTGCTAAAGCCAATACTATTCTAATTGTGTCTAACCTTGCTACTGGAGCAAATGTTTATCCGAGGTTTAGACATAATCAACACTAGACTATTGTGCAAAACCTTTAGCAACAAGCCTTTCCTTATAATTTTCCACATCACCTTAAATCCACATAACTTCTATGTTGTCCTTACCTTCAAGAAGATCCACAAGATCCCATGTGTCATTTTCTCAATTGCATATATTTCCTCATTCATGGCATGAATCCATTTATCTTCTTTAATAGCTTCTTCAAAGTTCACATGGGCTCACATGAAAATAATGCAAAATGTGTCTATAGATCTACATCATCATGTTGATAAAAATCCCTCTTAAGCATCTAGATTTTTTGTTTCTCAATGATGTTATAGTGGGATCTGACTCACTACTAGAGTGGCAAATGTGAGCTTGTTGTTCTCCTTGTCTTGAAGATTCACCTTGAACCTGTAACCTTGGTAGTCTAGGCAGAGATCCTTCCTATCCTGTAGATTATATATGTTCTTTTGTTGGTACATATGGAGACGAAATTCCAACTGGGATTAATTGATCAACTTGACCATTCCAAGATTATGCTTCCGTAAATTTCACATCTCTAATGATGTAACCCAAGCGGCGCCATATATGTGGTTAAATGTATATGATATGAACCCAAGGGGGGGTATATGGGGATATATGGGGCCAAATGTATGTGTATTGATGTAAATGTATATGTAATATTGATCTGCTCTATTGAAGGGACCACATGTGCAATGAGTGAATAGGCATTTATAGAGGTAATGCAATCACTATTGAGAACATGTGAAATGATTATGTGAACGTCTTGGGGTAATTGGAGAAGGATCTACTATTATTTAAGGATTTATTGTGTAACTTATATTTCTTATCTATATGGGAGTTCTGCTCCACGTTTACATTGTTGTACACGGTGTGTACTCTTGTCTCTTAATGATAATTTTAAGGGTTTGGTTCATAACAGTCTTGGGGTAATTGGAGAAGGATCTCCTATTATTTAAGGAGTTATTATGTAACTTATCTTTCTTATCTATATTGGAGGTGTGCTCCATGTTTATATTGATGTCTATGGTGTGTACTCTTGTCTCTTATGATAATTTAAAGGGTTTGCTTCATAACATCTACTTATAATAAACTTATTGGTGACAAGATTATATAACCTATAACTCTTGGATTGTTCATTGTACCCTAGATAAAAATGATTTTCTCACTTTTTTCATCCATTTTTCTTCTTAGCTATTCAGGAACATGTGCATAAGGCACACAACCAAATACCTTGATGTGTGAGCCATTTTATTTTATGCCACTACTAGTTTCTCGAGTCACTTTATTTTTGACACTTTTTATAGGAGACCTATTCAAAATATACACTAAACATATAACAACTCCAACCCAAAACTCATTTTCAATATTTTTTTTTCTCTAAGCATACTTATGCCCATGTTCATTATGGCTATGTTTTTCCTTTCTACTATCCCATTCGGCTGAGGAGTGTACCTAATTGTGAATTCTCCCTTAATACCACAATTTTTTCAATAAGATGTGAATTCTTTGGACTCATTATCACCTCCTATATCATACCTCAAGGCTTTATTGTACTGTCCACTTTGCTTTTTAGCCAGAGCTTTAAACTCCTTAAACTTATCAAAAGTTTCTAAGAAGTGTTTTAAGAAATAAACCCAAGTATTTTGACTGAAATCATCAATGAATGTCAAGAAATAGAAGTTTACTCCAAGAAGTTGTGTTTGCATAGGACCACATAAATTAATATGCATCGGCTCGAATTGTGTCTTTGCCCTGTGAGATGCATTAGCTAGAAAACTATCCCTGTGTTGTTTTCCCAATATACAACTCTCACAAGAGATGGTTGGTTGATGTACCATTGGTAGGCCTTTAACCATTTGCTTCTAATGTAATAAATTAATTCCATCATAATGCAAATGACCAAATCTTAAATGTCATAACCATGACACATCTAAACTACTGACTTTGTGAACAAAAGAGGTTGAGTGGTTGACACTTCTTAAGCTTAAAGGAAACATCATATTTTTGGTCATCTATTTTCGCATTAAGATTCATAATGGGAGGTCTGTCAAGATTGTACATGTATTACCATTAAAAATTACTTTATAACCATGTTGTGTGAGTTGAACACTACTCATGAGATTGTTTATTAAGCACAAGGCTAGATAGAGATCATACATGTTTCTCTTTTTATTTTGTTTGGATGAAAAGTTGATTGTCGTTTTACCAACAACATTGACAGCATCGTCCTTGCCAAGTTTGACACCAAACTTGACATATTTCTCTAGGCTTTCAAACAAACATTTATCTCGAATCATGTGGTTAGTGCAATTACTATCTAACAACCAAAGGTCTCTAATAAATTCTTGAGCTTCAATTCAACTTATAAATAGATACTTTTAAAAGTATTTGAGACATTAGTTGTGTTTGTTTCATCTTTGTCTGCCTTTTCCTACATTCATTAGTAAAATTTCCATATTTTTTACAACACTGGACTTTGATTTGTCATATCTCTTGGTTTGTTGATAACCCTTGTCTATCCTCCTTAATTTGAGGGTTTTGTCGTGGCCTCTCTTATTGGTCCATACTATGTTTTCTCTCTATATGAAGTACTACTGCTATATCTGTCCCTACCTCTGTTGTTTCTTCCTCTACCTTGGTTAACAGATGCTTGTGTCTTGAAAGCATTTTCAAGAGAATCATCTTCCAAGCTAATTTTCGATTCATGGAACAATAAAGCTCCCATCATCTCTCCTATTAATAGTTGTGACATATATTTAGATTCTTCAATGCCAACTACAACCATAACAAATTTCTTACAAGGATCCTTAGAACATTTTCCACAATCTTCTAGTGTATCAAATCTTTTCCATGAATTATGAGTTGATTAATTGCTGCCATTACATGTGTGATAATCTGATCTATACTTTCATATTCCTTCTTTTTTAGATTTTCAAAATCTCATATGAAAATATGCATCTTCAATTTTTCACTTATTGTTCCCTAATATTTCGCTTATTGTTCCCTGATAGACCATTTCAAGAATATCCTAATCATATTTTGTAGTTTGTAGCTGTAATAATTACAATTTTAAAAAATATTGAACCATTAGTGCTTTTGTTAGATCAACCACAATGCCCTAGACTCTTTCTTCTTCTTGATTCAAGTAAATCCTTTATGCATTTTTCATTGCATGTATTGTTACATAAATTGGTTGTGCAAAACCAATTTCAACAACCTCCCAACATTCGTGAGATGGAAAGAAAGATTTCATTCATATCGACTAGAATTCATAATTTTTCCTAGTCAATATTAGCACTTGAGACTCTCCCAGATTGCTCTCGGATGCCATTAAAGCACATGCTATGATTAAAGCATATGCTATGAATTGGACACTAAAATTCTTCAAGTGCAATTGACCTTTTACCTTTCATTTTAAATTTGTAATTAACCTTTTACCTTTAATTTTAAACTAGTCCTCCTTTTCATAAATATATAATAAGTCCTTTCTTTAAAAAAAAATTGAAACTACCTATTCTTTTAAAACCTTTCTGTTTATAATTTTCTTTTGATAAGAACGGTCCCACTCTTCTTTAATATAAACCTTTTTCTTACTTGAATGTAAGCCCTTTTAAATATATATATATATATATAATATGCCCATTCCTCTTTTTTTAAAACACATCCCCTTTTTTTAAAACTCAATCAAGACTATTTTTTTTAACTCAATCTCTACCACACGGCCAACTCTCCTTCAAAATTTGTGCATGGAAGCTTCAATCCCGGAGTTCTTCTTCTATATGCCCATTTTTATTTACCTCAGTGCAGGCTAGGCCTCCCCTGCTAAAATTTCTGGCTACAACAGCGTAAGATTACTAAGCAATTGTGACAAAGCGAGCTCTCAATACCTTATGCTTCAACCTCTTCTTTCACTAAAACCATGACATGGGCTCCTTATTATCTCAGTCCCTTCCTCTCTACTGAGAACATGTGGCTCTTTATTTAATGATATTTTTTCATTAACCCAAAAAAGAACTTATTATATGCTCTTCACATACCTCTGCGCAGTAATACAAGCTAAGAGTTTTTGTTTTTTCATACAAACTATTTAGGAAGTTTCCTATAGTAAATGCAACATCTAACTCTATTAATGCCTATACAACTACCATGTACAATGGTTAGAGGGATAAGTTATTTCTTCCTACAAAACCTTTCAGTATCTTCACAAGAGAAGAGTTCACATTTTATACCTTGTATTTTGGACAATTTTAACGAGATAAGAGTCAATTCCAGGACATGTTAACATGTAAATTTTATGAGTTAGAGTGCATCAATTTTGACTTATTTCTTTTGATGTGAATGCATCCATCATAAGCGAGGAAACAAGCCTTAACAACTCTAGCATTATCCACATTAAAGCTAGACTTAGAGGATTCTCTTTAGTATGTTAGGGAATTTAATGTAGTGCTTTATTAACGAGGATAAATATTGTCGAGACGAACTGCCATATCCAACTTGAAGGGCGAAAGATGGAGGAGCAGATGACCAGAAACAAACATGTATGAGAAATAATGTATTTCATTTTATTATTCATAAAAAAACCAAAAAACAATGTTTGATGCATTGCTTTAGATTTCCAATAGTGGATTGTGATTTCAGGTCAGAATGCATACTGGAAAATTGGATGGTATTTTGGTCTAAATTTAATGGCAAGATATGTCTTTTAGGTGGTGAGTGTTGTCCTAAACAAGGCAACAACTTGCCACCTGAAATTCTCAACTTCCATGCACATTAACTTAAAATTATGATTGGTTCTAAGATGCATATAGAGGGATTGTTCTGCAGTAAAGTCACCATTAAAAATGTACTATTACAAGTGAAGGAGGAGTTGGTGATAGTATTACATCAAACACTCCTCCTTAATTACTATTACTAGTATGCTTCAACATGCACAACATTCAACTAGCATGCTACAACATATACAATATTTACAAACTATTAGAAATTACATCAACTAAAACATTTATATCCTATTTTTGAATTACAAAGACATAATCTTTTGTTATTATTATGATAAACTTATAGATCCATTAATTTTCAGATCTGCAAAAAAACAATTCGTTCAATAACAAAAATTGCACAATTGCAACCACAAACCATTAAGCTTCTTTTTATTTTTCTTTGGATTTCAAAACTTGTACTCAACAATCCTTCTTGTATTCTTTAGCTTCATCTTTATTCTTTGCATGATTTCATTCATGTTGTGTCCAACACCATCACCATAGTCATTTATTCTACTATCCAGCTACCCTAAGGCTTCTTCAAAGTACTAATTTATTTTTTATACTACTAGAATTACCTGCATATTCATACACAAATGAGCTATGAACAAAAAGAAATGTTTGTTTATCATGTTTTGATGCTCTTTGCACAACTCTAAAGGTTGCATTCTCCAAGTCTTCTTCTACTGCTGCAACAATAGTTTTAAAATCCCATCTTCCATGCTTATTTTCATTCATACCAACATCACTCTTTGAAATGGATTTCTACTATATCATCATCAACTGATAGTAGTACCTCATCTCCTCGAGCCTCCACTTCACAATAATTTCTTTTACTAGTAATTTTTCCATTCCATCTTGCTCAAAGGGATGAATAACGTCTTCTTCATTACTATATTCAAGGAAAAATTTACTTTAGAAGTTTTTAATCTTTTTAAAAAAATATCGCTCAACATTTTATGGTTGGAAATTTAAGAATTAGTAAGATTCGCGAAGGTTTCTACATTTAAAAAAAGTTATGGATCCATTAAATTTTCCTTGACTATATTCACATTCAATATTTGAATCACAATGAGTCACACACTCAACAATTGACTCATTCATTTTCTTAATGAGTCTCTCTTAAATTACTTTCTTGATCTATTTTTGCAATTCTTGGGAATTTATTTCTCTTAACGTAATCATTCATTTCTTGGCTAGGATTGCATCTAGTGCAAGGTGATGTTACCCACTTATGACATGTTAGTTGCAATGAAATTCCCCCAAAACAGAAATATGACCATTAAAAAGAATTTTTAGAGGTACCTACACAGCTTTTTAGAATATGGTATAAAAAGATGAAACATAGACAATCATATCACCTTCCGAGATATATAAATTTTATATATGGAAAATAGGTATAAATCCCCAAAAATGGTGTTCTTCTAAGATTAGCATGTTATTTTTTTTTCTAAAACATAATTTGTAAAAAACAAAAGTAGAGTTGTAGATAACAGGTGGCTCTAGTGCAACGCTATTTTTTCAAAATTTTCCAAGCTAATTTTAGAATTTTTTTTTTAAATTAAGGAAGTCAACGAAGCCCTAAAAATGACAAGGTCAAGCATTAGGCCCCACTATCATGGTCTTAAAATAGTCAATTTTATTCTTTTGTCTTTAGTGCATATGTCTTCTAGTATACTTCTGCAGGTTTTTTTCCATTTTCAAAATATGTGAGTCAGCCAAAAGTTATATCCAAAATACATGACCTATGTTTTATGTAAATATGACATAATTGCAAACAAAAATGAATAAAAAATAGAAAATACTAACAAATTTATTCAAAAAATAGATATCTGAAATTTGCATAGAGAGTTCTATAAGTGTGTGCAATTTCATTAGTAGTGGATAAGTGGAGCATACATAGATTCAAGGTTAAAAAACATGAAGTTACAGAACATGATATGTTTTTCTATAATGCATTCCAAGGCATAAGGCTAGGCAATCCAAACCTAGAACCAAATCCACCAAGTCATTAAACAAGAAAATGGAAAAAGGCATGTGCGACAAAAAAATTTAAATTTCAAAGTGCATGTACTAACAACACGTGCGAACTAATAGTGTGCGTGTGTGCTAATAATGTGCACTCACTAATAATGTGCATGCGATCCTAATGCATGCACATCATTAGTGTGTGCACTAATGTTATTCATTTTTTTCCCCTCTAGTTATATCTCCCTTTCTCAATATAATCGCACCCCTCCTCCCTCTTTATAACTACACCCCCCCTCTCTTTTTCAACCTCCCATATATCTCTATACCATAAATCATAAGCCTCCCATGTATCCCTATACCATAAATCCTAATCCTACCATCTCTCTATATACCCTCTTTGTTACCCTAAACCCTAGCAACCTCCTTTCTCTATTTCTCTAACCCTCCCTCTCTTTTATTCCCCTTGTCTATCTCTCTCTTTGTCCCCTTGACCCCTAAACCTGCATGCCCTCTATCTCTAAACCACCCCCCCTCTTTCTCCTAATCCCCCTCACCCCTAAAACTAACATTTTCCTCTCCCTCTCCCCCTCTCTCTCTCTCTCTCTCTCTGCCCCCCCCACTCCTCACCTTCCTATCCCTACCCCCACTCTATCTCTTTCTCTCTCCCCCTACCATTATCCACCTCCCCATCCTCCTCCTCTATCTCTCTCTATTTATCCCTCTCCCCCCTAATCCTCCCCTAACCTTAACCACCTACTCACTATCTATGTCCTAGTCTCTCACCTACTCCTGCCACTAACCACCACCCCATGATCTCTCTCTCTCTCTCTCTCTCTCTCTCTAAACCCTCAATCCCTAATCTATCTTTCTATATCTCCTCCCCAAAACCCCCACTCTTCACCCTCCTATCCCTACCCCTCTCTCTCTATCTCTATGTCTCCCCTACCACTAACCATCTTCCCATTCTTGTCACTCCCTTTATATCCCTCTTCCCTTACATGTCCTACCTTTAACCACCCATTGTCTCTCTTTTTATTGGTCTCTCACATACTCCTACAACTAACCACCTCCTCTCTCTCTCTCTCTCTCTCTCTCTCTCTCTCTAAACCCCTAACCCCCACTCCCTCTCTCTCTCTAAACCCTTAACTCCTAATTTATCTCTATAAACCACTGACCACC
Organism: Larix kaempferi; assembly: GCA_027924585.1. NCBI lineage: Eukaryota > Viridiplantae > Streptophyta > Pinopsida > Pinales > Pinaceae > Larix > Larix kaempferi. The sequence goes on from BSBM01000931.1 coordinate 10,027, forward strand.
TCCCCATCCCTCTCTCTCTAGATATATATGCCTCTCCCCCTTACTCCCCGCTACCCTTAACCACCCACTCACTCTCTCTCTTTCGGTCTCTCACCTAGTCTTACCACTAACCATCACCCTCTCTCTCTCTCTCTCTCTAAACCCCTAATCCCTGAGATCTCTCTCTCTAAACTCCTAACCCCAATCTCTCTCTCTCTCTAAACCCCCTAACCTACCATCTCTCTCTCTCTCTAAAACCATAATCTCTCTCTCTCTCTCTCTCTCTATATATATATATATATATAAACACCTAACCCCTAATCTCTCTCTCTCTCTAAACCCCTAATCCCTGAGCTCTCTCTCTCTAAACCCCTAACCCCAATCTCTCTCTCTCTAAAACCATAATCTCTCTCTCTCTCTCTAACCATCTCCCAACCTCTCTCACTCTCTATATATCCCTCTTCCCCTACCCCCCCACCCTTAACCACCCACTTTATCTCTTTCTATCAGTCTCTCACCTACTCCTACTAGTAACCACCTCCATTATCTCTCTCTCTCTCTCAACTCCTAACCCCCAATGTCTCTCTCTCTAAACCCTTAACCCCCAATCTCTCCCTCTCTAAACCTCTAACTCACAATCTCTCTCTCTCTCTCTCTCTCTCAACCACTAACTCTTAATTTCTCTTTATAAGTCATTGACTGCCTCCCCATCACCCCCCCCCCCTCTCTCTCTCTCTCTCTCTTCCTATCTCCAGGGCATCTAAAAATTCATAGTAGATATTGTTATCATTTCCTTCAAGTCTTCACACTCTTTCACATCTGATACAGTCTCTCTTTATCTCTATCCCTGTAAACCCCTAACCCCCAATCTCTCTCCCTCTCTCTCTTTGTAAACCTCTATCCCCCATTCTCTCTCTCCCTCTCCCTCTCTCTCTCTCTAAGCCCCTAACCTCCAATGTCTCCCTCTCTCTCTATAAATCCCTAATCTCTCTCTCTATATATATCTCTAAACCCCTAACCCTCTCTCTCTCTCCCCTACCCATACCCCCCCTCTCTATCTCTCTCCTTCTCCCCTACCACTAACCCTCTCCGCATCCCTCTCACTCTCTCTATATCCCTCTTCCCTTACCCCACACTACCCTTAAACACCCATTGTTCTCTTTCTATCTATCTCTCACCTACTACTACAACTAACCACTCCCCTAATCTCTCTCTCTCTCTAAACTCATAACCCCCAATCTCTCTCTCTCTCTCTCTCTCTCTAAACCATTAACCCCCAATCTATCTCTCTCTAAACCCATAACCCCCAATATCTCTCTTTAAACCCCTAACTCCTAATTTATCTCTATAAACCACTGACAACCTCCCAATCCATACCCCCCTCTCTCTCCCCTACCACTAATCGCCTGCCCATCCTCTCTCTCTCTCTCTCTCTCTCCTCTCTGTCTTTGGGGCATCCAAAACTTAATAGTAGATATTGGTATCATTTCCTTCAATATTTCACACTCTTTCATGTCTAATGTTGTCTCTCTCTCTCTCTCTCTCTCTCTCTCTCTCTCTCTCTCTATATATATATATATATATATATATATATATATATATACATATATGCCTCTTCCCCTTACTCTCCCCTACCCTTAGCCACCCACTCAATCTCTCTCTTCCAATCTCTCAACCCCTAACCCACAATCTCTCTCTCTCTCTCTCTCTCTCTCTCTCTCTTTAGAGCATCCAAAACTTCATAGTAGATATTCTCCATCTTATGCATCTTTTCCTTCAATACTTCAAACTCTTTCACATCTGATATTCTCTCTCTCTCTCTCTAAACCCCTACCCCCTTGATCTCTCTCTCTCAACCACTAACCCCCAATATCTCTCTCACTCTAAACCCCTAACCGACAATATCTCTCTCTCTCGCTCTCTCTCTCTAAACCCAAACCCCCAATATCTCTCTCTCTAAACCTTTAAACCCAATATGTTTCTCTCTAAAACCATTCAAGACTTCACAGTCTTTCACATCTAATACTCTCTCTCTCTCTCTCTCTCTCTCTCTCTCTCTCTCTATGTATGTAAAACCCTAACCCCCAATCTCTATTTGTTTAAACCTGTAACCTCCAATCTCTCTCTACAAACCCCTAATATCTCCCTCCAACTCTCTAAACCCCTAAACCCCCCCTCTCTCTCTCTCTCTTCACCCTCCTACCCCTACCCCATGTTGATGTATTTGTAACTTTGGAATGTATTTCATATATGTATATTGTATTCCTATAGAGATGTTATTATTCCTCTATATGGAAGTGTTGTCATTTATATTGTAAGTGTCGTAACTTATACATGATGGGTTATTAGACCACCTTGATGGGGTCGGCCCTGTATAAGTCATGTGGGTTAAAGGGTTATTAGACCACCCTAGTGGGGTCAGCCTTGTCAGCATTATATTACGTGGTTAAGTTGAGGCCGACCTAGTAAGGTTATTAGGCAAGTCAAGTCATGTATAAATAGAGTGCGGGAGGCACTCTATTTGATTATTCACTTTCTCAGTCATACACTCATTGGAGAGTGGCGCACTAGTGGAGGAGGAGAAGCTACTGCTAGGAGACTATCTCTTATGCTTGGGTTTTGTATCATTGCTCTATCTATCTTTGAGGAATTTATTGGGGTTTTTCACCTTTATGGTTTTCCCCAAGGAAATTCTGTGTGTCTATTGTCTCTTGTGATTGCTTCTTGTGATTGATATGATGTACATGTTATTCTCTCAGTTAAGATCCTAGATCATTTTGAATTGATGCTCAAAATTTAACATGGTATCAAAGCTAACCTGAGAAGAAGACACTGCGCAGTTGCGGAAGCTAGGGCTTCCTATTTTTTGGGTTTCTCTCCACAAATCTTGAAAGGAAGGAGGCTAGATTAACTCTACTCAGCAAGGTGCATCTTTCTGTTGCAATAGAATTCAATTCTGAGCATTTTCAGATTTTGACCTAAAACTTAGGGTTTCCACAAAAAAGTGGAATTTCTGAAATCTGAGACCATGGCTAGAAGCTCATTGGAAAAATCGAATTTTAGAGCTTTGGATCGAACTTTTTGGTTGGGTGAAGCTCTAGTGAAGCCGAAAATTAGGGTTTCTACAAAAGTTGGAATTTCTGAAATTTGAGACCGTGGCTGGAATATCCTCTGAAAAATCAAAGTTTAAAGACCAAGATCGAACTTTTTGGTTGGGTGAAGCTCCGGGAAAATCAAACCCTAATTCAGGGTCCTCCCTAGTGAATCCGGAAATCTAAAAAGCAAATTTGAGGGGTGAAACTTTGTAGTTTTCAAATTCTGAGTATACGAGCTTCATCAGGTCATCAAGGCGCATCTTTCTATCCTTTCAGAAGTTTGAATTTTTAGGGTTTCTTTGACAAACCCTAATCCAGCTCCAGATCCAAATTTCTGCAAATTAAGTGGATTGGGTTAATTCTAGAAGAGAGCGAGTTTGACACCTGCATAAGTGAAGGGTTTCTTGTCCCAGAATGAGAAGATATAGAGAATGGAGAAGTGGTAATGACCACTCTTAATGGTCTTCCTAGGTCATGGGATTCCTTCATCCAAGAAATTTGTGCTGTTGATGTATATGTAACTTCGGAATGTATTTCACATATATGTATATTGTATTACTATAGAGATGGTATTATTCCTCTATAAGGAAGTGTCGTCATTTATATTGTAAGTGTCGTAACTTATACTTGATGGGTTATTAGACCACCTTGTTTGGGGTCGGCCCTGTATAAGTCATGTGGGTCAAAGGGTTATTAGACCACCCTATTGGGGGTCGGCCCACTCAGCATTATGTTATGTGGTTAAGTTCGAGCCGACATGAGTTAGGTAAAAAGGCAAGTCAAGTCAAGTATAAATAGAGTGCGGGAGGCACTCTATTTGTTCACTCACTTCTCACACATGCTCTCAAGGAGGAGAGGCGCACTTATGGAGGAGGAGGATTGCTGCTAGGTTATGGCTATCTCTATTGGTTGGTTGTATCATTGCTCTATCTATCTCTGAGGAAGTTATTGGGGTTTTTCACCTTTATGGTTTTCCCCAAGTAAATCTTTGTGTCTCTTGTGTGCTTGCATTATTGTCTCCATGATTGATATGCTGTACATGTTGTTCTCTCAGTTAAGATCCTAGATCAGATTGAAGAAAATTCTGAAAATTTAACATGGTATCAGAGCTAGCCTGAAAGAAGGCATGATATGGCATGTATGACACTTGTTGCACTTACGATGCTAGGGCTTGATATAGCAAAAACCAGTCATCGTAGCACTTTCGCTATAAATCCGTTTTGGTGAAGTTTTCGGATCTAAAATTGTTACAGGCCGAAGCTAAAATCTCCAGGTACCTTGTGTCCAAAGGACAACCTCTAATTCGTTGTACTTTGTGATTTATGATCTGTACAATATAGGGTTTCTGCCTCTTCCAGATCTGAGTCAAAATCAGGTGACCTTGGGAAAAAGGTCATAACTTGGGCTAGGAAGCTCCAAATGAAATTTAGTGAAAAGTGACAGGTAGTACACAGGCCGAGCTATCTCAAAAAACGTTTCCAGAGGCCGAAGGTCAAACAGTGACACGTGGCACGCCGTACAAGTTCGCTCTCCTGTATTATCCCATAAACAGGTCACGTTGCGACACTTGGCATATCTCTCTCTTAGAAAATCCAATTGAGGTCAGACCTGTCAGGATGGAAAGATAACAGGCCGAGCTATCTCAGAAAACTTTTTCAGAGGCCGAAGGTCAAACAGTGACATGTGGCACGCCATACAAGTTCGCTCTCCTGTATTTTCCCAAAATAGGTCACGTTGCGACATTTGGCATAACGCTCTCTCAGAACATCCAATTGAGGTCAGACCTGTCAGGATGGAAAGCTAACAGGTCAGGCTATCTCAGGAAACTTTTTCAGACCCTGTGGATCAAAAATTTTGGAGTTACACCAGAAACAATCAGGTACATATTTCTGTCAAAACAGAATTATTTTTTTGTACCTTCATTCATGGCTTCCGGAATTTAGGGCTTTGGAGAAAGTTGGAATTTTTGTAATCGGAGACCACGGCTGGATGATACTCATCAAAATAGAAATTTAGAGACCAAGATCAGAATTTTTGGTTGGGCAGAAGGCCGGGCTTGATTAGACCCTAGTTCGGGACTTTGATCAGAAAAGTGGAAAATTAGGGCCTCTGTAAAAATGGGAATTTTTGAAATCTGTGACCACGGCTGGAAGCTCCTCAGAAAAATAGAAGCTTCTAGCTTTGGATCAAACCTTTTGATTGGTCAGAAGAGTGGTCTTCATCAAACCCCAGTTCAGGGTCACACCCAGTGAATCCAGAAGTTTCAAAGGCAAAATTGAGAAGTGAAACTTTGTAGTTTTCAAATTCTGAATATACCAGTTTGATCAGTTCATCAAGGCGCATATTCCTATCCTTTCGGAAGTTTGAAATTCAAAGTTTGAATTTTTGGGGTTTTTTCTGACAAACCCATATCCAGCTCCAGGTCCAGTTCTTGCAAATCAAGTGGATTGGGTTAATCCTAGAAGAAGATGGATTGGTTACCTGCATAAGTGAAGAAGTTTCTGTTTCAGAGGGAGATGAGGCTAAGGCCTTATATAAGAAGATTACAAGCGATCTCGACAGGTATGACTCATCGAGGTATGTTTCGATATTTGTCCATGATTAAGTTTATGGTATGTTTGTCTTCATGTTATTACGGTTAGTACAATTTTGATTTTTGATTTGTCGTATCACCTTAACAAAATTATGAATGCATAATAGAAGATATTCATTGGTTAGGGTGTTGACACTTATGATTGTACTAATGCATTATGATGTTGTATGAGGTTTATGTTGTCTACTAACATGAAAGGTACACCAAGCAAGACAAATCATGTTCTGGTCCAAGAACATATGGTCATGATAACATGAGGACAAAGATTCATCCATTGTCATGGATCTCATAGAAGATCCATTTACGAGGTATGTATAACTTGGTTTTGTAATGGATAACATATGAGACATGCAGGTTACTAGCACAAGTCACTGAAGAGAACCAAAAGACATTATGCGGGTATGTTAGACATAAACTAGCTAGCATGCTAATCCAGGTATGTTTTTCCTATATCAAGCTAGAATCCTACCTTGGGTTAGGATTTTATACTATTGTTGATAATGATTATTCATGAAGTCATAGGTTTGAATAATCATGGTTGTATGCATATTATGTTTCTTACCATAATTGATGATATGACTAACCAGAAGAATCATGATGGTATAGGTTTGAATAATCACAGGTTTTATGCATTTTATATCTCTTATCTTGATTGATGATTCAACTAACCTGAAGAGTCATAGGCTTGAGTAATTACATGTTTAGACATGTTATGTTTCTTATGATTTGACTAACCATAAGAATCCTTGAATGCTAATGCTTATTATTTCTGTTTGAAATGATCATGACTATACATGCTTGAGATTATTGTGTTTTAATAGTATATTAATGAATGTATGATTTTATATGAGATCACAAGGATAACACAATCATGATACTAATAAGCATGCATAGGAACCAAGGATGAATATGAGTTCAAGAACAGGTAATCCAGGAAGCAAAGATCAAGAGGGAGCACACTCCAATTGTTCCTGCAAAGAAAGCAAAGGAGCACACTTCAGTAGCTTCTGCAAGGAGCATATATTCAGAGGGAGTTGAACATCTTTCTACAAAGGTGTAGAAGAAGCTACTTCAGATTATGACTCCAGTATCTCCCGCAAAGAAGCAAAGACTCAGAGGGAGTCCACCCAATGAACAAACAAAGATAAGTATTTTAATTATCATTTCTTACATATGTGTTTGTTTAATTAAAATTGTTCAATGATGTATATGCTCATGTTCCTAGACTTAGGATATGTATTGTGCATATTAGAATAGTTGCATTAATGAATAGTATACTACTAATATACATGGGTAAGTGGCCTATGGCACTGTACAACATTCCATTGCTACTTATCTAGAATGAAACCTCTTTGCTGACATGTTGGGAGTTGTGCACACTCTTAACAATGTTCTGGTAGAGATTGGAAGGCATCTAGAAAGTTACGGAATATGGATAAATGTTGTATTGAAGCATTGGCTAAGATAATTGCATGACTGTATGACATATTTATTTAAGTGTAAGAATTTGTTCTGAAAACTATGAGATGTTTTCTAATCATGCAATTTAACTTGTTGTGTAGGAAAGATCGTATGCCATCTCCTACAAAAGAAGAACTACAACATTTGTTCAGCAACAAATTATCTATTGAAGATATTGAAGTTCCCAGGATCTGGGATGAAGAAATAGAATGCCATGATCCGTCGATCATGAAGAATGATGTTTGGGTTGCAGTCCCAAGACGTAAAGGGAAGTTTGTTATGACTTCCAAATAGAACTATCAAATCAAGCATGTTGCAGATGGCAGCATTGAGAAATACAAAAGTGATGAAATAGAAGATGCACCAGATGGATTTCAAGACAGCATGGTGTAGTCATATATGTGTGCAGAACTTGATATGGTGAAGATAGATTGATTTTCGACATGCAGCGGAAGCTTACTGCCGAGTTCGAGATGAAGAACTTGGGGATGATACACTACTTGTTTTTGGCATGGAGGTGTGGCAGAATGCAGGTGGGATCTTCCTTGGTCAAGGGAAGTACACAGTAGATATCCTGAAGACATTTGGGATGATGGATTGCAAGGCCATGGCCACACCTATGGCATCGAATCTGAAGCTTCTTTGTGATGCTTCATCTGAACCAGTTGATGTTTCTATGTATCGTCAGATGATTGGGTCCTTGATGTACCTGACGAACATGAGACCAGACATTTGCTTTGCTATGAACACATTGAGCCAGTTCCTGACGGATCCGAGGAGTGTTCACCTGGTTGCTGTAAAGCATGTTCTAAGGTACCTGAAGGGTACAGTGGATTATTGGCTCAGGTATGAGGCAAATCAAAAGTTTAACCTGCAGGGTTATGTTGATTCAGATTGGGATGGCAGTGCTACAGACAGGAAGAGCACATCTGGGTGTTGCTTTAGTATGGGATCAGGTGTGATCTCTTGGTTTAGCAGGAAGCAGTCCTGCGTAGCACTGAGTACAGCTGAGGCAGAGTATGTTGCCGCCTGTTCAGCTAGTTGTGAGGCAGTATGGCTGCGGAAGCTACTATCTGAGTTATTTGATCTCCCGTTGGATGCTACTGGTATCTTCTGTGATAACCAGAGTTGTGTGAAGCTATCCGAGAACCCAGTGTTTCATGACAGGTCGAAACACATAGAGATCAAATATCACTATATCAAGGATATGGTGCAGAGAGGAGCTGTGAAGCTCCTGTATGTTGCGACGGACGAGCAGATTGCAGATGTGCTGACGAAGCCACTAGCCAGAGTGAAGTTTGAGTACTTCAGAGAGAGGCTTGGCGTTCTTCAGATCGAGGACACTTCGAGGAAGAAGTGATGGACACATTTGCTGAAGCCATTCCAAGCATGTTGGAAGGAGGATCCTTCACATGGCTGTGGATGTAAGCGCTGGATGATGAGCATCAGGATGATGTTCTAGTTTCTGCTTGATATGATCAGTTGGATCATTTTATGTATGTATGTACGCATCGTGTGGATGCTGGATATGATCAGTTGGATCATTTTATGTATGTATGTACGCATCATGTGGATGCTGGATATGATCAGTTGGATCATTTTATGTATGTATGTACGCATCGTGTGGATGCTGGATATGATCAGTTGGATCATTTTATGTATGTATGTATGCATCATGTTGGATGCTTGGACCATGTATTTGTATTTGTATCAGGTGGATACATTGATGATCAGGAGGATCATGTATGATGATATATATCAGGTAGATACTTGGTATGCATCAGGTAGATGCATTGATGATCAGGAGGATCATGTATGATGATATGTATCAGGTAGATACTTGGTATGCATCAGGTAGATGCATTGATGATCAGGAGGATCATGTATGATGATATGTATCAGGTAGATACTTGGTATGCATCAGGTAGATGCATTGATGATCAGGAGGATCATGTATGATGATATGTATCATGTATTTGTATCAGTTGGATACATTGATGATCAGGAGGATCATGTATGATACTTGGTATGCATCAGGAAGATGCATTGATGATCAGGTGGATCATGCAGCAGGATGTTGCAGTGATGATCAGGATGATCATAGATGATGAGCTTCAGGATGTTGCTCCAGATGACATGCAGCAGGATGTTGCATTGATGATCAGGATGATCATAGATGACGAGCTTCAGGATGTTGCTCCAGATGACATGCAGCAGGATGTTGCAGTGATGATAAGGACGATCATAGATGACGAGCTTCAGGATGTTGCTCCAGATGACATGCAGCAGGACGTTGCAGTGATGATGATCAGGATGATGTATGGTGAGTATCAGGTTGATACTCTATGGCCGTGGACCAGGTTGTGCAGATGAGCATGTAATTCGTTGCCCTGGGAGATTTGCAGATGGTCTTTCGAGGTTTTTCCTATGGCATGTAATTCGGTTCCCTGGGACATCTGGCAAATGCTCTTTCGAGGTTTTGCTCTGGGAGGACATGTAATTCGGTGCCCTGGGAGATCTGCAGATAGTCTTTCGAGGTTTTGCCTATGGCATGTAATTCGGTTCCCTGGGATATCTAGCAGATGCTCTTTCGAGGTTTTGTCCTATGGCATGTAATTCGGTGCCCTGGGAGATCTACAGATAGTCTTTCGAGGTTTTGCCTATGGCATGTAATTCGGTTCCCTGGGATATCTGGCAGATGCTCTTGCGAGGTTTTGCCATGACCACATGTAATTCGTTGCCCTGGGAGATCCTATAGGTAGAGCTGTGTGCTCGTAACAGCCTGGGATGCTCTTGCGAGGTTTTGTGGTGAGGTCACATGTAATTCGATGCCCTGGGAGATCCTATAGGTAGAGTTGTGTGCTCGTAACAGCCTGGGATGCTCTTTCGAGGTTTTGTGACGCACGTAAAAGTCCTGAGGATTCCACAGTATGGCCAGTGATGATGAAGACCTGCAGGTGGTGGGCCTACATCCAGTATGAAAAAGGACTGGCTCTGTAGAACTTCCTATGACGAGTAGATTCAGAGATTGATTGAGATAGCAGCAGCAGTGACGATGATGATGACTCGATGACGATTATCCAGTGACGATGATCCAGAGAAGATGACTTGTGCTAGAAGAACTGTGCTGAGAAATACCTTCCTAGTTAAGAGGGAGTGTTGATGTATATGTAACTTCGGAATGTATTTCACATATATGTATATTGTATTACTATAGAGATGGTATTATTCCTCTATAAGGAAGTGTCGTCATTTATATTGTAAGTGTCGTAACTTATACTTGATGGGTTATTAGACCACCTTGTTTGGGGTCGGCCCTGTATAAGTCATGTGGGTCAAAGGGTTATTAGACCACCCTATTGGGGGTCGGCCCACTCAGCATTATGTTATGTGGTTAAGTTCGAGCCGACATGAGTTAGGTAAAAAGGCAAGTCAAGTCAAGTATAAATAGAGTGCGGGAGGCACTCTATTTGTTCACTCACTTCTCACACATGCTCTCAAGGAGGAGAGGCGCACTTATGGAGGAGGAGGATTGCTGCTAGGTTATGGCTATCTCTATTGGTTGGTTGTATCATTGCTCTATCTATCTCTGAGGAAGTTATTGGGGTTTTTCACCTTTATGGTTTTCCCCAAGTAAATCTTTGTGTCTCTTGTGTGCTTGCATTATTGTCTCCATGATTGATATGCTGTACATGTTGTTCTCTCAGTTAAGATCCTAGATCAGATTGAAGAAAATTCTGAAAATTTAACATGTGCTAGGAAGAAACTTATCACATTCAGTAGGCTGTGGGAAGAATGCTCAAAGGAAGAAGCTCGGATTGTAGATTGAGAAGAAAATATGGGGAATGAAGATCAAGCTCTCACAGCACATGCCAAGAAGAGGAAATTTTTCCTCTGATTGTCCTAAGAACAAAAGGAATAACAACAACTACTACTACAAGCAATCTGACAGGTATGACTTATAGGTATGTTTTGAAATCTATTCATGATTAAGTTTATAATATGATTGTCTTCATGTTATTGAGTTTAGTAACAATCTTGTTTCATTTTAAGACTTGTCTTATCACCCTAGTAAAAGTATGAATGCATGATAGAAGACATTCATTGATTAGGGTTATGACACTTATGATTGTATTATGATTGTACTAATGCACTGTGGTGTTGTATGAGGATAATGTTATCCGCTAACATGAAAGGTACAAATCAAGTTCTAGATCAAGACCATGGTGACATGAAGACAGAGACTCATTCATAGTCATGGATCACATAAGGGTATGTATATTTTGGTTCTACAATGGTTAACTTATGAGTTATGCAGGTCAATGAAGAGAACAAGAAAATATTGCTAGACATAACTAGCAAATATGATGACTAGGTATGTTAGAATCCTACCCTATGTTAGGATCTTATACTTTTGTATATGATTATTCATGAAGTTAGAAATTTAAGTAATCAAGGGTTTATGCATATTATGTCTCTTACCTTGATTGATGATATGACTAACCAAAAGAGTTTTATGGTCAAATATGAACATGCATGAGTAAGAGAAGTCTTCCCTGAAAACCTTGAATACTAATGCTTATTATCTATGTTTGAAATGATCATGACTATACATGTTTAAGATTATTATGTTTTGATAGTATTAAGATTATACTAATGAATGTATGAGGTCTCGAGTATAACACAATGATGATACTAGTAAGCATGCATAGTGATTGATGATGGATATAAGTTCAAGGACAAGTAATCCAAGAAGCAAAGATCAAGAGGGAGCACACTTCAGTAGTTCCTGCAAGGAAGCAAAGATTGAGGGAGCCCACCCTAAAACCAAACAAAGCTAAGTATTTGAATTGTCATTTATTACTTAAATGATGTTGTCCAGTTATATACATACTTATGATGTATATTGTGCATGTTAGAATAGTTGCATTAATGAACAGTATACTACTAATACGCATGTAATGGGTAAGTGGTCTATGGCACTGTACAACATTCCATTGTTGCTTATCTAGAATGAAACCTCTTTGCTAACATGTTGGAGTTGTGCGCACTCTTAACAATGTTCTGGTAGAGATTGGAAGGCATCTAGAAAGTTACGGGATATGGATAAATGTTGTATTGAAGCATTGGCTAAAATAATTGCATGACTGTATGACATATTTATTTATGTGTAAGAATTTGTTCTAAAAAGTATGAGATGTCTCTAATCATGCAATTTAACTTGTTTTGTAGGAAAGATCGTATACCATCACCTACAAAAGGACTACAACATTTACTCTAGCAACAAAGCTATCTATTGAAGAATCTGAAGTTCCCAGGATTCGGGATGAAGTAATGATCGGAGAGTACCAATCAATCATGGAGAATGATGTTTGGGATGTAGTCCCAAGACCTGAAGGGAAGTCTGTTGTGACTTCCAAGTGGATCTATAAGATCAAGCATGCTGCAGTTGGTAGCATAGAGAAATACAAAGCGAGATTTGTAGCTCGTGGCTTCTCCCAGAAAGAGAGAATAGACTATGAAGAGAATTTTTCTCCTGTAGCTAGATACACTTCCATTACTTCCAGATACACCAGATGGATGTCAAGACAACTTTCTTGAATGGTGTAGTCGAGGATGAATTTTATGTGGAGTAGCCAATCAGTTTTGAGACACATGACAGGGGGTCATATGTGTGCAGGTTGAAGAAATCCTTGTATGGCTTGAAGCAAGCTCCTAGGACTTGGTATAGTAGGACAGACAGCTTTCTATCTAGTTTGGTCTTTACCAAGAGTAATGCAGATTCCAACCTTTACTACACAGTTAAGGAAGGCAATCCAGTGATACTAATTTTGTATGTGGATGACCTGTTTATTATAGGTGAGGATAGATTGATTGTCGACTTGAAGAGGAAGCTTGCTGCCAAGTTCGAGATGAAGGACTTGGGGATGATGCACTACTTTCTAGGCATGGAGGTGTGGCAGAGTGCAGATGGAATATTCCTTAGTCAAGAGAAGTATGCAGTAGAGATCCTGAAGAGGTTCAGGATGATGGAATGCAAGTCCATGGCCAAACCTATGGCATCGAACTTGAATCTTCTGTGTGATGCTTCATCTGATCTGGTTGATGTCACTATGTATCGTTAGATGATTGGGTCCTTGATGTACCTGACGAATACGAGACCTGATATTTGCTTTGCGGTGAACACATTGAGCAAGTTCCTGATGGATCCGAGAAGTGTTCACCTAGTTGCTGTAAAGCATATTCTGAGGTACTTGAAGGGTACAATTGATTATGGGCTCAAGTATGATGCGAATCAAAAGTTTAACCTGGAGGGTTATGTTGATTCAGATTGGACAGGTAGTGCTGCAAATAGGAAGAGCACTTCGGGGTGCTACTTCAGTATGGGATTAGCTGTGATCTCTTGGTTTAACAGGAAGCAGTCTTGTGTAGCACTGAGTACAGTCGAAGCAGAGTATGTTGTAGCTTGTTCGACTAGATGTGAGGTAGTATGGCTAAGGAAGCTACTGTCTGAGCTATTTGATCTCTCATTGGATGCTACTAGTATCTTTTGTGACAACCAGAGTTGTGTGAAGCTGTTTGAGAACCCGGTGTTCCATGACAGGTCGAAGCACATTGAGATCAAATATCACTATATCAGGGATATGGTGCAGAAAGGAGCAATGAAGCTCCTATATGTTGCGACGAATGAGTAGGTTGCAGATGTGTTGATGAAACCACTAGCAAGAGTGAAGTTTGAGTACTTCAGAGAGAGGCTTGGTGTTCTTTAGATAGAAGATACTTCGAAGAAGAAGTGAAGGGACACATCTGTAGGAGCCATTCCAAGCATGGTGAGAGGAGGATCCTTCCCATGGCTATGGATGTAAGCGTTGTGTGGTGAGCATCAGGACGATGCTCCAGTTACTGATTGGTATGATTAGTTGGATCATGTATATGTATATGCACCAGTTGGATGCTTGGTATGATCAGTTGGATCATGTATATGTATATGCATCAGGACGATGCAGTGATGATGATCAGGAGGATAATGATCAGGATGATGCTATGATAATGATCAGGATGATCATATGTCATGATATGTATTAGGTGGATACATTGCATAATCAGTTGGATTATATGTGATGAGTTCCAAAGACATAGATGCACATGGGATTTTCGGACATGGTTGTAGATGTGTTCTCCCATGGTCATGATGTAATTGCCGGGATTTTCTGACATGGTGGAAGATGTGTTTTCCCATGGTTGTGATGTAATTGCTGGAGCCATTCTCACATGGTGGTAGATGTGTTCTCCCATGGTGCAGATGTAAGGGATAAAGCCATTCTCACATGGTGGTAGATGTGTTCTCCCATGGTGCAGATATAAGGGCTGGAGCCATTCGAGCATGGTTGAAGTGTGTCTTCCCATGGCTGCGATATAAGTGATGTGCCATTCCTAGCATGGTTGAAGTGTGTCTTCCCATGGCTATGGATGTAAGTGCGATGCCATTCTCGCATGGCAGAAGTGTGTCTTCCCATGGCGTAGATATAAGTGTTGAGCCTTTCACGGATGGTTGAAGTGTGTCTTCCCATGCCGATGAATGTATGTGCTGTGTGATGTGCATCTGGGTTGTGCTTCATGAATGATGTTATGATCAGTATGATCATGAGTATCAGGATGATACTCTGTGGCCGTGTACAGGTTGTGCAGTGGCATGTAAAAGGTCCTGGGAGATCTGATAGGTTGAGCTGTGTGCTCGTAATCAGTCCTAGGATGCTCTTGCAAGGTTTTGTTGGCGCACGTAATAAGTCCTGAGGATTCCACAGTATGGCCACTAATGATGAAGACCTACAGGTGGCGGGCCTACATGTGTCCTACATCCAGCATGAAAAAGGGTTGGCTCTGTAGAACTTCCTATGACGAGTATATTGGAGATTAATTGAGATAGCAGCAGTAGCAATGATGACGATGATTCGATGACGATGATCTAGTGACGATGATCCAAAGAAGAAGACTTGTGCTAACAGATCTGTGTCGAGAAATACCTTCCTAGTTAAGAGGGAGTGTTGATGTATTTGTAACTTCGGAATGCATTTCATATATGTATATTGTATTCCTATAGAGATGTTATGATTCCTCTATACGGAAGTGTCATCATTTATATTGTAAGTGTCGTAACTTATACTTTATGGGTTATTAGACCACCTTGATGGGGTCGACCCTATATAAGTCATGTGGGTTAAAGGGTTATTAGACCACCCTAGTGGGGTCAGCCCTGTCAGCATTATATTATGTGATTAATTTGAGGCCGACCTAGTAAGGTTATTAGGAAAGTCAAGTCATGTATAAATAGAGTGCGGGAGGCACTCTATTTGATCATTTACTTTCTCAGTCATACACTCATTGGAGAGTGGCACACTAGTGGAGGAGGAGAAGCTGCTGCTAGGAGACTATCCCTTATGCTTGGGTTTTGTATCATTGCTCTATCTATCTCTGAGGAAGTTATTGTGGTTTTTCACCTTTATGGTTTTCCCCAAGGAAACTCTGTGTGTCTATTGTCTCTTGTGATTGCTTCTTGTGATTGATATGTTGTACATGTTATTCTCTCAGTTAAGATCCTAGATCATTTTGAATTGATGCTCAAAATTTAACACCCCCCTCTTGCTATCTCTCACTCTTTCCCCTACCACTAACCATCTCCCCATCCCTCTCACTCTCTCTATATCCCTCTTCCCCTATTCCCCCCACCCTTAACCACCCATTGTCTCTCTTTCTATCGGTCTCTCACCTACTCCTACCACTAACCACCTCCCCAAACTCTCTCTTTCTCTCTCTAAACTCTCAACCACCAATATCTCACTCTCTAAACCATTAACCCCAAATCTATCTATCTCTCTAAACCCCTAACCCCCAATATCTCTCTCTCTAAACCCCTCACTCCTAATTTCTATCTCTAAACAACTGACAACCTCCCTATCCCTCTCTCTCTCTTAACCTCTAAGCTCCAATCTCTCTCTCTCTCTCTCTCTCTCTCTCTCTCTTAAACCCAAAGCCCCAATCTCTCTCTCTCTCTCTCTCTCTCTCTCTCTCTCTCAAACCCAAAGCCCCGGTATCTCTCTCTCTCTCTCTCTCTCAACGCCTAACCCACAATCTCTCTCTCTCTCTCACTAAAACACTAACCCCCAACTCTCTCTCTAAAATACTAACCACATCTCCAATATCTCTCTCTATAAACTCCTAACCCCCAATATCTCTCTCTTTAAACCCATAACCCCCAATATCTATCTCTGTCTAAACCCCTGACCCCCAATATATCTCTCTCTCTAAACCCCTAACCCAAATTCTCCCTCTGTCTCTCTCTAAACCCAAAACCCCAAACCCCCAATCTCTCTCTCTCTCTAAACTCCTAACCCCAATCTCTCTCTCTCTCTCTAAACCCCTTCAAGACTTCACAGTATTTCATGTCTGATACTTTCTCTTTCTCACAATCCCTCTCTCTCTGTCAATCACTCTCTCTATCTCTCTCCCTAAACCCCTACCCCCCTTGATGTCTCTCCCTAAACCCCTACCCCCTTGATCTCTCTCTCTCTCTCTCTCTCTCACTCTAAACCCCTAACCCAGAATCTACCTCTCTCTCTCTCACTCTAAACACCTAATCCAAAATCTACCTCTCTCTCTCTCTCTCTAAACCCTTAATCTCTCTCTCTCTAAACCCCGAGCCCAAATCTCTCTCTCTCTCTCTCTCTCTCTCTCTCTCTCTAAACCCCTTCAAGGGTTCACACTCTTTGAGATCAAATAATCTTTCTCTCTCAACCCATAACCAGGTTATATGTCATCTTTTCACGCCCCTAATATCATAATTAAAGCATGGCTAATGTCAAATTTTATCACTTATTTAGGGATCACTCAAAGACGAAAGATTGTATTTTATTTTACACTGATATAAAATGCTTGCATCGATATCAGTAATAAATTGTGCAGTTAATGTACATGTGACACAACTTCAAATGTACAACCATTTTAATTACCTCTCTCTATTTATATATATATCAGTCACTCTCTCTGTCTCTCTCCTAAACCCATACCTCCCTTGATATTTCTCCCTAAACCCCTACCCCCCTTGATCTCTCTCTCTCTCAACCACTAACCCTCAATCTCTCTCTCTCTCTCTCACTCTAAACCCCTAACCCAAATCTTCCTCTCTCTCTCTCTCACAACCCCTAACCCACAATCTTCCTCCCTCTCTCTCCCTAAGCCCATAACCCACAATCTTCCCATCTCTCTCTCTCCCTAAACCCATAACCCACAATGTTCCTCTCTCTCTCTCTCTAAACATTAATTGAGTTCAAATGTGAACATTAGTAAAAAAAATGTGGGTTCACATGCAATACAATGTAGTGAATGTTCACCCGCCACATTTAATGTCGTGAATTTTTTCTAGTTAATCCGTATAGGAACATGTGCACGTTGATAGCGTGTGTGTGTGTTATTAATGCATGTGTGTTCCCTTGTCTGAAAAAGATGACAAAATTTTTCCTACGCATCATCTATTTCAATTTTTCATGTTACTCTGTGAAATCCTTCTGGTTCGTGCGATTTTAGTTTTCAACTTGTTGCACTCACACATTCAACTTGTATTCTTTAGTAAATTGGAACCAACTCAATCATCTTGGACACAACATCCACATATGACAATTCTCAAAGCCCAGTTTGGAACATTGGTCCATTCTCATAACTGTTGGACACATTGGAGTTCATTCATTTTTCATTGCAAGAAAGGAGCTATTAAAGAAAGGTATGGCGAAAAATCCTCTACATGATTTGTATGGTGACAATTTTTCTACATGAGTCTTCATTCACAAATATGTTGAGTTTGAAAATGGATTTGGAAAGGGAATACTAACATGAAATCTCTTATTTTGTCTCCCCTTGTATTATCCAATGGTTGGACGTGGTGTATTCCATCAAATTTAAAGATTATGAATTGTAAAAAGTTTATATATTTGCTTGATTTTTGTTCAAATTGATATATATATGATTGTTGCAATTCCAAATATCAACTCCATATAAGACACATGATATAATATAAATAATAGAGTAACAAGTGTGTAATGAAAGACATGATTGTTGTTAGAATGAAAAATATGCTATACAAGTTCTTCCACAAATATGTTAATATGAGGAAAACCATAAACTCTCCAATAATTTAGGAAATAAAAATGAATATGTTACAATCATTGTCAAGATAAGGGGATATATCACTCAGTAGTACCTCTTCCCCTTAAACATGGTTCTATCATTGAAAAAAAATAAATCATTGAATATTAATTTGTCCATGTTCTATGTTTTGATAGGAGGGGAAATATGGCTTCCATGCAACTCACTTGGAGAAAGAAATGTTGCAAAACAAAATATGGATCAATTTTGTGATATGGATAGAGAATGAGGTGAGAATATTCCATCTATTGCTTTGTTACTTATGTGTCATTATAACTTATGCAAAAAACACATTTCTCTCACCCAATAATGTCATCTCATATGATAGACTGACAAAAATGCTCTCATCTTCAACTCATTTCCATGGTTAATGTGTTGTCATCATCGTGCAATACAATACCCAAATCACTACTCATAAAGTGAATCCTTCAATCAAATGAAAGACATAAATTGTGATTGTTGTCAATATAACATACACCGAGTATAAATAATTTAATGCCCCCTCTTCAAAAAATTCAAAACATGCCTAGATATGGTAGAGCATTCATTGGGATGCCAAATACCATTTCCTATTTTGTAATTAATGGTAGAGGGATAATATCATGAGTTGTAGTTATCTCATGCTCTATATGAACTCCAAGGACATCCTCAACCCTAGGTTATGGTCTTCAATGGTGACAACTAGTATCATGTCACCTAGAATATGGATAGCCCAACCTTAAATTTCTTTTGTGTATGTGACTAATTGAAAATTTTGTACACTTAGTTGCATCTCCTATACTCCAAAATGAAGGTAAGAGCAACAAGTTCTTCTGTAATATCCTCGGAAATATTTAACCAAGATATTAACTCAAGTTTAGAATTTTAATTAAAATTTACTTGACAATTTTTATTCAATTCATCAAACAAAGCAGGAAGTTAGTGACGGGTAGGGAGACTTGAAACTGAGTTTGGTAAGATGAAATTTCAGTTCTGGAATTTCTATTGGACAATGCGTAGCAGCAACTTTGACAGTGGTAAATTGGATCCTTTGTACAACGTATGGAGACCATTGATGTTTCGGACATCAGCTGATGTTGAAGCCTACCGCAATGCTTTCTAGGTACATCTGCATATACAAACAAGATCGGGAAGGATACTCATGTTTTATGATATTCCATAGGTTTTTGGTTATGTTCAAAATGATAAATGATCAGTCTTGGAAGAGTTTGCAGAGAATTGGGGCTTTTGGTCTCTTCTAGGATTGTGGAGCTAGTAGTTTTCTTAACTTTCCAAGCAAGGTCAAAAGGCTTTCAAAATATGATTTTTTGGACTGATATGGATATTGGGATGTGTCAAGGACCTGCTCCAACTGACGGATTAACAAAAGAGTGCACAGAATGAATTTTATAGACAAAATGGCAACACTAGTCAAATTTAGGCATCAAACTAGCTAGTCTTGGATTTTATCATGATAAACTATCTTAGGGAAATACAAATTATGTTCTGATGATTATATTAGATCTGATATGAATTATTATAACCATTAAACATCAAATATAGAGTTCATAACAGTTCTCTTAACTTCTAATGCTTGCTTTACAATGGACAACGCCTCACAGGCTATTTTCTTCTTACATGAGCTAGAGAACAGAGTAGAGAAGGAGAGAATATTTTAGGACTGAATTTAGATGTTTATTATAGAGATTTGATGGCTGTAAAAATAGCAGCAAACCATCCTATCCAATGATAGAAGGAAAGAAGATTCAATCCCTCAGTTCTTCACCTCTTTGAGTACAAAACATGACACCCTTGGGGAATCTCGAACTAGAATCACTTGGACATGATAGAAGTTGAATGAATGGTTGTAAGTTCAACTTTATTTCTGAATATGGCCATCACACATCAGATCCTTGATCTTATTGATCACTGAAAATCTTTCAATGGAGAAAACCTTCCACCAACACCCTGCAATACTTAAGAATGGGGAAGAAGAGAGGGGATAATGAGAAGGATTATTCTTGAACTCTTAAACTCTACTGAAGCAATTCGACCCCATATTGATATCAAAACTTTAATGGATGCAAAATTATCTTCAGTGGCTGCAAATAGATCTTCAATGGCTTCCCAATAGTCTTCAATACCTGTTAGAGAGAAAGAGAGAGAGAATGAGAGAATGGGGCACATCACCCATAGAGTGGCTTGGGCACATCACCAAACCTAGAGGAGCTTCAAATCTCTCATACAAAATTCAAAATGACAAAATTTTTGAAATGGAGTTGGTTGGCTTCTTTTATAAATTTCAGGGTGACCCCCTAAGCAAGTTACTTGGCTTGGCGACCTGTGAGAATAGGTCACCCATGAGTGGACATACTTTTCTTAATTTTTTCTTACAAGCTTTCTCCTTTAGAAATGGAGCCCTCCTTGACCTTATATGTTTCCTTATTGTATTAGCACTTGCTTTCCTTGTGAGCTTGGCATTGAAATGGAAACTACACCATTTAGGATGTTTCTTTTTTGCTAAACTGGACTGTTTTTTGGCAAGTGCACCCTCCTTAGCTTTTTCTAGTTGTTTATTTTTTCTTATTTGGAAACCTTATCTCCACCTTCATTCTCTTCATATTTTTTCCATATCTTCACCCCTTAATCCATTTTGGAAACATCTTCCACATGGGCGCCCTCTTGGCCCACTTGCTCATTATCCATTAATTTTATTTATCAAAATTAACTTTAATAAATAAATTTGCCAATTTGTGAGACTTAGGATAAAATTAATTCTAAGTAAATATAATTAATACAATTTAATTCCCTTAGTGGTTGATCTTGTCCCCTTTCACCCATGGTACTGGATGAACCAAAATTGGGGACATGACAGTCCTCCCTTCCCAAGATTGCTTGTCCTCAAGCAATGTTTGGATTCCACCGAGCTTCTGCTCCACCACTCTGATTATACTTGTCCCCATCCACTGAGCAATCTTAAAATTAAACTTGGGTCCTTCAAAAATATTTGAATAAAATGTAAGATGACTATGAAGAATAAAATGCACTGTAAACTATATCTGCACTAAATCATGAACAAAAATCTTAACCCAGTTAAGATAGTTGAGTAGAATTCCTAGATCCCAGTGCTTCCTCTGTAAGGACCCAAAATTTTCTGTCACCTCTAGAAAGTTGTCACTCCAAGGAATTCCTGGATCCCATTGTCCCTGATGAATACCATCCATCATCACGGTTACTTGTAACAACTTGTCACTCCAGGGTATGCCAGGATCCATCCACCCCGCTGGAAGTATGCCACTCCCAATGCAAAATTGCATAGATGTGAGTCTTCTCCACCAAACATAGAACTTCTTGAGAGAATGCAAATCAGAATGCATCTCTTGTGCATGTGTACTGGAGACATATAATGGCTGAAAAATACATCTTTGTTTCTGCTCACAATTCAAGACAATGTCAGTTATAACAAAAAATTTATTGCAAAAACAAGAGAACCTTTTACCTTCCAAGGTCTTCTTTGCAATGATGCCTCTACCCATCCAACCAATGGATGGATAAACACTTTTTTTTGCTGAATCATATGGAATGTGATCATCCATATGTATTTCCTCCTCAAATAAAGAGATCTCATGATCTCTATGGAACTCCACAGGTGCTCCCCTCTTCATCCAATGGTTCAACTCTCTGCCATTGATCCAAGGGTGCAAAACTCCATCAATTGACCCACACATTGAAGGTAAGTGTAGATATGATGCCTCCTGGTCAAAAGTGGCTGCACATATATGCATGGGATGCCTCAATTGCTGCGGGTTAGCGAACATGTCATAGGCCTCACTTTTAGGATCCTCCTTCTCATCATGTGACACCAAGAGAAGGAATCCTTTTACCCAATTTTCATTCCCAAAATTTGTGGCTGAATTTGAAGTGGGGAATGAAGAATGGTGAGCCATGCTTCTAAACATTTCATTCACTGAAGTTGTGGATGTATCCTCTCCATTGATGGCTGATCCATCTATGGTGTACTCATCTGGCTCTTCCTTGGAAGAGTGACTTTCTTCAATGAACTTCTCAAGTTCATTCTGGAAAAGTTCATGTGCTTGTTTTTCTTCAACTCTGTCTAGACATTCCTCAAGCACATACCAAACATAATGTTCCTCATGATCCAAAAACTCATGAGGTTCGTCCCTTGGAACATGAAATAATTCATCCATGTTATTGTGACTTTCTGAAATATGGGAGGTAAAAAGTGATTCTGGAAACTTCTCATTAAGCTGCTCAATCTGATTCTCAGATTCTTGACAAGCACCATGAGTACCAATCAGAGAATCCTGGGTAGTTTCTAACATATGAGTGAGCTTTCTGATCTCCTCATCATTCCTTATTGCATCATTATAGAAGATATTCACAAGCTCCAGCAAGTGATATCTATCAGAAAGCAACTGACAGAAATTTCCTTTTAGGCTTCCTACTACTTCCCACATGTGCACAAAATTTTCAACAGAGGGTTGCTCCTCCATTGATGCAGTTGTCCAACAACAGTGAGAGATCAAAGCATTAAGTTCATGGATTTTTTTCAATGCCTCCTTTCTTTTTTCCTCACTCAATTTCAATGGTCCAATCAGGGAAAGAGGTTCTAGTGGGTGAACCTCCTCTTCTGCTTCTTGCAATTCAGCCTTCTCCCAATTCTGAATTCTGACACTAGAAGGATCTTCTAATCCATCATTCTCACTGGAAGTGGCTGCCATCTTGGGCTACAACAAATGCATGCAAAAATCAGAATTGCAGCCATACCTTTGTGCCCAAATTTCTTCCTCATATGGTGTTTTTATGGCAACAAGCTTCTTTCCCAAATTCCTAGGTTCACACCCAGCTGATTTGGGCTTGTCTTCCACCTCAACCTGAAGTTCCAATGATGATTTCAGATTTGATTGATGTTCTTCTTTTGGATCTGATCCAAAATATGTCATACCATCATCAATATTCCCCATATCTTCTACATTTATCTTGAAACCACCCACGAAGAAATTGGGAGTGATTTCACCTTCCACATTGCCAACAATCGAATGTTTGACTGTTGGATATTTAGTTGTACATGGATCTTTTTCCTCTCCTTCTGACAAAGGATTTGGTGACTCATAATCCTCATGGCTGCTGCAAATATGCTGATATATAACCATGGTATTCCCTTTTTCTTCCACACTTTGAGGGTCTCCTGATGTTCCCACAATCATTGGTTTCTGAGGAGCTAAGCATTGAGAATTAAATGCTTCATTACGGGGAACTAGTTTCTCCAAATTATGGCACACATTATTGACAATGTATTCTATTTTATTCTGATGATTTCCAAAAGGAACATGGGTACAAAAATCTGATTGAGGTCCATACCTTTTCATCATACTTCTCCCTTCAAATAGTGGAGCTATGGTGCCTTGTTCTGCCACCCATTCTCTAGGTTCACATCCAACTGATGTGTGGTCATCTTTTGTTTCACTATGTAGCTCATGTGGTGACTTTGGATCTTATTGAGGTTCTTATTTTGGATCTGATCCAACATATGTCTCATCATCATTAAACTTACCAATCTCCTCTGAGGTGATCTTGAAATCCTCAACATAGAAGCTTGTAGTGGATTCTGCTCCCATTCTGTCAACAATCTCATGATTGGTCTTTGGGTCTTGCTTCTCCTTGGTTGTCTTAGGATAAATATTCTTGGAGGATCTTCTTGAAGAGGATCCAAAAATTCTTTTGAA
Source organism: Larix kaempferi (assembly GCA_027924585.1). Classification (NCBI taxonomy): domain Eukaryota; kingdom Viridiplantae; phylum Streptophyta; class Pinopsida; order Pinales; family Pinaceae; genus Larix; species Larix kaempferi. Next base: position 34,077 of record BSBM01000931.1, read on the forward strand.
GTCACATGCATCCAATGCAACTTTGATATCTTTTATTATCTCTTCCATAGAAGGTTGAATTTTGACTGTAGAACATGCAACTTTTTCCTGAATATGGCTATCAGAATAACCATAGTCTGCCCTGTCAATCATGATCTCATGGGAGATGCTCATGGAATGTACTTCTTGGGAATTATATTCCTCATACTGTCTGTAATATTATTCATACTGCTCATCATAATCTTCATCATACTCCTCATAAAAATAATCTTCTTGCTCATACAACTCAAAGTCTAAATCTTCCATAATTTGAACTAATTCCACATCTGCAATCTTGAAGATAGTGTTGAGATAATTTTCCAATGAGAATTACTTTCCACAAGATGATCCAAAGAAATTGATTTGATACCACTGTAATATCCTCGGAAATATTTAACCAAGATATTGCCTCAAGTTCAAAATTTTAATTAAAATTTACTTGACAATTTTTATTCAATTCATCGAACAGAGCAGGAAGTTAGTGAGGGATAGGGAGACTTGAAACTGAGTTTGGTAAGATGAAATTTCAGTTCTGGAATTTATATTGGACAATGTGTAGCATCAACTTTGAAAGTGGTAAATTGGATCCTTTGTACAACGTACGGAGACCATTGATGTTTCAGACATCAGCAGCTGCTGAAGCCTACCGCAATGCTTTCTGGGTACATCCGCATATACAAACAAGATTGGGAAGGATAATCAGGTTTTATTACATTCCATAGGTTTTTGGTTATGTTCAAAATGATAAATTATCAGTCTTGGAAGAGTTTGTAGAGAAATGGGGCTTTTGGTCTCTTCCGGGATTGTGGAGCTAGTCTTTTTCTTAACTTTCCAAGCAAGGTCAAAAGGATTTCAAACTATGATTTTTTGGACTGATATGGATATTGAGATGTATCAAGGACCTTCTCCAACTGATGGATTAACAAAAGAGTGCACAAAATGAATTTTATAGACAAAATGGCAAAACTAGTCAAATTTAGGCATCAAACTAGCTAGTCTTGGATTTTATCATGATAAACTGTCTTAAGAAAATAAAAAATTTGTTCTGATGATTATATTAGATCTGATATGAACTATTATAACCATTGAACATAAAATCTAGAGTTCATAACAGTTCTCTTAACTTCTAATGCTTGCTTTACAATGGACAATGCCTCACGGGCTATTTTCTTCTTACATGAGCTAGAGAACAGAGTAGAGAAGGAGAGAATATTTTAGGACCAAGTTTAGATGTTTATTACAGAGATTTTATGGCTGGAAAAACAGCAGCAAACCATCCTCTCCAATGACAGAAGGAAAGAAGATTCAATCCCTCAGTTCTTCACCTCTTTGAGTACAAAACATGACACCCTTGGGGAATCTCGAACTAGAATCACTTAGACATGATAGAAGTTGAATGAATGGCTGTAAGTTCAACTTTATTTCTTAATATTTCCATCACACATAAGATCCTTCATCTCATTGATCACTGAAAATATTTCAATGGAGAAAACCTTCCACCAACACCCTGCAATACTGAAGAATGGGAAAGAAGAGAGGGGATAATGAGAAGGATTATTCTTGAACTCTTAAACTCTACTGAAGAAATTCGACCCCAGACTGATATCAGAACTTTAATGGCTTCAAAATTATCTTCAGTGGCTGCAAATAGATCTTCAATTGCTTCCCAATAGTCTTCAATACCTGTTAGAGAGAAAGAGAGAGAGAATGAGAGAATGGGGCATATCACCCATAGAGTGGCTTGGGCACATCACCAAACCTATAGGAGCTTCAAATCTCTCATACAAAATTCACAATGACAAAATTTTTGAAATGGAGTTGGTTGGATTCTTTTATAAACTTCAGGATGACCCGCTAAGCAAGTTACTTGGCTTGGTGACCTGTGAGAATAGGTCACCCATGAGTGGACATACTTTCCTTAATTTTTCCTTACAAGCTTTCTCCTTTAGAAATGGTGCCCTCCTTGACCTTAGATGTTTCCTTATTGTATTAGCACTTGCTTTCCTTATGAACTAGGAATTGAAATGGAAAACACCATTCAGGATGTTTCCTTTTTGGTAAACTGAACTGTTTTTTGGCAAGTGCGCCCTCCTTAGCTTTTTCTAGTTGTTTCTTTTTTCTGTTTTGGAAACCTTATCTCCACCTTCCTTCTCTTCATATTTTTGCCATATATTCACCCCTTAATCCATTTTGGAAACATCTTCCACATGGGCGCCCTATTGGCCCACTTTCTCATTATCCATTAATTTTATTTATCAAAATTAACTTTAATAAATAAATTTGCCAATTTGTGAGACTTAGGATAAAATTAATTCTAAGTAAATATAATTAATACAATTTAATTCCCTTAGGGGTTGATCTTGTCCCCTTTCACCCAATGGTACTGGATGAACCAAAATTGGGGACATGACATCTTCAAACTCAAACAAGAGAGAAGCTATAATTTAGGCTTTAACACCAAGAATGGGATATCTATTTGGTAGTGGGATCATATCCATGCAAACATGTACTAGATGCCTATGAACAATACAACATTTGTAAATGCAATTTCCATGATCCTCGGTTTTTCCACTTCTCCATACAAGTCTCCAAGAATATAAACTCAAGATCAAATACTTGTACTAGTATAGTTTCTCTAGTCCACCTTGAATTTCTTGTGACTTTTCCCATGACTAATACTTCAAATAGAATGCAATGTTGAAACACTCTAATGTTTGGTGGTTAAAAATATCAAGTGCCTTAGTGGGGAGTGATGAGCCCTATTTTAAATGCTAATTGTTCACAATAAGAATAAAGTGAAGAAAATTTAATAAGTAATTGATAACTAGATTGGTTTAGTAGTTAAAAGCCATCATGAGTGTGTCCGTGTATTCCTTTCCCAAAAAAACATGTAAGAATTTCCATTTTAAAAGTGTCGTGTGGTTTTGTTTATATGCCCTATGACAAATTTGTCAAATGTCCTAGAAAATATTTTGGATGTGAGTGGAAAATCAAGCCTATTGGATTTGTTACATGGGAGTCTAGCTAGGGGAACCCATATCCCATGGGTTCATGGCCACAATATTGATGTACTTGACATATTCTTAAACTAGGGTTTTGTTTAGTAATAGGAAATGAAACTTTTGGATCTGGGGTCAAATTTTCAAAACCCTATGTTAATGTCATGTGGAGAGTGTGTCCATGTATTCCTTTCCCAAAAAAGCATGCAGGAGATTAGGGATTTTAAAATTGTCAAATGGTTTGGTTTATATGCTCTATGACAAATTCACCATATGTCCTTTAACGAATTTTGGATGTGACTTGCAACTCACAAAAAAATGGAAAACCAAAACTCCAATGGAAAAATAGTCAATCCCATTGGATTATAGACATGTGAATCTATCTAGGGGTACCCCTATCCAACAAATTCATGGAAACAGACTTGTTATATTCCACAATTTCGCAAACTAGGGTTTTGCTCAGTAGAGGCATTAATGCAACATCTCGACACGTAGGTGAATCTCGACACATAGGTGCAATATCTCAAGCTAGGTTTAATTTAATGATAGTGACCAAAGGATGTAAAATGGTATCAGGAGGTGTTCCAAGATCTATCACAGTGCAAAAAAATTGATAACCTTACAAAATATTTGACACCCTAACCCTAGAAACCCTAGAAACCAAAACTCAAAATTTTGATAGCCTAACCCTAGAAATGCTAGAAAGAAAATGGTGAATAATTAAAGTGTAAGAAGCATGAACTATTGATATTTTTCCTTATTTGAAGTACTCTTAACTTTGTTATTGAGGTTTGTATTTTTTAGGATCATTTCCACTGCTCCCATGAGATTACATTGGTACGTTGCTAATTTCCAATGGATTTCCCCTGTCTTCCCTTAGTTACAAGGATCGAAGGGAAGGAAATATTCCCTTGTCTCACCCACACTTAAGTTCATACCTTGCTATTTTAAGTGAGGAATTTGTTACCTTGCTAGCTCTATCCCACATTTATGCTAGTACTTTCTCAATGAAAGTAAGAAAGCGGGTACCTTTCCAACACCCTCTCATGCTTAATTTGTTCCCTTGTGGGTGCTCACAAGAAGTTGGTGGTTAAAAAAATGGCAATGGGTTGTCAAGGAATGCACTCACATAGGGATATATGTGTGTTTTTTCTCAAAAATGTGCATGCATTCCTTTTTCTATAGCTTTAATTCCCTCCAAACTTCCATGCAAGCTTCCACCTAGCATGCCAAGTCATATTTGTTTTAAGAACCCATGCATGTTTCTAAGCATGTGCGTTCCTCTATCTCTTCAAGGCCTCATTCCTCTATGCATCAAACATTCTATTAACCTTGCACTTTCCTCGATGTATTCAAGACCTTGTTCCTATATGTTTCCAAATAGAAACTGTATGACCAACATGAAACCCTGAATAGATCATGTGTGGTGATTTGAGGCATCATGTTTGGCCCTAGATGTCTAAAAGCTTCATGCATAGGCTACAACTTGGGTTTCCTCCCTTAACCATATCAAGGCCTTGAGACCCATACATAATGCTCAAAAACTTGTGACAACACTATTTCATCCTTTTTTAGAGGCCAAGAAAGTCATTTTTTGTGGATTTGGATGCCTCAAACTTCCTTTAGGATCTAAGGCATGGCCTTCTTCCCTAGATCATTTATAGGGTCCTGAGACACATACCTACTACTCAAAACTATAAAATGTTGATGTATTTGTAACTTCGGAAGATATTCTTCTAAGTATTACATTTGTACTTTATTGTATATCCATTAGAGATGTTACATTCCTCTATTTGGAAGTGTCATCATTTGTATTTGGAAGTGCCGTCATTTGTATTGAAAAGTGTCATCATTTGTATTGATGGGTTATTAGACCACCAGTGAGGGGTCAGCCCTGATTAGGTTATGTGGTTGGGTTATTAGACTTGAGTAGCAAGTCGGCCCCAATGAATTAATTGGTAGGTCAAGTCAAGTTTAAATAAGAGGGGTGTGACCCTCATTCTATTCATTCACTCACTTCTCAATCTCACATAGCTAAGAGAGAAAGTGACACACTTGTGGAGGAGGAGAAGCATCTGCTAGAGACATCTCTTTGGGTTTTATCCTTGTGATCTTGTACTTGGGTTTATTCTATCTCTGAGGAAGTTGCAGGGTTTTTCACCTTCTTGGTTTTCCCCGATGAAACTATGTGTCTCTTGTGTGCCTGCATGACTGTGTTTATTATTGATATGATGTTGATATGTTATACATTTTATTCTCTTACTGATCTTGAATGATAATGGAATGAAATTATCGAAAAATTAACATGGTATCAGAGCTTACCTAAGAAGAAGGCACTGTTCAACTACGGAAGCTAGGGCTTCTTATTACTTGGGTTTCTCTCCACAGTTCATCAAAGGAAGAAGGATAGATTGACTCTACAAAAAAGGGTGCATCTTTCTGTCGATATAGAATTCAATTCTCAGTTGTTTCAGTTTTTGACCTAAAAATTAGGGTTTCCACAAAAATAGGAATTTCTAAAATCTAAGGACATCGCTGGATGCTCCTTCGAAAAATTGAAGTTTAAAGCTTTGGATCAAACTTTTTGGTTGGGTGAAGCTCTGGGAAACTCAAACCCTAATTTAGGGTCCTCCCTAGTGAATCTAGGAGATTGAAAAGCATTTCTGAAGGGTGAAACTTGGCAGTTTTCAATTTCTGAGTATACCAGGTTGATCAGCTCATCAAGGCGCATCTTTCTATCCTTTCAGAATTTTGAAATTCAAATTTTGAATTTTTACGGTTTCTCTAACAAACCCTAATCTAACTCTCGATCCAATTTTCAGCAAATCAAGTTGTAAGACCTAAAACTTTCTATTTCCATTTGAAGTACTCTTTAAGATGTCTCACCACACCAAGCTTGAGAATAAGCTTAATGGAGCTGATAACTTCTGAGCATGGAAGTATAGGATTCGGTTAATCCTAGAAGAAAATGATTTGGACACTTACATAAGTGAAGAGGTTCCTGTCCCAGAGGGAGATGAGGCTAAGTCCTTACTGTTAAATTTTGTTCATTAATTCACAATACTCTAGGATCTTCACTGAGAGAATAACATATACAGTATATCAATGCATAACAATCACAATAAGCATCACAAGCATCACAAGAATCAAAAGCATGAGAGACAAGAGACATAGAGTTTCCGTGGGGAAAACCCTAAGGTGAAAAACCCCACAACTTCCTCAGAGATAGAGAGAGCAATGGCTCAACCAAAGTACAACCAAAATACACTTGAGATAGTCTCCTAGAAGCAGATGATCCTGCTCCTCACTAGTGCGCCACTTTCTGAGTGAGAGAGATATGACTTTCCAAATGATCTAAATAGAGATCTCCTGATCTCTATTTATACTAACTTGTTTGCCCAGTGACCTTATGGGGCCGACTTGTCTAGCTAGGTACATCCACAATATAATATATATATTTCAGGGCTGACCCCACACATGGTGGTCTAATAACCCATCGACAAGTACACACACTTGTGACACTTGTCAATCCACATGACGACACTTCCTTATAGAGGAATAACACATCTCTAATAAGGGTACAATAAATATATATGAAATACATTCCGAAGTTACATATACATCAACACTCCCTCTTAACTAGGAAGGTATTTCTCGACACAGATCTGCTAGACAAGTCTTCTTCTCGGGATCATCGTCATTGATGCATCGTCATCATCATCGTCACTGCTGCTGCTATCTCAACCAATCTCTGACTCTACTTGTCATAGGAAGTTCTATAGAGCCAGTCCTTTTTCATACTGGATGTAGGCCCACCACCTACAGGTCTTCATCATCACTAGCCATACTGTGGAAATCTCAGGACTTATTACGTGAGTCACAAAACCTTAAAAGAGTCTCTTGACTAGCAAGAACCCTAAAGAGAATCTGAGGCCTTTTTCATCCTGTCCAGATCTCCAGGACTTATTACATGTGACCCCACCACAAAACCTCGAAAGAGAATCCCGGGACTGATTATGAGTACAAGGCTCAACCTATCGGATCTACCAGGGCACAAATTACATGTGGTCACCACAAAACCTCGAAAGAGCATCCCAGGACTGATTACGAGCACAAGGCTCAACTTATCGGATCTCCTAGGGCACAAATTACATGTGGTCATGGAAAAACCTCGAAAGAGCATCCCAGGACTGATTATGAGCACACGGCTCAACCTATCGGATCTCCCAGGGCACAAATTACATGCCATAAGACAAAACCTCGAAAGAGTATTTTCCAGATATCCCAGGGCACAGATTACATGCCATAGGAAAAACCTCGAAAGACTATCTACAGATCTCCCAGGGCATAAATTATATGTCCTCCCAAGCAAAACCTTGAAAGTACATTTGCCAGATATCCCAGGTTACAAATTACATGCCATAGGCAAAACCTTGAAAGACTATCTGCAAATCTCCCAGGGCACAAATTACATGCTTATCTGCACAACCTGTTCCATGGCCACATAGTATCAACCTGATAGTCACCATACATCATCCTGATGTACAAATGATCATCCTGATCATCATCACTGCAACATCCTGCTGCATGTCATCTGGAGCAACATCCTGAAGCTCGTCATCCATGATCATCCTGATCATACAAGGCATCTACCTGATGCATACCAAGTATCTACCTGACGCATATCATCATACATGATCCACCTGATCACACGGTGTATCCACCTGATACAAATATAAATACATGATACATATCAACATACATGATCTACCTGATCATACAATGTATCCACCTGATACATATACAGATATATGGTCCAAGCATCCAACATGATGCTTATACAAAATACATACACATGATCCAACCGATCATATCTAGCATCCAAAATTATGCATACATACATATAAATGATCCAACTGATCATATCCAGCATCCAACATGATGCGTACATACATATACATATAAATGATCCAACTGATCATATCCAGCATCCAACATGATGCATACATACATACATATAAAAATGATCCAACTGATCATACAAAGCAAAAACTAGAACATCATCCTGATGCTCATCATCCAGCGCTTACATCCACAGCCATGTGAAGGATCCTCCTTCCAACATGCTTGGAATGGCTTCAGCAAATGTGTCCATCACTTCTTCCTCGAAGTGTCATCAATCCGAAGAACACCAAGCCTCTCTCTGAAGTACTCAAACTTCACCCTGGCTAGTGGCTTCGTCAGCACATCTGCAATCTGCTCGTCCATCGCAACATACAGGAGCTTCACAGCTCCTCTCTACACCATATCCCTGATATAGTGATATTTTATCTCTATGTGTTTCAACCTGTCATGAAACACTGGGTTCTCGAACAGCTTCACACAACTCTGGTTATCACAAAAGATACCAGTAGCATCCAACAGGAGATCAAATAATTCAGACAGTAGCTTCCGTAGCCATACTGCCTCACAACTAGCTGAACAGGCTGCAACATACTCTGCCTCAGCTGTACTCAGTGCTACACAGGACTGCTTCCTACTAAACCAAGAGATCACACCTGATCCCATACTGAAGCAACATCCATATGTGCTCTTTCTATTTACAGCACTGCCAGCCCAATCTGAATCAACATAACCCTGCAGGTTAAACTTTTGATTCGCCTCATACTTGAGCCCATAATCCACTATACCCTTCAGGTACCTCAGAACATGCTTTATAGCAACCAGGTGAACACTCCTCGGATCCGTTAGGAAATGGCTCAATGTGTTCACAGCAAAGCAAATATCTAGTATCGTGTTTGTCAGGTACATCAAGGACCCAATCATCTGACGATACATAGAGACATCAACCGGCTCAAATGAATCATCACATAGAAGCTTCAGATTCGATGCCATAGGTGTGTCCATGGCCTTGCAATCCATCATCCCGAATCTCTTCAGGATATCTACAGTGTACTTCCCTTGACTAAGGAAGATCCCACCTACACTCTGCCACACCTCCATACCTAGGAAATAATGCATCATTCCCAAATCTTCCATATCGAACTCGGCAGCAAGCTTTCTCTTAGTATCTGCAATCAATCTGTCATCTCCTGTTACAAATAAGTCATCCACATATAGGATTAGAATCACAGGATTCCCTTCCTCAACCTTGTAATAAAGGTTGGAATCCGCTTTACTCTTGGTAAAGCCCAAACTAGATAGGAAACTGTCCATCCTACCATACCAAGTTCTGGGAGCTTGTTTCAAGCCATACAAGGCTTTCTTCAATCTACACACATATGAATCCCTGTCATGTATTTCGAAACCGAGTGGCTGCTCCACATATACTTCCTCTTCAACTACACCATTCAAGAAAGCCATCTTGACATCCATTTGGTGTATTTTCCATTTCATCGCTGCAGCCAGGGCATGTACTGTTCTGATGGAAGTATACCTGGCTACAGGTGCAAAAGTTTCTTCATAATCTATTCCCTCTTTCTAAGAGAAGCCACGAGCTATGAATCTTGCTTTGTATTTCTCTACACTGCCATCTGCAACATGCTTGATTTTGTCGATCCATTTAGAAGTCACAATAGACTTCTCTTTAGGTCTTGGTACAATATCTCAAACATCATTCTTCATTATTGATTGGTATTCTTCAACCATGGCATCCTTCCATTCTTTCTTTTCCGCTGCTTCTTCATAACTGAAAGGCTCTTTGTTCATAATGTCACAGAGTAAAGCAACATAGCTAGTATGTGATCTGGTTCTCTTCTTTGCTCTGTGTTCTTCTTCTGGAATGCCAAATCTTTCTGCATCTTGAATGAGCTCTCTAGCCCATGCAGGTTTCCTCCTGTGAGAGTTATCCTCATGGGGTGGATCTATAGGTTCTTGCGGATCTTCAAACTCACGAACAACTTCTGGAATTGATTCAGTCATGGTAGTGTCTTGAAATCTAGTTTCCTTAGGTTCTTCATAAACTTCGATAGGTGCCTTCCTTGATTTTATGAATGCTGAGTTTTCATCAAATGTTACATCCATGCTGACATCAATCTTCTTGAACCCTGGAAACTATATTTTGTAAGCCTTCGAGCTTTCACTGTAACCCACAAAGATACCCTTCTTTCCTGAAGGATCTAATTTAGTCCTCTTTTCCTTTGGGACATGAGTGTATACTGGACAACCAAATATTCTGAGATGGCTGACTTTAGGTTTCTTACCAGAAGAGACCTCTTCTGGTGTCTTGTTGTCCAATATCTTGTGGGGTGTTCTGTTCTGCACATATACAGCTATTCTAGTTGCTTCTACCCATAGATGCATAGGTAGATCCTGGTCATGCAGCATTTCCCTTGCTACTTCCATGATTGTTCTGTTCTTCCTTTCTGCAACTCCATTCTCTTGAGGATTATAAGGAGCAGTCAACTCCCTTTTAATCCCTGAATCACTACAAAGCTTCTTGAAGTCACCTGAGGTGAATTCTCTACCATTGTTAGATCTGAATGTTTTGATCTTCTTGTCAGTTTGATTTTCCATCAAGGTTTTGAATTCCTTGAATTTATCAAACACCTCATATTTGTTCTTCAAGAAGTATACCCAAGTATTTCTGGAGAATTCATCAATAAATGAGACATAGTAAACATACCCACTCAGAGAACTGGATGACATAGGACCACATACATCTGAGTGGATGATTTCTAGGATGTCTTTTGCCTTGCTTTCACTGCTTGGGAAAGCCTTCTTAACGTTCCTACCCTTTGCACATCCTTTGCAAACACCTTCATGTTTGGTCTTGATTTCAAGAAGACCCTCTACATCCTTGCTTGCAATTGGAAGTGCCCTATAGTGCATATGAGAAATTCTTCTATGCCAAAGTTCACTTGGCTCCATGGATTCATGTACCATGGCATGTTCAGGTTGTCCCTTCAATTTATACAAACCTCCCTCTTGCTCTCCAATCACTACTGCATCATCTATGTTCTTTCCCTTTGGCCACATTAGGACTTGGCCATCCACAAATGCAACCCTCATACCTTTTGCATCCAATGCAGAGATGGAGAGTAAGTTCTTATTGAGCCCAGGTACATAAAGGACTTCTTTCATCTTCAAAGATTTTCCAGAATCTAGGTTGTAGGAGGCTTCACCACTTCCTTTGATTGGGTATTGATAATCATCCCCAAGTTTCACCTTATGGGGTGATTCATGTTCAGATAGATTCACAAAAGATTCCTTAAACCCAGTCATGTGTTTGGAAGTCCCACTATCAATCAACCAATCATTACAAACATGGGAGATAGTACCTGTGAGAGCATAAATTAGAACATATTCTTCTTCACTTGATGAGTCATCATCACTATCACTTTCTTCCCTAGCCTTCTTCTTTGGAGGTTCATCATCTTCGGAAGCATGAGCATGATATCTTCTTTTGTTATTCTTCTTCTTCTTATTGAAGTTGTTGTTGTTGTCTTTATTCTTCTTGGGACAATCTGAAGCAAAGTGTCCCTTCTCATTGTAATTGAAGCATCTGAGATCTTTCTTATCTTTATGATAATGGTGGTGTGAGAATCTCCTATTATGAGATGATTCCTTCTTGGACTTGCCTTTCCTGACATGTGCTCTAAGAGCTTGATCTTCATTTCCCATCTTTTCTTCTCGGGCCACAAACCTAGCTTCTTCTTGAGAGCATTCTTCCCGTAATCTATTGAAGGAGATCAACTTCTTCCTTGCACAAATTCCTTGAATAAAGGAATCCCATGACCTGGGTAGGCCATTTAGAGTGGTCATCACCACTTCACCATTCTCCACCATTTCATCCACTGCTTCTAATTGTTCCTTGATCTGGGAGACCCTTGAAAAATAAAATTGAATGGTTTCTCCATTCTGAAACTTTACCCCTTTCAATTGGTTCCGCAGGGTCATCTTCCGATTTATGTTCTTCCCTTCAAATAGCTTGGTCAAAGAGCCAAACATCTCCTTGGGTGTCTTTAGAGAAGACACATGGGGTATGAGATGATCTTTGATAGAATCAACAATGATTCTCTTTGACTTGACAAAGTTTTTCTTATGCAATACCTTAGCCTCTTCATCCTCTGGGATAGGGATGTCTTCTTTTACATATGAGTCCAACTCATTCTCTTCCAGGATTAACCCAATCCTATACTTCCAAGCTCGGAATTTATCAGCTCCTTCAAGATTATCCTCAAGCTTGGTGTGGTGAGACATCTTAAAGAGTACTTCAAATGGAAATAGAAAAGATTTAGGTCTTACCACTTAAAATGTTGAAAAACTGGATCTGGTCCCGGATTAGGGTTTGTTGAAAAAACCCTAAAAATTCAAAATGTGAATTTCAATTTTCTAAAAGGATAGAAAGATGCACCTTGAAGAGTTGATCAGCCTGGTGTATTTAGAATTTGAGATCAGCAAAGCTTTACCCTTCAGATTTGCCTTTTTGTCCTCCTGGGTTCACTAGGGAGAGCCCTGAATTACGGTTTGAGTTTCCTGGAGATCTATACAGCCAAAAATCTCGATCCAAATCTCTAAACTTTGATTTTTGCAAGGAGCTTCCAGCTATGTCTTTAGATTTCAGAAATTCCTATTTTGGGGGAAACCCTAATTTTAAGGGCCAAATCTGAAAATGCTCAGAATTGAATTATGATTGGACAGATAGATTCTCCTTCATGAGTAGAGTCAATCTACTATACTGCTTTTCCAAAATATGTGGATAGAGACCCAATAAACAAGAAACTCAAGTTTCCGTCACTACAAAATGTCTTCTTCTCAGGTTAGCTCTGATACCATGTTAAATTTTGAGCATTAATTCACAATACTCTAGGATCTTCACTGAGAGAATAACATATATAGTATATCAATGCATAACAATCACAATAAGCATCACAAGAATCAAAAGCATGAGAGACAAGAGACACAAAGTTTCCGTGGGGAAAACCCTAAGGTGAAAAATCCCACAACTTCCTCAGAGATAGAGAGAGCAATGGCTCAACCAAAGTACAACCAAAATACACTTGAGATAGTCTCCTAGAAGTAGATGATCCTCCTCCTCACTAGTGCACCACTTTCTGAGTGAGAGAGATATGACTTTCAGAATGATCTAAATAGAGATCTCCTGATCTCTATTTATACTAACTTGTTTGCCCAGTGACCTTATGGGGCCGACTTGTCTAGCTAGGTACATCCACAATATAATATATATATTTCAGGGCCGACCCCACACATGGTGGTCTAATAACCAATCGGCAAGTACACACACTTGCGATACTTGTCAATCCACATGACGACACTTCCTTATAGAGGAATAACACATCTCTAATAAGGGTACAATAAATATATATGAAATACATAGATGAAATACATTCCGAAGTTACATATACATCAACACTTACACAAGAAGAACCTGGTCAAGGCTAAGAGAATCATTGCTGATTCTATCAAAGACCATCCCATACCTCATGTGTCTTCCCTAAAGACACCTAAGTAGATGTTTGACTCCTTAACCAAGTTGTTTGAAGGAAAGAACATAAATCAGAAGATGACACTACAGAACCAATTGAAAGGGGTAAAGCTTCAGAATGGAGAGACCATTCAATCCTACTTTTCCAAGGTCTCTCAAATCAAGGAACAAATTGAAGCTGTGGATGAAGTAGTGGGGAATGGTGAAATTGTAATGACCACATTAAATGGCCTACCTAGGTCATGGGACTCCTTCATCCAAGGAATCTGTGCAAGAAATAAATTGATCTCTTTCAGTAGACTGTGGGAAGAATGTCCACAAGAATAAGCTAGGCTTGTGGCTCGAGAAGAAAAGATGGGAAATGAAGAGAAAGCTCTCACAACACACACCAAGAAAGGTAAGTCCAAAAGAGAGCAATTTATCACAAGAGAGATCCTCACCACCATCAAAGAGATAAGAAAGACTTGAGGTGCTTTACTTGTAATGAGAAGGGACACTTTGTTTCAGATTGTCCCAAGAGCAAAAGGAACAACAACAACAATAACTTCAATAAGAAGAGGAAGAACAACAAGAAGAGATAGCATGCTCATGCTGCTGAGGATGATGAACCTCCCAAGAAGAAGGCTAGAGCAGAAAGTGATGACTCATCAAGTGAAGATGAATATGTTCTAATCTCTACTCTCACAGGTACTATCTCTCATGGATGTAATGATTGGCTCATTGATAGTGGCGCTTCTAAACACATGAATGTGTTTAAAGAATCATTCATGGACCTATCTGAACATTAGTCATCCCATAAGGTGAAACTCGGGGATAACTATTAACATCCCATAAAAGGAAGAGGTGAAGCCTCCTACAAACTAGACTCTGGGAAGTTTATAAAAATGCAAGATGTTTTATATGTACCCGGACTTAAGAAGAATCTTCTCTCCATATCATCCTTGGATGCAAAAGGAATGAGAGTTGCATTTGTGGATGGCCAAGTACTTATGTGGCCAAAGGGTAATACCATAGATGATGCAGTAACGATTGGAGAGCAAGAGGGAGGATTGTACAAACTGAAGGGACAACCTGACATCCATGGTACATGAATCCATGGAGCCAAGTGAACTTTGGCATAGAAGGATTGCACATGTGCACTATAAAGCACTACCAATTGCAAGCAAAGTTGTAGAAGGTATTCCTGAAATCCAGTCAAAGCATGAAGGTTTTTGCAAAGGATGTGCAAAAAGGAAAGAATACAAAGAAGGCATTTCCAAGCAGTGAAAGAAAAAAAAAAGGGATATTGGAGATTATCCATTCCGATGTATGTGGTCTAATGTCATCCAGTTCTCTGAGTGGGTATATATACTATGTTTCTTTCATTGATGATTTCTCTAGGAAGACTTGGGTTTATTTCTAAAGATGAAGTGTTTGATAAGTTCAAGGAATTCAAAGCCTTGATAGAAAATCAAATAGATAAGAAGATCGAGACCTTCATAACCGAAAATGGTGGAGAATTCACTTCAAGTGATTTCAAGAAGCTATGTAGTGATTCAAGGATTAAGAGGGAGTTGATTGCTCCCTACAATCCACAACAAAATGGAGTTGCAGAAAGGAAGAACAAAACTATCATGGAAGCAGCATGGGCAATGCTTCATGACCAAGATCTACCTATGCATTTATGGGAAGAAGCAGCTAGGACAGCTGTATATGTGCAGAACATAACACCTCACAAGATACTTGACAATAAGACACTAGAATAAGTCTTCTTTGGTAAGAAACCAGAACTTAACCATCTCAGAATATTTGGTTGTCCAGTATATACACACATTCCAAAAGAAAAGAGGACAAGGCTAGATCCTTCAGGAAAGAAGGTCATCTTTGTGGGTTACAATGAAAGCTCGAATGCTTACAGAATATAATTTCTAGGGGTCAAGAACACTGACATCAGTAGGGATGTAACATTTGATGAAGACTCAGCATACATCATGTTAGTCCCAGAGACGTTCTAAAGCTATTTTTTAGAATAATGCCTGGGCATCAATAATCACTTATGAAAAAATTTATTGAAGCACAAAATAATATGACAGGAATAATATAGAATTATGATATTGAAAAGTTAACGGTAAGTATTTCAATGTGCAAAGAAATAAGACTTTTAGTAGCAGATGAAAAATGGAATGGTGCAATATAAAGGTACTGTGTAAGTAAATCTTTATATTACATTTGCAGAAGCACATGTTGAGCCTAAGGGAAGAATTCAATAGTCTAAACAAAAATGAATAGCAAAACACCACTGAATAATATGAGGGTATCACTTCAAGGTATATTAGCCTGAACACTTCAATCACAAATTACCAAATAAGAAGTACTTTTAAGCATATGCGCTCATATAAACTCAGACAAGCTCTGCATATCATATATAAATGGAAGGGATGGAAAATAGAAGAAGATACTAACTCAGCGCATCAAAAATTTGAATCCATTAGCTCCAAGATAGAGTAATAATATGTTCCTATATATTGATCAACTATCAAACATAGAAGTAATATTCTTACATCAGAGAGCCAACCTTTTGGCTATCACCTACTTGGCTATATACAACCTTCCTATTCTAAAACAGAATCTGGTACGATCTGTTCAGCTCAACAGCTTAAAGAAAGACAATTTATATTCCTTAACAGATTTTGTTACAAATAACATAAATGAATCAAATACTTGGTCATCCGCCTGACCATAACCCAGGACCATTTTGATGATCAAAATAGTACGTTCGGCTTAGACAAAGAAAAACATGCCACCACGATGTAAACCTTTCGAAACTGCGAAGAAATTCTTTCACACTTCTCCGACTCTCTTTGGCATAATAGGGATGTGGCTGCGACCATACAACTATTGAACGATGCTTTGTAGACCACTACTTCTTCCTTCCTCAATCCCTTCCAAACCCTTTGCTTTCGAAACATGACTGCAAACACCTTTCAAGTTTTGCATGCAGAGAGTGAGTTGTAACTTAATACGATGTCGGCGACATTAATCATTATTTGAGAGGGCTATTTCAGCATGAAAATTGAAGACGATAAAAATAGAAACCACTTATGGTATTGAAGCCCTTCAAAAATTCATCTTAGGAACCCCCTTTAGAACCCCTGAATGAATCTGGAGGCACCACATGGAAACAGTTGTTTTCATTCCAGGGAGGGGCTGCTTGCTATATACTTCGTACATCTTCTCTACCCTGATTCTTTTTAAACCGTTGATCTCCTACCAGGTTATTTCGAGATGAGTTTCTAGAAACAAGCAACTCGGGGGATGGGTTCCGCTCCATACCTATTTGTCAGTAGGATCACCTGCGCTCCAAAATACTCGCATGGCTTTACCAGCTGGTTTTAGGGCCTTCGAAAAACAGTTTGCGAAAACCATCTTGACGGTCCTGAATAACTGAGAAGATGACACGTGTGAATGATGGTTTCTAGTTAGGGACAGTTCATTCCTTGGAAAAACACAGATCGCTCATGGATCCTAAAGATGCCCCTTTTAACACTGGCTTATGTGAACTGATATAATGAGCCTTTACTGTGTTTTTACCAAGAAGACTTATTCCAGCGACCTCTACCCATGTAATTTTGATGCCTCCAATCATCTTTCAGACATAGCTTCCGATTTAGCCAATGCCTTTTCTTTGACAACAAATATCACTAACATTGGCTTCAGCGGGGACAACCTTTTCCTTCACGGAGAGGTTGAGAATAGTAGACTTGTTCCTTTTAACTCATTGGGATCCAGAGTCATGTCTGCTTGTTGAGAACCAGGCTTTTAAGAAGAATTTTCTGAAGATGATAACATAACATATTATGAAAAAAAAAATATAAAAACAAAAGAAAACGCTTCACATATGATACAATGAACCCTTTCCAAGGAAGGATATGAGGAATTAATAATGAAAGAACTGTTTTAGGAATCTCCCATTTACAAGGTTCCCAAAACTTTCACCATCTAGTTGGGCCAGCTCATACATGTTGTTGTCATGGACTGTGATGTCTTTGAATGGGCCAAGCCATAAGTTGTCAAATGTTCTGTGTTCAGACCTTGGCTCTCTTCTAGCATCCCATTTCAGAACAAGATCCCCATGTCAAAAATCTCGAGTGATAGCTTTATGGTCAGATGTTGCTTTCATCTTGTCTTGATAGCTTTTGGTGGAGTCATCCAGCTGTCTTCCAAGCCGTTGGGTCTTTATCAACTGATGTATCCTTTTTTCCATATCGTTAGGCTCTTCATATTTCCAGGAAAAAACGTCAACATATTCTTTAAACAACTTTTCGTAGCTTTGTCTCTGGTCCTTAGTTAGGGATTCAGACAGCTTGACAAATTTGCGATCTTCCTTAGTGCCAAGACTTACTTCATGCACAGCCTCAGTGCCCGGATGCACTTCTAGCTTGGCTGGGACGTCATCTTTGTAGAATAACTGCCTTAAAGGAACGGGGCCTTTCGGGATAAAATTTCTTTTTTGTTGAAGAACTTTATGACCTGCGATTTGTTGCATGAATTCAAATATTCCAGGATCTGTTACCCGTGCATTACTCTCTTCAACTTTTTCAAAGTCATCATCAACCTTGGTGTTTGAATATTTTCCCTCCAATTGCAAAAAGCACTTGATCTGTTGGTTGTCTTCAAAAAATTGCCAACTTTTGATGTTGTCAGGGATGGAGGGGTGGTATCTCATTTCTACTTCATATCCCAGCTGGGGCTTCTTGGGAGGATTGAAGGAGCTCACCATCATGACTAATGTGTCAGCCTGTGGGTTCTCTTCTCAGAGCACAAAACTAATATTAAAAGCGTCAAAAAAGTTGTCAATAAGATCCCATGCAAGATGGCGATATGCTTTGAGTCTGGGATGTTTAGTCTGATAAATGTTTTTTATCTGATTCACCACAAGTTTTGAATCTCCCAACACCGCCAGATTAGTAACTCTCAAGTCTCTTGCCACTTGGAGGCCTACGACGAGTGCTTCATATTCCGCAACATTGTTAGTGGTGTCAAAATCAAGTTTGTATGCCAGCTTGACTTCATCCCCCAAAGGTTACATCAATATTGCACTTGCTCCAAATTCATTTTTGGTAGACGCTCCATTGAAGAAAAGTTTCCACACTAGATTTTAGCTATTTTCAGCAGTTGTTTTTGCTATCAGAATCTTTGCAACCTCGCATTCGGCTGAACCTTCTTCTGATAATCTGTAGCAGCCCATATTTTCCTAAGGGACATATATAGGATAATTTGTAGGACTATCTAGGTCACTTATGACATATGCGAACACAGCTTCTCTATACAACCACTTGGTTTCCCTAGCAAAGACAGGTACCGTAGCATATTTCATATCCATCTGCATGGTTCTTCCCAGCTTTTTAGCCCAGCTTCTCGATAGTAGCATGCCATATTTAGCAGGGACGTCGGCTACTACCACGTCCATCATTACACTCTTTGCTGCTATCTGGGATAGAGTAACCACCATATCCTTTATCATCCCTATGCATTTTACCTTTTTGGAATGAAAACAATAAAGGTCATGATATGGCCGAGTGATTTCTAGTCCCAGTTGTTCCATGATAACTTTGGGCATTAGATTGTGAGATGGTCCTGAATGTAACATGCAATTGTGGAGAAGCTTATCATGCGAATTCAGAGTGACGTAAAACAGAGCAGCAGGTTCTTCTTTATTATCAATATGTGGGCCACACTGACAAGAGGGATGTTGGCCCGGTTTTGCAACCAGGCTTAGTGCTATGGGCACCTGCTAACTAGTAGCAGCAGTTTCAATAGAATTAAACAAGAAACTAATCTAAACAAAACTAATCATGGATCTATGCAAGAATCTAAGCAAACAATGGAAATATTTTAAAAAACAAGAACAAGAAAATATGAAAGAATAAATTTGTATTTAAAAATGGGGCAAGCTAATGCTTGCAATAGTAATACCTCCAATGGTGAAGGTTGATGTAGAGCAACTCCCAAGATAAGTAGCTCCAAGTTCCAAGAGGTCTCCTTCTCCAAGGTTGCTTACAATGGCCAAAATACTCAAGGGAGATTTCGGCAGCATGAGGATGAGATAATGGATGGATGTGAAATGAGGAGCCCCTACCACCTTTTATAGGTTTTGGTGGTAGGGAATACCATTTGTGGTTTTGTGGAAACCAAATGGTATTGACCAACATGGTTTAGGTACTTTTCCCTCCTTTTTCCTTTTTTGAATAAAATTAATATTTTTATTCCCTTTTTAATACTTTTGGGAATTTGGACCCTTTTTGAGGGTTTTTTATGTTTTTTTAGGAAAAATAATCTTTTTTTTAATGGAAAAAGGGGTGTACTCAGGTCTTTTGGTGACCTTTTGTTGGTTTTAGAGGCTCAGATGGTGAAAAAGTGGACAAATGGGTCATGTGAATAGGGAAATGAGATAGTGAGCACTTTTTGGGTGTTAACAAGGGAGACTCATCATTAAGGTTTATGGAATCTTGCTACTCTGTGCCCTCGGCTCTGTGCAGCATCCTATCTATCTGGCCTTGGTAGATCGAATTTTCTTATCAACTCAGTTAAAGGAACCGCTATTCTGAGATTATTTAGCTCTTGCTCCAGACTGAAAGGGGTAGGCCTTTCTCTAGGGATTAATTATATTCTCTTTGGGGGCTTATGCCTAGCAAATTAGGAAACAATGGGGTTGTGACTTTGACTTCTATATCTTTAGAGAAAACTTTTAGTTTGGATAGTGGAGCTGCTTCAGGAGGCTTTATCTAGTCTGGCTTACGTGGGGATTCTCTAATCATAGGTCCACTTTGCTTAGGTGCATCTTCTAACCTTGGTCTTAAATTATACCTCTTTGGAATTTTTTCAGGTTGAGTACTACAAGAAGCTAGATGATCTTTAGGGAAATCATTACTCTCTTGCGTACACAGAAGATCCGAGCTATCTTTTTCATATAACTGTGAACTTTCATAGTCTTCTCTAGTGAGATCCATGACGTGTGAATCTTCTTCCATCCAATTTAGTTGTTCCTCAAAATCATCATAATCTTTCTCTGCAGCAACACTGATCAGATTATTTTCTTTTTCATGAACAACAGGTCTGAGTGGTTGTTTATCATTTTTTTCTCTCTATATGCCATCTGTGGATTAAAGGGTCTTCTAAACTGATTTTGAGGACGGGGAGGAGATTGTCGATTGGGACTTCTACCTTCAAGCTCCATTCTAGTGACCTTGTTCGAAAGGTTTTTTATGATACGAGTCATCTCATCAATCTTAGCATCCTGAGATTCTATGATTTCTGAAGATACCCCTTCTTCCCTAGCCTTTCCTTTATCTCTGGGTTCAACCTTATTCGTCATCTTAATATTTCCTCTCTCTCTCAAATTTCATTCGACGTCGATGGCATCATATTGCATGTCGCTGAGCGAGACTGGTCTTCTTTCTCTCAATGTTATGGCAAAATCTGGTGGGAAGTCAGCTGCATAGGTGACCCGAGCTGCCACTTCAGTAGGACGAATGTCCTTAGGGATTCTGAAATACTGCTTATTAAATCTTGCTATGAAATCGACCACATTTTCAGAGCCACTTTTCTTCAGGGCGGAAAACTCTATCAGATAATATAAAATATCCCGTTTAACTCCCCACTTCTTGACGAATGTGGACTCCAAGATTTCCATAGTGATAATAGATGCATTAGGTAGAGATCTGAACCACTTTTTGACTTCACCTTCTAACATCTGGGCAAAAATCCTCATGAATACATCATCGTGCTCAATCAGGATATTGTCTGTGAAATCTTGAAACTGATCCACATGATCTTCGGCAGATGTCTCTCTGCTACCATCATACTTCGGAAGCAGCTTCAAATAATAAGTAAGCATGTCATTCAAGGGCGTGAGAAATTGCAGAGGTCCATGACGGCTTGTTACCCACCTTGGGGTTGGTGGAGGTGGTCCTTTGCCTCCTCTTCCTGACATGGGTTGACTGGGATTCAATGTTTCTGCCTGTGCAACAATGAGGGTTCTGGGTGGAGTACTATGGTCTGTAAGTTCCTCGTCTATAGCAGGGATCTTTCGAAAGCTTCGGAAATCAAAGGAAGAATTTGGATTTTGCTGAAAAGGGTCGCTATCAAGGGTTCGGATAATAAAATCGGATTGGGGAAGATTTATCTTCTTGATTGCATTCCCCAGTAACGGCGCCAAAAAATATGCTAGTCCCAGACACATTCTAAAGCTATTTTTTAGAACAGTGCCTGGGCATCAATAATCACTTCTGAAAAACTCTACTGAAGCACAAAATAATCTGACAGGAATAATGTAGAATTCTTATATTGAAAAGTTAATGGGTAGTATTTCAATGTGCAAAGAAATAAGACTTTTAGTAGCAAATGAAAAATGGAATGGTGCAATATAAAGGTACTGTGTAAGTAAATCTTTATATTACATTTGCAGAAGGACGTGTTGAGCCTAAGGGAGGAATTCAACAGTCTAAACAAAAATGAGTAGAAAAACACCATTGAATAATATGAGGGTATCACTTCAAGGTATATTACCTTGAACACTTCAATCACCAATTACCAAAGAAGAAGTACTTTTAAGCATATGTGCTCATATAAACTCAGACAAGCTCTGCATATCATATATAAATGGAAGGGCTGGAAAACAGAAGAAGATACTAACTCAGCACATCAAAACTTTGAATCCATTAGCTCCAAGATAGAGTAATAATATGTTCCTGTATATTGATCAACTATCAAACATAGAAGTAATACTTCTTACATCAAAGAGCCAACCTTTTGGCTATCACCTACTTGGCTATATATAGCCTTCCTATTCTAAAACAGAATCTGTTACGATTTGTTCAGCTCAACAGCTTAAAGAAAGACAGTTTATACTCCTTAACAGAGTTTGTTACAAATAACATAAATGACTAAAATACTTGGTCATCCGCCTGACCATAACCCAGGACCATTTTGATTATCAAAATAGTACGTCCGGCTTGGACAAAGAAAAACGTGCCACCACGATGTAAATCTTTCGGAGCTGCAAAGAACTTCTTTCACACTTCTCCGACTCTCTTTCGCATAACAGGGACGTGGCTGTGACCATACAACTGTTGAACGATGCTTTGCAGACCACTACTTCTTCCTTCCTCAATCCCTTCCAAACCCTTTGCTTTCGGAACATGACTGTAAACACCTTTCGAGTTTTGCACGCAGAGAGTGAGCTATAACTTAATATGAAGCCGACGACGTTAATAATTATTTGAGAGGGCTATTTCAACATGAAAACTAAAGACGATAAAAGTAGAAACCCCTTATGGTATTCAGGCCCTTCGAAAAGTGGTCTTAGGAACCCCCATTAGAACCCCTTAATGACTCTAGAGGCGCCATGTGGAAACAATGGTTTTCATTCTAGGGAGGGGCTACTTTCTATATACTTTGCGCATATTCTCTACCCTGACACTTTTTAAACCGTCGATCTCCTACCAGGTTATTTTGAGATGAGTGTCTAGAAACACGCAACTCAGGGGATGGGTCCCGCTCCATACCTATTTGTCAGTAGGATCACCTGCGCTCCAAAATATTCGTGCGACTTTACCGGCTGGTTTCAGGGATTTCAAAAAATAGTTTGGGAAAACCATCTTGACAGTCCTGAATAGCTGAGAAGATGACACGTGTAAATGATGGTTTCTAGTCAGGGACAGTTCGTTCCTTAGAAAAACACAGGCCACTCATGGATCCTGAAGAAATCCCTTTTAACACTGGCTTATGTGAACTGATATAACGAGCCTTTACTGCATTTTTACCAAGAAGACTTATTCCAGCATCCTCTACCCATGTAATTTTGATGCCTCCAATCATCTTTCAGACATAGCTTACGATTTAGCCGACGCCTTTTATTTGACAGCAAATATCACTAAGATTGGCTTCAAAGGGGACAACCTTTTCTTTCACGGAGAGGTTGAGAAAAGTAGACTTGTGCCTTTTAACTCATTGGGATGTGGAGTCATCTCTGCTTGCTAACAACGGGGCTTTTAAGAAGACTTTTCTTAAGATGATAATAGAACAGATTATGAAAAAAAATATAAAAACAAAAGAAAACGCTTCACAATATGATACAATGAACCCTTTCCAAGGAAGGATATGAGGAATTAATAATGAAAGAACTGTTTCAGGAATCTCCCACTTACAGGGTTCCCAAAAATTTCACCATCCAATTGGGCCAGCTCGTGAGTGTTGTTGTCATGGACTGTGATGACTTTGAATGGGCCAACCCATAAGTTTTCAAATGTTCTGTGTTCAGACCTTGGCTCTCTTCTAGCATCCCATTTCAGAACAAGATCCCCATGTCGAAAATATCGATCGATAGCTCTATGGATACATGTTGCTTTCATCTTGTCTTAATAGCTTTTGGTGGAGTCATTTAGTTGTCTTCCAACTCGTTGGGTCTCTATCAACTGATTTATCCTTCTTTCCATATTGTTAGGATCTTCATATTTCCAAGCAAAAACGTCGGCATATTATTTAAACAACTTTTCATAGCTTTGTCTCTGGTCCTTAGTTAGGGATTCAGATAGCTTGACAAATTTGGGGTCTTCCTTAGTGCTAATATTTTATTCATGCACAGCCCCAGTGGTGGGACGTACTTCTGTTTTGGATGGGATGTCATCTTTGTAGAATAACTGCTCTAAAGGAACGGGGCCTTTCGGTATAAAATTGCTTTTTTGTTCAAGAACTTTATGACTTGCGATTTGTTGCAAGATTTTAAATCTTCTAGGATTTGTTACCCATGCATTACTCTCTTCAGCTTTTTCAGAGTCATCGTCAACCTTGGTGTTTGAAGATTTTCCCACCAATTGCAAAGAGCGCTTGATCTGTTGGTCGTCTTCAAAAATTTGCCAACTTTTGATGTTGTCAGGGATGGATGGGCGGTATCTCATTTCTACTTCATATCCTAGATGGGGCTTCTTGGGAGGATTGAAGGAGCTCGCCATCATGGCTAGCACGTCATCTTGCGGGTTCTCTTCTCGAGGCACAAAAGTAATATTAGAAGTGTCAAAAAATTTGTCAATAAGATCCCATGCGACATGGCGATATGCTTTGAGTCTGGGATGTTTAGTCTGATAAATTTTTTTTATTTGATTCACCACAAGTTCTGAGTCTCCAAACACCGCCAAATTAGTAACTCTCAAGTCTCTTGCCGCTTGGAGGCCTAAGACGAGTGCTTCATATTCCACGACATTGTTAGTGGTGTCAAAATCAAGTTTGTATGCAAGCTTGACTTCGTCCCCCAAAGGTTATGTCAATATTGCGCCTGCTCCAGATTCATTTTTGGTAGACTCTCCATCGAAGAAAAGTTTCCACACTAGATTTCGGCTATTTTCAGTAGCTGGTTCTGCTATCGAAATTTCTGTGACCTCGCCTTCGGCTGAACCTTCTTCTAATAATCTGTAGCAGCCCATATTTTCATCAGTAGCATATATAGGATAATTTGTAGGACTATATAGGTCGCTTATGACATATGCGAACATAACTTTTGTATACAATTTCCTAGTTTCCCCAGCAAAGACAGGTATCGTAGCATATTTCATATGCATCTGTATGGTTCCTCCCAGCTTTTTAGCCCAGCTTCTCGAAAGTAGCATGCCATATTTAGCAGGGACATCGGCTACTACCACGTCCATCATTATGCTCTTTGCTGGTATCTGGGCTAGAGTAACCACCATATCTTTTATCATCCCATGCATTTTACCTTTCTGGAATCAACACTATAAAGATCATGATATGGCCGAGTGATTTCCAGCCCAGTTGTTCCATTATTACTTTGGGCATTAGATTGTGAGATGGTCTTGAATCTAGCATGCAATTGTGGAGAAGCTTATCATGCACATTCAGAGTGACGTAAAACAGAGCAGTAGGTTCTTATTTATTATCAATATGTGGGCCACACTGAAAAGAGGGAGCCTCATCATTAAGGTTTATGGAATCTTGTTGCTTTGTGCCCTTGTCTCTGTGCAGAATCCTGTCTATCTGGCCTTGGTTGATCGTATTTCTTATCAACTCAGTTAAAGGAACCGCTATTCTGATTTTATTTAGCTCTTGCTCCAGACTGAAAGGGGTGGGCCTTTCTCTAGGGATTAATTCTATTCTCTTGTGGGGGCTTATGCCTGGAAAATTAGGAACCTCTGGGGTCGTAACTTCGACTTCTGTATATTTAGACAGAACTTTTACTTTGGATAGAGGAGCTGCTTCATGAGGATTTATCCGGTCTGGCTTACGTGGGGATTTTCTAGTCATAGGTCCACTTTGCTTGGGCGAAGCTTCTAACCTTGGTCTTAAATTATACCTCTTTGGCGTTTTTTCAAGTTGAGTACTACAAGAAGCTAGATGATCTTGAGGGAAATCAATACTCTCTTGGGTACACAGAAGATCCGAGCTATTTTCTTCATATAACTGTGAACTTTCATAGTCTTCTCTAGTGAGATGCATGAGGTGTGAATCTTCTTCCATCCAATTTAGTTGTTCCTCAAAATCATCATAATCTTTCTTCACAGCAACACTGATCAGATTATTTTCTTTTTCATGAACAGTAGGTCTAAGTGGTTGTTCATCATTTCTTTTCTCTCTATATGCCATTTGTGGATTAAAGGGTCTTCTAAACTGATTTTGAGGACAGGGAGGAGATTGTCTATTGGGACTACTACCTTCAAGCTCCATTCTAGTGACCTTGTTCAAAAGGTTTTTTTATGATACGAGTCATCTCGTCAATATTAGCATCCTGATATTCTTTGATTTCTGAAGATACCCCTTCTTCCCTAGCCTTTCCTTTATCTCTGGGTTCAACCTCATTCGTCATCTTAATCTTTCCTCCCTCTCTCAAATTTCATTCGACGTCGATGGCATCATCTTGCATGTCGCTGAGCGAGACTGGTCTTCTTTCTCTCAATGTTATGGTGAAATCCGGTGGGAAGGTAGCTGTATAAGTGACCCGAGTTGCGGCTTTAGTAGGACGAATGTCCTCAAGGATTCTGAGATACTACTTATTAAATCTTGCTGTGAAATCGACCACATTTTCAGAGCCACTTTTCTTCAGGGTGGAAAACTCTGTCAAATAATATAAATTATCCCGTTTAACTCCCCACTTCTTGACGAATGTGGACTCCAAGATTTCCATAATGCTAATAGATGCATTAGGTAAATATTTGAACCACTTTCTGATTTCACCTTCTAACGACTGGGATAAAATCCTCATGAATACATCGTCATGGTCGATCAGGATATTGTCTATGAAATATTGAAACCGATCCACATGATCTTCGGTAGATGTCTCTCTCGTACCATCATACTTCGGCAACAACTTCAAATAATGAGTAGGAATGTCATTCAGGGGTGTGGGCAATTGCGTAGGTCCATGAAGGCTTGATACCCACCTTGGGGTTGGTGGAGGTGGTCCTCCGCCTCCTTCTAATGCCATTGGTTGATTGGGATTCAAGGTTTCTTCCTGTGCGGCAATGAGGGTTCTGGGTGGAGTACTATGGACTGTAAGTTCCTCGTTTATAGTAGGGATCTTTCGAAAGCTTGGGAAATCAAAGGAAGAATATGGATTTTACTGAAAAGGGTTGCTATCGGGGGTTCGGACAATACAATTGGACTGGGGAAATTGCCGGTCGAACAACGGGGAGGAGAATCTATGCTGGTAGCTTGAGGAAGTAGATTGGAATCTACCACATCTGTGTCTCCAAGAAACTGAATCTTCTATGGCCACAAATTCTTCATGACTGGGGTTCTTGTGAGTGTGTCTTCGTCCAGATGCAAGGTTTGCTACTATGGAGTCGCCAGGTGGACTACAACTTGCACCTCAATTTTATCCACCATAAAACTGAGAGCGTACAATTCTGTTGTTATACCCAGGGAAGATTTATCTTCTTGATTGCATTCCCCGGCAACGGCACCAAAAAAGATGTTAGTCCTAGAGACGTTCTAAAGCTGTTTTTTAGAATAGTGCCTAGGCATCAATAATCACTTCTGAAAAAATTTAATGAAGCACAAAATATTCTGACAGGAATAATGTAGAATTCTGATACTGAAAAGTTAATGGGCAGTATTTCAATGTGCAAAGAAATCAGACTTTTAGTAGCAGATGAAAAATGGAATGGTGCAATATAAAGGTACTGTGTAAGTAAATCTTTATATTAAATTTGCAGAATGATGTGTTGAGCCTAAGGGAGGAATTCAACAGTCTAAACAAAAATGAAGAGCAAAACACCACTGAATAATATGAGGGTATCAGTTCGAGGTATATTAGCCTGAACACTTCAATCGCCAATTACCAAAGAAGAAGTACTTTTAAGCATATGCGCTCATATAAACTTAGACAAGCTTTGCATATCATATATAAATGGAAGGGATGGAAAACATAAGAAGATACTAACTCAGCACATCAAAACTTTGAATCCATTAGCTCCAAGATAGAGTAATAATATGTTCCTGTATATTGATCAACTATCAAACATAGAAGTAATACTTCTTACATCAGAGAGCCAACCTTCCGGCTATCACCTACTTGGATATATATAGCCTTCCTATTCTAAAACAGAATCTGTTACGATCTATTCAACTCAATAGCTTAAAGAAAGACAGTTAATACTCCTTAATAGAGTTTATTACAAATAACAAAAATGAATAAAATACTTGGTCATCTGCCTGACAATAACCCGGTACCATTTTGATGATCAAAATAGTACGTCCGGCGTAGACAAAGCAAAACATGCCACCACGACATAAATATTTCGGGAACTGCAAAGAACATCTTTCACACTTCTCCAACTCTCTTTGGCATAATAGGGATGTGGCTGCGACCATACAACTATTGAACGATGCTTCATAGACCACTACTACTTCCTTCCTCAATCCGTTCCAAACCCTTTGCTTTCGGAACATGACTTCAAACACCTTTCGAGTTTTGCACGTAGAGAGTGAGCTGTAACTTAATATGATGCCGACGACATTAATCCTTATTTGAGAAGGGCTATTTTAGCATGAAAAGTGAATATGATAAAAATAGAAACCACTTATGGTATTCAAGCCCTTCGAAAAGTGGTCTTAGGAACCCCCTTTAGAACCCCTGAATGACTCTTGAGGTGCCACATGGAAACATTGGTTTTCATTCCAGGGAGGGGCTGCTTGATATGTCCTTCGCACATCTTCTCTACCCTGACGCTTTTTAAACTGTCAATCTCCTACCAGGTTATTTCGATATGAGTGTCTAGAAACACGCAACTTAGGGGATGGGTCTTGCTCCATACCTATTTGTCAGTACGATCACCTGCACTCCAAAATACTCGTGTAGCTTTACTTGCTGGTTTCAGGGCCTTCGAAAAATAGTTTGGGAAAAGCATCTTGACTGTCCTAAATAGCTGAGAAGATGATATGTGTAAATTATGGTTTCTAGTCAGGGACAATTCATTCCTTGGAAAAACACAGGCCACTCATGGATCCTGAAGACGTCCCTTTTAACACTGGCTTATGCGAACTGATATAACGAGCCTTTACTGCGTTTTTACCAAGAAGAATTATTCCAGCAACCTCTACCTGTGTAATTTCAATGCCTCCAATCATCTTTCAAACATAGCTTCCGATTTAGTTGACGCCTTTTATTTGACAGCAAATGTCACTAACATTGGCTTTGGCGGGGACAACCTTTTCCTTCGCGGAGAGGTTGAGAAAAGTAGACTTGTGCCTTTTAACTCATTGGGCTGTGGAGTCATGTCTGCTTGCTGACAACCGGGATTTTAAGAAGAATTTTCTAAAGATGATAACAGAACAAATTATGAAAAAAAAATATAAAAACAAAAGAAAACGCTTCACAATATGATACAATGAATCCTTTCCAAGGAAGGATATGAGGAATTAATAATGAAAGAACTATTTCAGGAATCTCCCATTTACAGGGTTTCAAAAACGTTCACCATCCAGTTGGGCCAGCTCGTAAGTGTTGTTGTCATGGACTATGATGACTTTGAATGGGCCAAGCCATAAGTTGTCAAATGTTCTGTGTTCATACCTTGGCTCTCTTATAGCATCCCATTTCAGAACAAGATCCCCATGTCAAAAATATCGACCGATAGCTCTATGGTAAGATGTTACTTTTATCTTGTCTTGATAGCTTTTGGTGGTGTCATCCAGCTGTATTCCAACCCGTTGGGTCTCTATCAACTAATGTATCCTTCTTTCCATATCGTTAGGCTCTTCATATTTCCATGAAAAAACGTAGGCATATTCTTTAAACAACTTTTCATAGCTTTGTCTCTGGTCCTTAGTTAGGGATTCAGATAGCTTGACAAATTTGGGGTCTTCCTTAGTGTCAATATTTACTTCATGCACAGCCTCAGTGGCCGGATGTACTTCTAGTTTGGCTAGGACGGTATCTTTGTAGAATAACTGCTCTAAAGGAATGGGGCCTTTCGGTATAAAATTGCTTTTTTGTTGAAGAACTTTATGACCTGCGATTTGTTGCATGAATTCAAATCTTCCAGGATCTGTTACTCGTGCATTACTCTCTTCATCTTTTTCAGAGTCATCGTCAACCTTGGTGTTTGAATATTTTCTGACCAATTGCAAAAAGAACTTGATATGTTGGTCGTCTTAAAAAACTTGCGAACTTTTGATGTTGTCAGGGATGGAGGGGCGGTATCTCATTTCTACTTCATATCCTAGTTGGGGCTTCTTGGGAGGATTGAAGGAGCTCGCCATCATGGCTAACGCATCAGCCTACGGGTTCTCTTCTCGAGGCACAAAACTAATATTAAAAGCGTCAAAAACGTTGTCAGTAAGATCCCATGCCAGATGGCGATATGCTTTGAGTCTGGGATGTTTAGTCTGATAAAATTTTTTTATCTGATTCACCACAAGTTTTGAGTCTCCAAACAACGCCAGATTAGTAACTCTCAAGTCTCTTTCCGCTTGGAGGCCTAAGATGAGTGCTTCACATTCCGTGACATTGTTAGTGGTGTCAAAATCAAGTTTGTATGCTAGCTTGACTTTGTCCCCCAAAGTTGACGTCAATATTGCCCTTGCTCCAGATTCATTTTTGGCAAATGCTCCATCGAAGAAAAGTTTCCAGACTAGATGTCGGCTATTTTCAGCAACTGGTTCTGCTATCAGAATCTTTGCAACCTCGCCTTCGGCTGAACCTTCTTCTAATAATCTGTAGCAGCCCATATTTTCATCAGCGGCATATATAGGATAATTTATTGGACTATCTAGGTCCTTATGACATATGCGAACATAGCTTCTCTATACAACCGCCTGGTTTCCCCAGCAAAGACAGGTATCGTAGCATATTTCATATCCATCTACATGGTTCCTCCCAGCTTTTTAGCCCAACGTCTCGACAGTAGCATGCCATATTTAGCAGGGACGTCGGCTACTACCACGTCCATCATTATGCTCTTTGCTGGTATCTGGGCTAGACTAACCACCATATATTTTATCATCCCTATGCATTTTACCTATCTGTAATAAAAACTGTAAAGATCATGATATGGCCGGGTGATTTCCAGCCCCAGCTGTTCCATGATAACTTTTGGCATTAGATTGTGAGATGCTCCTGAATCTAGCATGCAATTGTGGAGAAGCCTATCATGCACATTCAGAGTGACGTAAAACAGAGCAATAGGTTCTTCTTTATTATCAATATGTGGGCCACACTGAAAAGATGGAGCCTCATCATTAAGGTTTATGGAATCTTGCTGCTCTGTGCCCTCGGCTCTGTGCAGCATCCTGTCTATCTGGCCTTGGTAGATCGGATTTCTTATCAACTTAGTTAAAGGAACCGCTATTTTGAGTTTATTTAGCTCTTTCTCCAGACTAAAATGGGTAGGCCTTTGTCTAGGGATTAATTATATTCTCTTGTGGGGGCTTATGCCTAGAAAATTAGGAACCTCTGGGGTCGTGACTTCGATTTCTGTATCTTTAGAGAGAAATTTTACTTTGGATAGAGGAGCTACTTCAGGAGGCTTTATCTAGTCTAGCTTACATGGGGATTTTCTAGTCATAGGTCCACTTTGCTTGGGCGTAGCTTCTAACCTTGGTCTTAAATTATACCTCTTTGGCATTTTTTCAGGTTGACTACTACAAGAAGCTAGATGATCTTCAGGGAAATCAATACTCTCTTGGGTACATAGAAGATCCGAGCTATCTTCTTCATATAACTGTGAACTTTCATTGTCTTCTCTAGTGAGATGCATGAGGTGTGAATCTTCTTCCATCCAATTTAGCTGTTCCTCAAAATCATCATAATATTTCTCCACAGCAACACTGATCAGATTATTTTCTTTTTCACGAACCGGAGGTCTGAGTGGCTGTTCATCATTTCTTTTCTCTCTATATGCCATCTATGGATTAAAGGGTCTTCTAAATTGATTTTGAGGACGGGGAGGAGATTATCGATTAGGACTACTACCTTCAAGCTCCATTCTAGTGACCTTGTTCGAAAGGTTTTTTATGATATGAGTCATCTCGTCAACCTTAATATCCTGAGATTCTTTGATTTCTAAAGATACCCCTTCTTCCCTAGCCTTTCCTTTATCTCTGGGTTCAACCTCATTCGTCATCTTAATCTTTCCTCCTACTCTCAAATTTCCTTCGACATCGATGGCATCATCTTGCATGTCGATGAGCGAGACTGGTCTTCTTTCTCTCAATGTTATGGGGAAATCCGATGGGAAGGAAGTTGCATAAGTGACCCGAGCTGCGAATTCAATAGGACGAATGTCCTCAGGGATTCTGAAATACTGCTTATTAAATCTTGCTATGAAATCAACCACATTTTCAGAGCCACTTTTCTTAAGGGAGGAAAACT
Source organism: Larix kaempferi (assembly GCA_027924585.1). Lineage (NCBI taxonomy): Eukaryota > Viridiplantae > Streptophyta > Pinopsida > Pinales > Pinaceae > Larix > Larix kaempferi. Next base: position 66,400 of record BSBM01000931.1, read on the forward strand.
CTGTCAGATAATATAAACTATCTCATTTAACTCCCCACTTCTTGACGAATGTGGACTCCAAGATTTCCATAGTTCTAATAGATGCATTAGGTAAAGATTTGAACCACTTTCTGACTTCACCTTCTAATGGCTGGGCGAAAATCCTCATGAATACATCATCGTGCTCGATCAGGATATTGTCTGTGAAATCTTGAAACCGATCCACATGATCTTATATAGATGTCTCTCTGCTACCATCATACTTCGGCAATAGCTTCAAATAATGAGTAGGCATGTCATTCAAGGGTGTGGGCAATTGCAGAGGTCCATGATGGATTGCTACCCACCTTGGGGTTGGTGGAGGTGGTCCTCTGCCTCCTACTCCTGACATGGGTTGACTGGGATTCAAGGTTTCTTCCTGTGTGGCAATGAGGGTTCTGGGCAGAGTACTATGGTCTGTAAGTTCCTCGTCTATAGCAGGCATCTTTCGAAAGCTTGGGAAATCAAAGGAAGAATCTAGATTTTGCTGAAATGGGTCGCTATCAGAGGTTCAAATAATAAAATCGAACTGGGGAAACTGCAGGCCGAACAATGGGGAGGAGAATCTATGTTGGTAGCTTGGCGAAGTAGATTGGAATCTATCGTGGCCATGTCTCCAAGAAACTGAATCTTCTAGGGCCAGAAATTCTTCGTGGCTGGGGTTCTGGCGAGTGTGTCTTCGTCCACATGCTAGGTTTGCTACTATGCAGTCTCCAGGTGGACTATAGCCTGCACCTCAATTTTACCCACCATAAAACTAAGAGCGTCCAATTCTGTTGTTATACCGAGGGAAGATTTATCTTCTTGATTGCATTCCCCAGCAACAGTGCCAAAAAAGATGTTAGTCCCAGAGACGTTCTAAAGTTGTTTTTTAGAACAGTGCCTAGGCATCAATAATCACTTCTGAAAAACTTTACTAAAGAACAAAATAATTTGACAGGAATAATGTAGAATTCTGATATTGAAAAGTTAACGGGCAGTATTTCAATGTGCAAAGAAATCAGACTTTTAGTAGCAGATGAAAAATGGAATGGTGCAATATAAAGGTACTGTGTAACTAAATCTTTATATTACATTTGCAGAAGGACGTGTTGAGCTTAAGGGAGGAATTCAACAGTCTAAACAAAAATGAATAGAAAAACACTACTGAATAATATGAGGGTATCACTTCAAGGTATATTACCCTGAACACTTCAATCACCAATTACCAAAGAAGAAGTACTTTTAAGCATATGCACTCATATAAACTCAGACAAGCTCTGCATATCATATATAAATGGAAGGGATAGAAAACAGAAGAAGATACTAACTCAGCACATCAAAACTTTGAATCCATTAGCTCCAAGATAGAGTAATAATATGTTCTTGTATATTGATCAACTATCAAACATAGAAGTAATACTTCTTACATCAGAGAGTCGACCTTTTGGCTGTCACCTACTTGGCTATATATAGCCTTCCTATTCTAAAATAGAATCTGTTACGATCTGTTCAGCTCAACAGCTTAAAGAAAGATAGTTTATACTCCTTAACAGAGTTTGTTACAAATACCAGAAATGAATAAAATGCTTGGTCATCATCTTGACCATAACCTGGGACCATTTTGATGATCAAAATAGTATGTCCAGCTTGGACAAAGAAAAACATGCCACCACAACATAAATCTTTTGGAACTACAAAGAAATTCTTTCACACTTCTCCAACACTCTTTGGCATAACAAGGACGTGGCTGCAACCATACAACTGCTGAACGATGCTTCGCAGACCACTACTGCTTCCTTCCTCAATCCCTTCCAAACCGTTTGCTTTCGAAACATGACTGCAAACACCTTTCAAGTTTTGCATGTAGAGAGTGAGCTGTAACTTAATACGATGCCGACGACATTAATCATTATTTGAGAGGGCTATTTCAACGTGAAAAGTGAAGATGTTAAAAATAGAAACCACTTATGGTAGCCAGGCCCTTCGAAAAGTGGTCTTAGGAACCCCCTTTAGAACCCCTAAATGACTCTGGAGGTGCCACATGGAAACATTGGTTTTCATTCCAGGGAGGGGCTGCTTGCTATATACTTCGCGCATCTTCTCTACCCTGACGCTTTTTAAACCGTCGATCTCCTACCAGGTTATTTTGAGACGAGTGTCTAGAAACACGCAACTCGGGGGATGGGTCCCGCTCCATACCTATTTGTCAGTAGGATCACCTGTGCTCCAAAATATTTGTGCGGTTTTACCGGTTGGTTTCAGAGCCTTCGAAAAACAGTTTGGGAAAACCATCTTGATGGTCCTGAATAGCTGAGAAGGTGACATGTGTAAATGATGGTTTCTAGTTAGGGATAGTTCGTTCCTTGGAAAAACACAGGCCTCTCATGGATCCTGAAGACGTCCCTTTTAACACCAGCTTATGCGAACTGATATAACAAGCCTTTACTGCGTTTTTACCAAGAAGACTTATTCCAGTGACCTCTACCCGTGTAATTTCGATGCCTCCAATCATCTTTCAGACATAGCTTCCGATTTAGCTGATGCATTTTCTTTGACAACAAATATCACTAACACATCAAATCGAGGAAGACACCTATTGATGATCATGAAGAACCAAAGGTAACCAGATTTCTAGACACTACCATGAAGGAAGCAATTCCAGAAGCAGTTCGTGAAATTGAAGATCCACAAGAACCTATAGATCCACCCCATGAGAAGAACTCTCACAAGAGGAAACTTGCATGGGCTAGAGAGCTCATTCAAGATGCAGAAAGGTATGACATCCCAGAAGAAGAACACGGAGAAAGGAAGAGGACTATATCACACACCAGTTATGTTGCCTTACTCCGTGACATTATGAACAAAGAACCTTGTAGTTATGAAGAAGCAGCGGAAAAGAAAGAATGGAAGGATGCCATGGTTTAGGAGTACCAATTGATCATGAAGAATGATGTTTGGATGTTGTATCAAGACCTGAGGGGAAGTTTGTTGTGACTTCCAAGTGGATCTATAAGATCAAGCATGCTACATATGGTAGCATAGAGAAATACAAGGCAAAGTTTGTAGCTCGTGGCTTCTCTCAAAAAGAGGGAATAGACAATGAAGAGACTTTTGCTCCTATAGCCAGATACACTTCCATCAGAATAGTACTTGCTCTAGCTGCAGTGATGAAATGGAAGATACACTAGATGGATGTCAAGATAGCTTTCTTGAATGGTGTAGTCGAAGAGGAAGTGTATGTGGAGCAGCCACTTGGTTTTGAAACACATGACAGGGAGTCATATGTGTGCAGGTTGAAGAAATCCTTGTATGGCTTGAAGTAATCTCCTATGACTTGGTATGGTAGGATGGACAGCTTTCTATCCAGTTTGGGCTTTACCAAGAGTAAAGCAGATTCCAACCTTTACTACAAGGTTGAGGAAGGAAATCCTGTGATACCACTTTTGTATGTGGATGACCTATTTGTTACAGGTGAGGATGAGTTGATTGCTGACACCAAGAGGAAGCTTGCTTCCAAGTTCGAGATGAAGAACTTGGGGATGATGCACTATTTTCTAGGCATGGAGGTGTGGTAGAGTGTAGATGGGATCTTCCTTGGATAAGGGAAGTATGCAGTAGAGATCTTGAAGAGGTTCAGGATGATGGACTGGAAGGCCATGGCCACACTGATGGCATCGAACCTGAAGCTTCTGTGTGATGCTTCATCTGAGCCGGTTGATGTCACTATGTATCATCCGATGATTGGGTCCTTGATGTACCTGAAAAACACGAGACCAGATATTTTCTTTGCGGTGAACACATTGAGCCAGTTCCTGACGTATCTGAGAGGTGTTCACCTGGTTGTTGTAAAGCATATTTTGAGGTACCTGAAGGGTACGGTTGATTATGGGATCAAGTATGATGCGAATCAAAAGTTTATCCTACAAGGTTATGTTGATTCAGATTGGGCAGGCAGTGCTGCAGATAGGAAGAGCACTTCTAGATGCTGCTTCAGTATGGGATCAGGTGTGATCTCTTGGTTTAGCAGGAAGCAGTCCTGTGTAGCACTAAGTATAGTCGAAGCAGAGTATGTTGCAGCTTGTTCGGCTAGTTGTGAGGTAGTATGGCTTAGGAAGCTACTGTCTGAGTTATTTGATCTCTCGTTGGATGCTATTGGTATCTTTTGTGACAACTAGAGTTGTGTGAAGCTATCTGAGAGCCCGGTGTTCCATGACAAGTTGAAACAGATTGAGATCAAATATCACTATATCAGGGATATGGTGTAGAAAGGAGCAGTGAAGCTCCTGTATGTTGCGACATATGAGCAGGTTGCAGATGTGTTGACGAAACCACTAGCCAGAGTGAAGTTTGAGTACTTCAGAGAGAGGGTTGGTTTTCTTCAGATTGAGGATACTTAGAGGAAGAAGTGATGGGACACATTTGCAGGAGCCATTCCAAGCATGGTGAGAGGAGAATCCTTCCCATGGCTGTGGATGTAAGCGATGTGTGATGAGCATCGGGACAATGCTCCAGTTATTGCTTTGTATATACATCAGTTGGATGCTTTATATGATTAGTTGGATCGTGTATTTGTATATGCATCAGTTGGATGCTTGATATGATCAGGTGGATCATGTATATGTATATGCATCAGTTTGATGCCTGATATGATCAGTTGGATCATGTATTTGTATGTGCATCCCTTGGATGCTTTGTATGATCAGGATGATCATGTGTGATGAGTATCAGGACGATGCTTTGGATGACTTGCATCAGGACGATGCAGTGACGATGATCAGGATAATCATGCGATGATGACATGCATTAGGACGATGCAGTGATGATGATCAGGATGATCATGTACATCAGGATGATGTATGGTGAGTATCGGGTTAATACTTTGTGGCTATGGAAAGGTTGTGGAGATGAGCATATAATCTTACCCTGGGAGATTTGCAGATACTCTTGCGAGGTTTTTCCTATGGCATGTAATAGTTCCCTGGGAGATCTGGAAAATTCTCTTTCAAGGTTTTTCTCTGGAAGGACATATAATATTTCCCTGGGAGATTTGATAGGTTGAGCAGTACACTCGTAATCAGTCCTGGGATGCTCTTTTGAGGTTTTGTCCTATGGCATATAATATTTCCCTGGGAGATCCGATAGGTTAAGCAATATGCTCGTAATCAGTCCTAGGATGCTCTTTCGAGGTTTTGATAGGACCACATATACTCTTTCCTTGGGAGATTCAGTAGGTTGAGTTGTGTGCTCGTAATTAGTCCTGGGATGCTCTTTCGAGGTTTTGTGGTGAACACATATAATCTTGCCCTGGGAAATCCAATGGGTTGAGCTGTGTGCTCGTAATCAGTCCTGGGATGCTCTTTCGAGGTTTTGTGGTGGGGTCACATATAATATTTCTGGGAGATATTGTCGGTCGTTCTTAGGCACATAAAGGATCTTGGGATATTATTTCGAGGTTTTGTGATGCACGTAATAAGTCCTGAGGATTCCACAGTATGGCCAGTGATGATGAAGACGTATAGGTGGTGGGCCTACATCCAGCATGAAAAAGGGATGGCTCTGTAGAACTTCCTATGACGAGAAGAATTCAGAGATAGCCCAGAGATCGAGATGTCAAGTACAGCATCAGTGATGATGATTATGCTCCATGATCCAGTGATGATGATCCAGCTCCAGAATTGAAAGACTTGTGCCAATATGTATTGATGACCTATGTCCAGAATACCTTCCTAGTTAAGAGGGAGTGTTGATTTATTTGTAACTTCAGAAGATATTCTTCTATGTATTACATTTGTACTTTATTGTATATCCATTAGAGATGTTAAATTCCTCTATTTGGAAGTGTCATCATTTGTATTTGGAAGTGTCGTCATTTGTAATTGGAAGTGTCATCATTTTTATTGACAAGTGTCATCATTTGTATTGATGGTTTATTAGACCACCAGTGAGGGGTCGACCCTGATTAGGTCATGTGGTTGGGTTATTAGACTTGAGTAGCAAGTTGGCCCCAGTGAATTAATTGGAAGGTCAAGTCAAGTATAAATAAGAGGGGTGTGTCCCTCATTCTATTCATTCACTCACTTCTCAAGCTCGCATAGCTAAGAGAGAAAGTGGCGCACTTGTGGAGGAGGAGGAGCATCTGCTAGGGACATCTCTTTGGGTTTGATCCTTGTGATCTTGTACTTGGGTTTATTCTATCTCTGAGGAAGTTGTGGGGTTTTTCACCTTCTTATTTTTCCCCGGTGAAACTCTGTGTCTCTTATGTGCCTGCATGATTGTGTTTATGATTGATATTCTTTTGATATGTTGTACATGTTATTCTCTTAGTGATATTGAATGATAATGGAATGAAATTATCCAAAAATTAACATAAAATGGCATTGATGTACCCAATCATAGGCCAAGGATACCCTTGCAAGGACATGTGTTGTTGTTTAAGGCATCCTTATTAGCATAGGATGGTTAGAAGCTTCCTTTAGGCCCTAAGGTTTAGATTTCCTTCACTGATCCTATCCAAGGCCTTGAAAGCTATACCTGCTACTCAAAATGCTAATTGAACCTATATCCCTAATTAGTGTTGAGATATTGTAACATCAAAGAATATTATATTTGTACTTTATTATTCCGGAGATGTTTCATTCCTCCGTGAAGATCTTATTGTATATCCGGAGATGTTTATTCCTCCGTCGGAATGTGGTAACTCGGGTTATTAGACTTCCCTAGTGGGGGTCGGCCCTATATGTGTTATGTGGTTCAAAGGGTTATTAGACCACCCTAGAGGGGTCGGCCTAGTTAGTTGAAGTGGGGTATTTAACCCATTGGTTAAATACGAGCCTATGTGTACCTGTGTAAAATACATGTCAGTGTAGTGTATAAATAGAGGAGGTGTGTTCCTCATTTGACACACACACACACTTGAGGATAGCGCACTTGTGGAGGAGAGGTCTGCTATTGTGGAGGAGGAGATCATGTCTCAGGGTTTCATATTTGTATATTGCTGGTCATCTATATTGAGGAAGCTTTGCTGGGTTTTCTACCCCATGAGGGTTTCCCAGGATAAATCTCTGTCTCTTGTGTTTATGCTGTGCTTGTTGTTTCCTCAGTGATCCTGTATATGCTATTATTGTGAAATTGAATGTAATGCTGCTGTTTTCTGTCTGAGCATATTAAATCTTAACATGGTATTAGAGCTAACCTGAAGGAAGACAAGGTATGGCACTTACGACACTTGCTTTACTTACGATAATTTGAAGGTTAGGGTTTTACATAGCAAAAACCAGTCTTCGTGGAACTTTCGCTATAAATCCATTTCTGCAAAGTTTCAGGGTCTGAAACGTTTACAGGTAGAAAATAACATCCCCAGGTACCTTGTGTCCAAAGGGAACCCTCAGATTCATTGTACTTTATGAGTTATGATCAGTACAAGTTAGGGTTTCTGCCTCTTCCAGATCTCAGTCAAAATCAGGTGACCTTGGAAAAAAGGTCATAACTTGGGCTAGGAAGCTCCAAATGAAATTTTGTAAAAAGTGACAGGTAGTACACAGACTGTAATATCTCCGAAAACATTTTCAGAGGACGAAGGTGAACCAGTGACACGTGGCACGCCGTACAAGTTCACTCTCCTGTTTTATCCCATAAACAGGTCACGTTGCGACACTTGGCATAACTCTCTCTCAGAGAGTCCAATTGAGGTCAGACCTATCAGGATGGAAAGATAACAGGTCGAGCTATCTCAGGAAAAGTTTTCAGAGGCCGAAGTTCAAACAGTGACACGTGGCATGCCGTACAAGTTCGCTCTCTTGTTTTATCCCATAAACAGGTCATGTTGCGACACTTGGCATAACTCTCTCTCAGAAAACCCAATTGAGGTCATACCTGTCAAGATGGAAAGATGACAGGTCAGGCTACTGCAGAAAAAGGGTTTCAGACCCTGTGGAGCAAAAATTTCAGAGTTATAGCAGAAACAATCAGGTGCATATTTCTGTCAAAACAAAATTATTTTTGGAGCACCTTTATTCATGGCTTCCGGAATTTAGGGTTTCGGAGAAAGTTAGAATTTTTGGAATCGGAGTCCACGGCTGAATTCTACTCAGGAAAATCAAAATTTAGAGACCAAGATCGAATTTTTTGGTTGGGTGGAAGACCGGGCTTGATCAAACCCCAGTTTGGGATTTTGATCGGAAAAATGGAAAATTAGGGCTTCAGCAAAAGTTGGAATTTTTGAAGTCTGTAACCACGGCTGGAAGCTCCTAAGAAAAATAAGAGTTTAGAGCCTTGGATCGAACCTTTTGTTTTGGCATAAGGGTGGGATTCATCAAACCCTAGTTCTGGATCCTGTCCAGAAGATCCAGAAGTTTCAAAGGCAATTTTGAGGGGTCAAATTTTGGAGTTTCCAAAATTGAAGTATGCCAGATTGATCAGCTCAGCAAGACATATTCTTTCATCCATTCAGAAGTGTGAAAGTCAAAGATTGAATTTTTATGGTTTCTCTAGCAAACCCTAATCAAGCTCTAGATCAAGTTTCAGGGGGAGTTGAGGCTAAGGCCTTACATAAGAAGACTACAAGAAGTCTCGACAGGTATGACTTAAGGAGGTTCAGGTATGTCTTGAAATTTGATTCTTGATTAAGTTCATAATGTGTTTTGTCTTCATGTTATTTATTAGTACAATCTTGATTAATGTTAGAATTGTCTTATCACCCTAGTAACAGTATTAATGCATGTGAATGATCGAAGACATTCATTGATTAGGACTATATGATTGTACTAATGCATTATGGTGTTGTGTGAGGTTGATGTTGTCTGCTAACAAGATACAGGTACATCACAAAAGACAAATCAAATTCCATGACCATGACCACATGAAGACAAAGACTCATCCATAATCTTTGTTCTACTTACGAGGTATGTATGACCTTGTTGTATTATGCTTAACCTATGAGACATGCAGGTTCTAGCTCAGGATCTCTAAATCAATGAAGAGATTGTTTAGGTATGTTGCACATAACTAAGCAGGTATACTAATCCAGGTATGTTTTCCTATGTCATGTTAGAATCTTACCTTGTGATTAGGATCCCTTATATAAGTATACTTGGTATGATTGGTTATGCTTATTCATAAAGTTAGTAATCAAGGGTTTATGCATATTATGTCTTTTATCTTGATTGATGATATGCATGAGTAAAAGAAGACTTCCCTGAAATCTTGAATACTAATATTTATTAACTATAATCATGACTATACATTCTCAAGATTATTTAGAACTATAATGTTTTGATAACATTTAGAACATACTAATGGGTGTATGTTTGTGTATGAGATCATGAGGATGACACTTGAACATGCACAATGGTACAGAATGAATAGAAGTTCAAAAGACATACAGAAGATCAAGCAGGAGGCAACCACACAAACATAAAAGATAAGTATTTGAGTTGTTATTTGAAATAGTAAATGATATTGCCTGTAATAGGTTGTATGCATATTTGTATTCCTATAATATATCATGCTAAGTGTAAATATTCATAGAACATTGAACAGTATACGACTAATATGCATATGATTGGTAAGTTGGACAAACATTCCATTGTTGCTTGTCTAGAATGAAACCTCTTTGCTGACATGCTGAGAGTTGTGCACACTCTCGATAGTATGTTCTGGTAGAGATGGAAGGCATCTAGATAGCCATTGTATGCATACAGGATATGGGAAAGTGTTGTGCCAAAGTATTGGTCAAGATAGTTGCATAACTATGTAAATGATATCTGTATGCATAATAGGTTATCATGTCAATATGATTTGATGATTATGAAGTATTACTAATCATGTACCTAACTTTGATTTGTAGGAAAAATCATGATGAATGATGAACAAGCGATGGATGTTCAACAAAAGGATTTACAAATCAAACACACTATAGAAGGCTTGTGGCCAGAAGATTCTCTTAGAAAAGAGAAAGAGAATCATGATGAGATGTTTGTTCCAAGTGGATAGATAAAACCATTCTCTTAATGGTGTAATTAAAGAAGAAGTGTGATTCAGGTTTTGTATGGGTACCCAGGATCGATAATCAATTGATGAGCTTAATGATCACCACGGGTGATGTGGATCTCAACCTTTGCTACAAGGTTGAATATGGTTTTTATACACAAATGACATGGATGCAAGAATGAACTCACCACAAAGTTTGAATAATATTGAGGCTCATATCAGTAGACCCATCTATCGAGAGATGGCATAGATAGATATGCAGAAAATCATTCAATGCAGAGTGTGAATGATGTTCAGTCACAAAGGGAGAATTGACAGTTTCTTGATCAGCTTGGGATTTACCAAAAATTAAAGTTGTTCCTATCCTTTACCTCAAGGCTATGGATCATACTATTATTATGATATCTTTCTTATAGGGAATGAGAAACAGATCATGAAAAGAAAGAAGAAGATGGCTGCAGAAATGAAAAATGAAAGATCTCAGATTGATGTATTACTTCCTAAGTCTCGAAGTATGGCAAGGCTTAGAAGGAATCTTTCTCAACCAAGGTAAGTATGCTGTGAAGTTTCTAAAAAGATTTGATATGTTGGAGTATAAAGCCATGGCCACTCCCATTGACTCCAACTTGAAGTTGTTAGTTAATGACTCATCGTATTTAGTGGACCTAACCCTATATAGACAAATCATTGGGTCATTGATGTATCTAACAAATACTAGGCTAGATATATGCTTCGCTGCAAATACCCTAAGTCAGTGTCTAGTAGAACCTAGAAAGGTTCACTTAATAACTACAAAGCATGTAGTAAGGTACCTAAAAGGTACAATAGATTTTGGTCTATATTATCTTGGAGGTCATGAACTCCGTTTACATGGTTACTCAGATTCTGATTGGGCGGGAAGTGCCTCAGACAGAAAGAGTACATCAGGTGGATGTTATAGTCTTGAATCTACCATGATCTCATGGTTCAGCAAGGAACAATCTAGTGTGGCTCTCAGTATTGCTGAAGCAGAATATATATATAGTTGTCCGCTCTGCCAGCTATGAAGCAGTGTGGCTTCAGAAGCTATTATATGGAGTGTTTGACTTAGAAATGAATTCCACTATGATTATGTGTGACATTCAAAACTGCATCAAGATAGAAAATCTTGTATTCCACGATAAGTCAATAACACATAGAGATCCGATACTTCTATATACGAGATATGGTGCAGAGAGGAGCTATCAAGCTCGAGTATATAAGAACTGAGGATCAGATTGCTAATATCTTGACTAAACCTCTGTCTCGAGTAAAGTTTAAATACTTCCGAGACAAGCTTGGTATAGTCCAGAAGGACCCTCCTCGAAAGGGGGAGTAGCATAGTATCTGATAACAAGTCTGTCTCATCAATGATGAGGTTACCTATTTACTGCACCTAGTTACTTAGAATTATTTAGATTTAGGAATCTTATATTTTTTTCTCTTTTGATGATAGATGTATACATGCTTTTAATGATAGATGTATTAGTGAGAATACATGCTTTTGATGATAGATGTATACATGCTTTTGATGTCAGATGTATTACTGAGAATACATGCTTTTGATGTATGATGTATACATGTTGTTGATGCTAGATGATGATACATGTATTGATTAATGTACTTGTATAGATGAGGATACTTGTACTTGTATTGATGAGAATACATGTGGGGATTGTATCATCCTTGAACACTTGTTCTAAAATGAGTCGTAGACAGAGGTCTCCGAGAAAGAAGAGGGATTGTATCATCCTTGAACACTTGTTCTAAAATGAGCCTTAGACGTGAGGTCTCCGAGAATGAAGTCCTTAGTGGACAATTGAGGGGATTGGATCATCCCTGGACTTTCAGTCCTAAAGAGATCCGTAGACGTGAGGTCTCCGAGAATGAAGTCCTTAGTGGACAGTTGAGGGGATTGGATCATACCTGGACTTTCAGTCCTAAAGAGAGCCATAGACGAGAGGTCTCCGAGAATGAAGTCCTTAGTGGACAGTTGAGGGGATTGGATCATCCCTAGACTTTCAGTCCTAAAGAGAGCCATAGACGTGAGGTCTCCGATAATGAAGTCCTGAATGAATCGGCAGGGGATTGCATCGTCCTCGGACTAAGGTCCCAGAATAGAGCCGTAGACTGGGTCTCCGATAATGAAGTCCTGAATGAACAGGCAGGGGATTGCATCGTCCCCGGACTGAGGTCCCAGAATAGAGCCGTAGACTGGGTCTCCGATAATGAAGTCCTGAATGAACAGGCAGGGGATTGCATCCTCCCTGGACTGAGGTCCCAGAATAGAGCCGTAGACTGGGTCTCCAATAATGAAGTCCTGAATGAACAGGCAGGGGATTGCATCGTCCTCGGACTGAGGTCCCAGAATAGAACCGTAGACTGGGTCTCTGATAATGAAGTCCTGAATGAACAGGCAGGGGATTGCATCATCCCCGGACTGAGGTCCCAGAATAGAGCCGTAGAATGGGTCTCCGATAATGAAGTCCTGAATGAACAGGCAGGGGATTGCATCGTCCCCGGATTGAGGTCCCAGAATAGAGCCATAGACTGGGTCTCCGATAATGAAGTCCTGAATGAACAGGCAGGGGATTGCATCATCCCCGGACTGAGGTCCCAGAATAGAGCCGTAGACTGGGTCTCCGATAATGAAGTCCTGAATAAACAGGCAGGGGATTGCATCATCCCCGGACTGAGGTCCCAGAATAGATCTGTAGACTGATGTCTTCGAGAACTGAAGATCAGATTGTATCATCCATGGACCTATGTCCTAAAGGGAGTAGGATTGATCATCCTAGGAACATGATCGTATGATGATGATGCTGATGATCGTGTGATGATGATGTTGATGATCGTGTGATGACGATGCTGATGATCGTGTGATGACGATGCTGACGATGCTGATGATCGTGTGATGACGATGCTGATGATCGTGTGATGACGATGCTGATGATCGTGTGATGACGATGCTGATGATCGTGTGATGACGATGCTGATGATCGTGAGATGACGATGCTGATGATCATGTGATGACGATGCTGATGATTGTGTGATGACAATGCTGATGATCGTGTGATGACGACGCTGATGATCGTGAGATGACGATGCCGATGATCGTGTGATGACAATGCTGATGATCATGAGATGATGATGCTGATGATTGTGTGATGACGATAATCGTGAGAATCCAAATGATGATATTGTTGTAGCTGTTCAAGTGTTACAGAAGATAAAGACTCAATACTGAAGATGTCGATGTTCCAGTATTGAAGATGTTCCAGTAACTGCTTGAGTTACTGATGATGTTGAGAAAGCTTCCAATGATTTATAGATGTATCATGTATGATGTTGATGACTCCTTGCTTGTGCAGATGTTGTTATAATATCCTTCTCGTTAAGGGGGAGTGTTGAGATATTGTAACTTCAAAGGATATTATATTTGTACTTTATTATTCCGAAGATGTTTCATTCCTCCGTGAAGATCTTATTGTATATCCGGAGATGTTTATTCCTCCGTCGGAATGTGGTAACTCGGGTTATTAGACTTCCCTAGTGGGGGTCGGCCCTGTATGTGTTATGTGGGTCAAAGGGTTATTAGACCACCCTAGAGGGGTCGGCCCAGTTAGTTGTAGTGGGGTATTTAACCCATTGGTTAAATACGAGCCTACGTGTACCTGTGTAAAATACATGTCAGTGTAGTGTATAAATAGAGGAGGTGTGTTCCTCATTTGACACACACACACACTTGAGGATAGCGCACTTGTGGAGGAGAGGTCTGCTATTGTGGAGGAGGAGATCATGTCTCAGGGTTTCATCTTTGTATATTGCTGGTCATCTATATTGAGGAAGCTTTGCTGGGTTTTCTACCCCATGAGGGTTTCCCAGGATAAATCTCTGTCTCTTATGTTTATGCTGTGCTTGTTGTTTCCTCAGTGATCCTGTATATGCTATTATTGTGAAATGGAATGTAATGCTGTTGTTTTCTGTCTTAGCATATTAAATCTTAACAATTAGAGGAAAATGATTCCCCTGAGAGCTCCTTTGTGGTGGTTCAATGTGTCATCCTTCATCACAAATGTCAAGAAGCTTCCTTTAGGGACTAAGGCTTAGGTTTTTTCCCATGGCCATCTCGAGTGTCTCAAGTTGCATACTCATTAGGGGAATTTGGGGTAAAAAATGGGCCTAAAAAAAATTTTACCATAAAAATTCACTTTATAAGAACCAATAGCATTCTGGATGATGATATCAACCATAAGGTTAAAATTTGTGAAACAAATTCAAGGGAAAAAAAACTACATTTTCTTATCGTATTTTTGACATATCTCCTTAATAGTTTACCCAAATTTCAAGTTTGGGCACTTGTTGGATGCGGATTTTAATACCACATCCAACCCATACCCACACTACATACTTCTGAGGCAACCATGACATGAAAAATGGAAAATTTCAATAAAAAACGTATTTTAATATTAAAATACGTTTTTTATTGAAATTTTCTTTTTTTCATGTCGTGGGCACCTCAGAAGTATGCAATGTGGGTATGGGTTGGATGCAGAATTAAAATGCGCATCCAACGAGTTCCCAAACTTGAAATTTGGGTAAACTGCTAAGGAGATATGTCAAAAGTATGATAAGAAAAAATAGTTTTTCTTTTTCCCCTCTAAAATTTAGAACTCTTATTTTATTATTATAACTCTTATTTTATTATTTCCCTTAGGAGTCCCATTTTGGACCTCAAAAATCCCCTAATGTAATGTTGAAAACATTATAATTTTTATTATACCCATCTAGAGACCAAGGATACCCTGAAAAGCTACTTTGTGGTGGATCAATGTTTTTTTAGTACCCCTAGATGGATAGAAGTTTTCTTTAGTCCATAAGGCATGGGTTTCCTTCCTTGATCATGTCGAAGGAACCAAAACCAATACTAATGCTCAACCTCTCCTAATGATGTACATATCCCCACATGAAGGCTAAAGATCCCCTCAAGAGGTAATATATGGTTTTTTAGGTTCCATTCATTGAACTTAAGACCTATAAGATTCCTTTAAACCCTAGTTCCAAAGCTTCCTCCATTGACCATGTTTAATGCCTAAGCACTCAAGACTAGTTCTTGAAAATTGATGATGGTGTGCATATTCCCACTCAAAGGAAAATGATACTCTTATGAGATTATGTTTGGTTATTTGAGGTGACATGTTTCTCCCTAGATGCATAAAATCCTTCTTTAGGGCCTAAGGCTAGGGTTTCCTACCCCAACCATGTTCAAGGCACCATTTTTAGTTGTGGAAGTTGATCTTCATGATTCAAAGATGTTTTTTCATCCATGTTTGTACCCTAGTTTTATATGATATGCAGGTGGACTGTACACCCCCCCACAGGGGTCCGAGAGCCAACAAGGGTTCATGGGCAGCGCCCCCAAGAAAGGGGGTTCAGGGGAAAAGCCCCTGAAAGAAATTTTTGGGTTGTTTGTTGGCCAACATTTTGTGGGCCCATGGTATTGGGTAGCTCGTAGTATTTTCCTATCATAATTCCCATTTAAAAGGAATCCATTGTAATACAGATGTGTAGTGTATTGTAGTATTGTAAAAATCTATATGATTGTGTAAAAGAGACTATGAGAGAGTGAATAGAAAGTTGCAGCGGATGTGTTGCGAGTTGTATCCCTTAATTTTGTTGGATGGTATAATAATAAGGGCTATAAATTTATGTGTGGATGTAGCTCATCTTGGATGAACCACGTTATATTGGTGTCTCTCTTGTATTAGGTTTATGTGATTTATATTTTCATCTTGTTTATTGTTATTGATTTGCAATCCTATTTTTCTAACAACCATGACCCAAATCTTCTGCTAAAAAACTTCTAATAGATCCCATGTCCCCTATTAAAGGCCAAACATTCCATAGAAATATCCTATGTGGTATCTCATGGCCTTTTTCATGTCTCTTAAGACTTATAAGCTACATCTAAAACCTAAGGCCTCTGTTTACTCTCGTAACCATGGTCATGGAACCAAAACTTATACCTATTGCCCAAAACCTCTTGATGGTGCACATATCCCAACTTAGAGGAAGATGATACTCTTAAGATATTAGGTGTGATGCTCTGAGGCATTGATCTTAGAGTTAGATGCCTGAAATCTTAATTTAGGTTATAAGGATCAATTTCCTCTGTTGGCCATGTGTACTACACCATGACCCATCCTTGGTTCTCAAAACCTTATAATGGTGTCCATAATTCCACTCAAAATAATAAATATATCATAAAGAGGTCATGCATTGTGGCTCAAGGCCTCATTGATGAATATTGATCCTTATAATCTATTTTTTAGGCATGATGTGCAAGTTTCATATCTTAACCTTGGTTCAAGATTTTAGATCAATACCTAGTTATCCAAAAACCTTAATGGTTCCAATATGCTCATTAAGAGGTAAAGGATCTGTTAATGCAAAATTTAGCTAAACATTCATGATATCATAATAAATATTAATGAAATAAGATGCAATGTATCATTAATTCATGCATTAATGAACAAATATATTAGTAGTAGAGTGTCAACATGTGTCACAGATCCAAGCAACAGAGATGGTTTTTCTCTCATCAACTTAGTGCAATAATCAATCATGTATCAATCATAATCATCAATCAGATATCTTTCCAAGATACATCAGCAACATAACAACATGGGAATATTTAACATGACATGTTGAAACATCATTCAGTGCAAACAATATATGATCATGTATGGAAGCAATAATGTCTTACTCTTCAATGAAATAGTCAACTAACTTGGCATATAATGAAGCGTGTCATCAAGGAGAAGCCTTTCCAAAATACATCAACAATAAAATTTCATGACTATGTGCATATTTAGCATGAGCTCATCAAAACATGGTTCATAAACCTAAGTATGGTCAGCACAAGAGTATCTTGTATTAGCAATAAATGTTCCAATTTTGAAAGAATATTAACCAACAATAAATACTTTGCAATGTGATTAGAATATTAGCATTTAGATTGCCATTTTTTAGCACCATCAATTAATGGTTATCATATGAATCATATCATTGTTTATCAAGCCGCCATATCTTAGTTTAGGATTTTTTTATGCTTATTGATAGGCCATGCATTTAGGGAGTTATTATTGAAGGTCTAGAATGGATTGTTCGGTAGTTTAGGGAGATATAGAAGCTAGAAAGTCAATGCGGGGTAAGGAAATAGATTAGGAAGGTTCCTATGGGACTAGGAGGGTAAATGGCATTAACGTAAGGATAGAGGAAGAGCAAGAGGGGTAGAATAAGTGATTTTATGACTGATGTTGGTGTGAGAATAGGCTATAAGAAAGGTAGGAACAACGTTTGGGAGAAAATGAGCTAACACTAGGGGAAGAGAAGGTGTATTATGATGGAATATGACAAGAGGAAGGATGAACAAGGGGAATGTTTCCAAGGGAAATAATAGAAGAAGGGGACAATTGAACAAAGGGGAATGATGTAGATTGTTATTAACAGGGGCAACACAAAAAGTAGTGACAATGATGGAGAAATAGAGCAAAAGAAGACAGGTGTTAGGGAGGAAATGGGTGAGTAGGGTAGACTAGGATGCTAGATGAATAGGGAGACCTTAACGTTAAATCAATGGGATGAATCTAGGGCACAATAAAATGAAAAATAATGGCAAGGAGAAGAGGAACGACCTTGTAGGATAAACTAGGGCATCAATTAACAATCAACGTTTTTTGTGTTTTTTTAGGTGTTTTATGATTTTTTGATGGGATTTATAGAGTTTAATGAGTGGCACTAGCCACTTTCAAATCAAATGTAAATATCCAAATGTCCAATATAATGCCCTTAATCCTATGATAAAATATAAGAGAAACACCTAGGGTTTCTAAAAAAACCACTCTAAACTACAACTTGAAAATTAAAAGCAAAATAATTTTATGAACTTTGAATAGTAGGGAGTGAGAAAATGGAACCCCGAGATATTTTTAATGATGTTCTAAGGGATTTGTCTTCTTGTGCAAGAAAGGATTCAAGAACCTCTACAACAACCTTATCTACCTCACCTCAGTCATTGATTCTTCATGTGTTTCCCCATCATACCACTGTATGGAGTTTTACTTACTGTCATTTGCAGAGCTGGTAAGTGGCATCGATGAGCACATTGATAGTAATTATTTACATGGAATAGACAAAAATACCGTGTTTGATAAAAGTACTTAATGCTAATGTATGAATCTAATGTTTTAATGATTGGGTGGCAGTTCAAACAATACTTATTTACAATCAAGGTCTGATTCATACTATTGGTCTTGGTGTGGTATTACATTTGGTTTATTTGGCACATTAACTAGAAGCAATAGCATTCTCAAAAGTATAGAATATGAAGTTAGTAACTAACCAGTTACTGTTAGATATGAGTTATTTCAAGAGCTGATTTTGTGGCTGAGTTCATGAGTTGATGTTGGCATTGTTATTCACTAAATTATACAAATATTTGGATGACTAGAACATTTAAACCTCAGCTGCAAATGAACAATTGATATGTCATATTTGACTTTATAAAGCACTACTGGCATAGGTTCCTCAAATCTGAGTCTAAGAGCTGCTAATTAAATGCCATTAATCTGATGACAATAGTGTAAATTTCTGAAATGTCTTATAACAATAATACTCCTATTTTGATAATCTTTTATTGTCAATTGGATATTAATGCTCTTGTTATGTAGTGATGATTTTGACATGTTTTAAAGGAGCTTCTTAGACTAAACTTAATGAATTGTGAAATGATAAACGAATGCTCATGTTTGACATAATCTTTGAGAATTTATGTAGTGACTCAAGGGTTGACCCAGATATGAAAATAATCATTGTCCACTATTGGTTTGAAATTGAAATATCATTATGCATGAGATAGTATCTTGAAAGTGGCATTAATAATTTATTGTGGTTAATACTCTTTTATAGAATGATCTCGGTACATGGATTATTTGTAAACTCATATAAAATCATATTGTTCCTCTTAAGTGGTTTCGTTGTAAGTATGCATTGACAGGTTTTTCATGCATGTTACTCTGTCACCATCACCGGCCCTTGAAATCATTCTTTCCCTGAGTGTGATCATTGTTGCTCTTCATACCCCCATTTGATTTTGACTCCATTAAGGCCCTTGTATTGATAACTTATTGACTTTCTTGAGAGTCCTTTGAGAAATCAATCAAGTTGAGTTGAGTTGAGTTGAGTTGAGTTGTGTTGAGTTGAGTAGAGCATAGTTCATGTAAAGTTGAGTTAATTTGGGTTGAGTAAAATCAAGACAAGTTGAGTCAAATTGTGTTGATTCAAGTTGATTTGAGTTGGCTATAGTTGAGTCAAGTTGAGTAGATTTTATTTTAGTTTGTTCATATCAAGTTTAGTTAAGTTCAATCAAGTTGAGGAAGTGTTGTAGTGTTGAGTCAAGTTGGGTGGTGTCAACTTCATTTGAGTGGATTTGATTCAAGTCGAGTTGAGTTGTCTCAATTTGAGTTAAGTTGGACTCAAGTCCAGTCAAGTTGAGTTAATTGGAATTGATTCAAGTCAAGTAATGTTGGATCGATTTCAGCCGATTCAAGTTTAGTGAAGCCGAGTGAAGTTGAAACAAGTCTAGTTACATCAAGTTGAGTCGAGTGAAGTTGAAACAAGTCAAGTTACATAAAATTTGAGTCACATTAAGTCAATTTGAGTTGGATTAAATCAAGATAGATTTAGTTGATTTTAATCAGGTTTATTTGTGTTGAATTTAGTGGATCCTAGTCAAGTAAAGTTGGGTCAATTTGAGTGGAATTAGTCACATCAAGTCATGTCAAGTTTATTTGAATTGATTTGAGTTGAATAAAGTGGAGTCTTTTCAAGTTGACTAGTGTCATGTTAAGTTGAGTAAATTTGAATCAAGTCAAGTTATTTCAAGCTTGCTCAAGTCTAGTTGTGTCAATTTAAGTCTAGTCAAGTTGAGTAAATTTATGTGGATTTGGGTTGATCCTAGTTGAGTTGATTCGAGTTGAATTTTTTTATTAATATGACTTGACTTGAGTCAAGTGGAGTTGAGTTGTGTTGGGTTCAGTTGAATTGAGTCAATTTTAGTTGAGTCGAGTTGAACCAAGTTGATTTTATTGGAGTTGAGTTGAATTAAGTTGAGTAAGCTAAGTCTATTCTAGTTGAGTTGAGTTGAGTGGAATCAAGTTAAGATGAGTTTGATTGGAGTCATGTTGATTTGACTGGAATCAAGTTAAGTTGAGTTTGAGTGGATTCAAGTTGACTTGAGTGGAGTAGAGTCCAGTTAAGTTAAGTTGATTCAAGTTGTGTTGAGATAAGGAAATTCAAATTGAGTTTCTTCAAGTTCAGTCAAGTCTAGTTGAGTAAATTTGAGTTGATTTGAGTTAGCCTAAATCAAGTTAAATCAAGTTGATTTGAAGTAAGTTGATTTGTGTCTAGTTGAGTACAACTGAGTCAATCCCAAGTAAGTAAATTTCAGTTGAGTTGAGTAAAATTGAGTCGATTTTAATTGAATCAAGTTGATTTGACTTGAATCGAGTGGAGCATAGTTTATGTAAAGTTTAGTTGATTTGAGTTGAGTTGATTCAAGTTAAGTTGTGTCAAATCTATTCAAATTGTGTCATATCGATTCTACATGAGTTGTGTTGATGAGTTCAATCGAGTGGATTCTAATTGACTTGAGTTGAATCAAGTTGAGTCAAGTCAAGTCAATTTGAATCACATTGTGCCAAATCTAGTCAAGTCAAGTCTAGTCTAGATGAGTTAATTCATGTCAACTGTATTCGATATTGTGAGATGAGAATTTGCATTTTTTCATGTTTGTATGATGGTTTTTGGAGTTTCTACTGCGATTGAGAAAGTGATATTGTCAATGTTTTGAAACTTTCACTGCGGTTCATCCTCAGGACAAAGACAAACGAAATTGTCTTTGTCTTGAGGATGAACCGTAATGAAAGGTTTGAAAAGCTGACAATATCACTTTTTCAATCGCAGTAGAAACTCCAATAAACCTCATACGAACTCTATTCAAGTAGATTTGAGTTAGTTTAGTGGATTAAAGCTGATTTAAGTTGACTTACATTGAATCTCTTTGATCCATGGGCATATTTTCATTTTATTTCAAGTTGAGCATATGGGATTAGGCCATTTAGGGAAGGTAACATTAAAACACACTATGAATAACAACAAAACATTTATTGGTAATATATCGGTACTATTTTTATGCATTTATGGTAGTGCACAATTCTGACCTATATTTATTAACTTGCATTACCCATAGCTTTAGCAATTATGAGTGTGGCATGTACATATATGATGTTTTTTATTGTAAACTTGAATTTACGATAGTATTGGTATATTGAATTTGAATATGACATCTATAATTCTATTTGATTGCATAATTGTAAATATTGCAAAGTGAATGTTGAAAACAAACTTTTAGATAATGACATGAGAGGGTTGAGACATAATTTGAATGACACCTTAGTTGTAACTTATATGATATTTGATCATGGTTCAATTTCATATGATGTAATGTGATTATGGTTTACTTTCATATGATTTAATATTAGAAATATAACACATAATATATGAATTATGGCATGTAAATAATACTAACTTTTATTTTTGAATGTTTTTTTTTGTGGAATATGAGTGTGGGAGGTCTGATTGATGTAGATGATCTCGATTATGTTGAGTCTGGATATCATATGGGATATCACGAAGATAATGATGATTAAGATGAAGATGAGGATGACGAGGATTCCCATGATGATGATAATGATGATGATGTTTCCAGTGGTATCTAGTGATGTTGATCACAATGAATTGTATCATAGATTGTTGTTCGGATATCATCATGATACATATATCATTTTGACTTATATATATGGAGATAGAAAATGTTTATTCTTATGATATTGGTATTGACTTGTTTTATATTGATCTAATGGTATATTTGACTTTCAATTGTTGTATTTATAGATGGTGATGATGATATCAATATTATATTGTTAATTTATATATAATGAAAGTTTTCAATTTATTGTATGGATATTTACTATGTTTAGATTATAGCAAAACAAGAGCGAATTGTAGGTGAATCTAAGGAAAGGGAAGCACCTAAAGGGGTAATTGACCTAATGGAAGAAGAGCCTCACATTGAGAGAACTGATCAAGAAGTAGTTTAAAA
Organism: Larix kaempferi; assembly: GCA_027924585.1. NCBI lineage: Eukaryota > Viridiplantae > Streptophyta > Pinopsida > Pinales > Pinaceae > Larix > Larix kaempferi. Next base: position 88,628 of record BSBM01000931.1, read on the forward strand.
GGATAGAAAAATTAAAGAGTTGGAAGATAAGATAGGTAAGAAAAATGAGAATATCTCAGAGATGGAAGCAAGCATGGTTCATAGAGAAGATGAGATTCAAGATTTAGATATTTTTTAGAACATTATTACACCTTAGGACCTTATTCATACATTACTTTGATGATTAATTGGTCCAAAATAAGGTTAATGATGATAATCCAAGGTTGTTAGAAGTTAGTTTGGTCATTTATGGCACAATCCACCACTTCTGGACCAAAATCTAGTCAAACTGGTAGTTAGGCGCCCTCATTTGTGGCCACCTCCACCATTTATTGCCACTACATGAGTTAATGCGCTCTTATCCCATGTTTTGTGGATATCTCTTCGACTAGAGGCGCCCATGCATTGTATGTGGACATTTTGGCCCTTTTTTGCTAGTTTTCCCTGTCCTTGGTCACCTACACTCCACCGAATCCTAAACACGACATGTGTGACCATCATTAATGACCTCCCATGCCTACTCAATTTTCAAATTGACAATTCGTAACCATTAGAGGTGTTTTGGGAGCCTATTGGTCAACCTAGGGGTGATTGAGGTCCAATGTAAGCTAGCCACTTGTAGTTGCCTCCAAAGGAAAGCAAATTCTTCCAAATGCTATATAAATGTATTCAAAACTCTTTTATGGGTTGGACAGTTATAATAAACCTACTATTTGATCATTTTTGTTCTGGTTTTTATCATTTGTGACTGGTTTTTTATCATTTGTGTGTCCATAATTCTTTTTGCACTATTTTCTTGCATACTTAGCCAAATTTATTGATTGTGAGGTAACTTTTAGATATTAGATCCTACTTTGACTTAGATTTCACATGGTATCATAGCTATTGTATCTTCTATTCGAACCAAGACTGCTTCAGAAGTGCACCAGAAGCAGTGGAGAAATGAAGAAGTCCCCGGGGCCATTTCCTTGAAGCCATTGGATAAATAGTTTGGAGTCTACCCATGGTGTGACACTCTCCCGGTTGTGCCTTCTGTCAATGCAGGGTTCGAATTAGCTATTTAGGATCCCCTCCAGAGTGATTGAGAGTTTGCATTGCAGGTACACAGTGTTTTTTTCACCTAGTGCCCAAGCTACAAAATGGAGCAGACTCACGTATTTCTCACTACATTCAACTATTTTGAGTGGAAGGCCGAACTGGTAATCCAACTGATATCTAAGTGTCTCTTAAGAGTGACCATGGGGACATAAACTGAGCCAAATTCTGCAGTAGAGAAGTCCAAGTTATTCAACAGAATGGATGAAGCTTTTGGCATGCTTTGTCTCATCATTCAACAGACCTCTTGTTTCACATTGAGTCTCACTACTCCAAATGAAGTATGGATCAATATTTAGTCTTTGCTTGGGAATACTGAAGAGATGAGGAGCCACCAACTTGAGAATGAGTTGATCTCACTGATCCCAGGCAATTTCGAATCCATCCAAGACTTCTTCACCAAGTTCAAATCCTTGGTTTGCAAATCAATCAATGTGGCATTGATAAGAAGGATGAATAGTTGGTTTTGACCATACTTCCAGAGGTGGGTCCTGAGTACTCAGTGTTTGTTTCTACATTTCACTCCACAAAGCTTACAATTTGAAACTGGAAGATTCCATATCTGGAATATTTCATGGAGATGCTCACTCAAGAACAAGATAAATTGGTTATAATGGGTTCCATTAAGAAAAGGTACCAATTTCTTGCAGCAGGAGACTTGAAGCAAGCAAGAGGAAAGAAAAATCCCAAGGTTTTGAAACACCAAGAGAAGAAGAAAGAAAAGGAGAAGCCCAAATATTTTGATGGGGGTTCGAATCTTGTCAAGGATAAAGGAAAGAAGAAATAGAAGACCAAATGCACTTACTGTCAAAAGGGTTGGCACCCGAAAAGTGTATGGATGAAGAAAACTATTGATATGATGACCCATCTCCTCCAAAAGAATAAAATTCCTCTTGCAGAAAGTTCAAAGAAGAAGGAGGGTGTTTCTGAAGACAAGGAGAGGTTCCATGCATTGATGGCTAGTACATCAGAATCTTCCTCGTTCATCATAGATTCAGGTGCCTCAAGGAACATGGATTCTGCAAGAGATTCCTTCTCTACTCTTTCACCTTACAGTGGTCCTTCCATTCTCATGGGTGATGATTCAGAGATCCCAATGAGAGGCATTGGGAAGATCAGTCTAGAAAATCGGTACTTCAGTAATGTAATGTATGTGCCTGATCTTGCAGAAAATGTCCTCTCTGTTTACCAAATGACCCACACTGGTTCGGCCAAGAGAGTGATTTTCACTCAATATGATGTGGAAATTTCTAAAGTTTCTATAGGTAAAGTGGTAGCAGTTGGTGTTGCAGGTAATGAGTCAAGAATGGACAATTTCTCTCACTTTCTTGAGTAATCCTCTCCAAATGCACTTTTGTCACATGCTAATGAAGTCAACAAACATTGGCATGAGAGGTTTGGACACCTCAACTATAGATATATTCAAGCATTGAGTAAATAAGACATAGTTGAAGGAATTCCAACTATCAGATTTTCCAAAGGCACTTGTAAAGGGTGTATAGTTTGGAAGCATGCAAAGCGCAAGTATGAGAAGGGGAAGGCAAGGAGAGATGCTCATACTATTTGTTTGGTCCATTCAAATGTGATAGGACCTCTTCCTACACCCTCATATGGAAACTCAAAGTATGTCCTAACATTCATTGATGATTTTTCAAGATATTGTTGGGTGTTCTTTCTCAAGCAAAAATATGAAGTCTTCCAATCTTTCGAAGTTTTCAAAGATTCAGTGGAGAACTTCAGTGGGAGGAAGATAAAGGTCTTAAGGACTGATAATGGAAGGGAATATTTCAATAAGGACCTGCAACAACTATGTGAATAAGTTGAAATTCAAATGCAACATTATGTTCCTTACACAACCCACCAGAATGGTGTGGTAGAGCATAAGAATAGAGCATTGAATGAAATGGTTACATGCATGAAGGATGATAAGTATTTGTCTCCAAAACTATGGGATGAATCCATTAATTTTGCTGCACATGTTAAAAACATAGAACGACACAAAACCATGCAATTCATGACTCCATTTGAGGCTTGGATGGGACACAAGCCTGATGTGTCTCACTTCAGTGTGTTTGGCTCAAGAGCATGGGCTAGAATACCTGTAGAGAAGAGAAAGGCCTTGTAGCCCCAAAGAAAGGAGTCTATAATGGTTGGATATGTAGAATATTCAAAGGGATACAAGCTATTTGGCCCTCATCTCATAAAAATTTCATTAAGAGGAGTGTTCAGTTCGAAGAAGAGCCCATGCATGCAACAGAACAAGGAGAAGGGGAATTCTCAAACCCCCTCCTTGAAGAGGATGTAAGTGATGATTCACATTCTGATATTTTTGATTCTGATGTTGAGGATGAATATGATGACATGCATGTAGATCATGACCCACTTTAAAGGCCCAAGCGGTTTGATAAAACCATGCAAGCAGCTTGTGAACTTGTAGGTGATCCACAAGAACCTAGGAAGACTAGATCACATTTTAACACTGCATTGTCTATATGTGATTCGAATATTTATGGGAGGTGTTTTCTCATGGTTGGATATGATCCACAGTCATATGAATAAGCATCACATGATCCAATATGGAAAACATCCATGCAAGAAGAGATGAAGTCTCTTCATGACAATGAAACTTGGGAATTGGTCCCTCTTCCATTCAAGAAGAAACTGGTGCAATGCAAGTGGGTGTATAGGACCAAGATGGCCTATAATGGCTATGATCTGAAGTATAAGTCCATATTGGTGGATAAATTCTTCTATCAAGTCCATGGAGTGGAATATACAAATACATTTGCACCTATGGCAAAGATGGAATCAATCAAACTAGTTTTGGCCATTGTAGCTTCCAAGCGATGGGAGGTTCATCACATGGATGTGAAGAGTTCATTTATTCATGGGGATATTCATGAGGAGATATATATGCAGAATCCTGAAGGATTCATTTCATATCCCACACTTGTTTGTAGGTTGAATAAGTCCCTCTATGGTCTCAAGCAAGCTCCTAGAGCTTGGTATGCCAAGATGGACAATTTTCTGCTATCACAAGGCTTTGAGAGTTGTAAATATGATCCAAATGTTTGCATGCTTCATGTTAGTGATATGATTTTGATTATTGTATTGTATTTTGATGATCTATTGATCACTGGTATTTTCATCCAAGAACTAGTTTTAGTTAAAGTTGCATTGCACAGTGTATAACCCTTGTAAGTATTGTGGAAAAACCAACCACCCTGAAAAATATTTGCTTTAAATGGAGACGTGAAATTTTGAAATCAAAGAAGAAGTATTCTTGTGAATAGTAGGAATCCCTATGTGGCTACTCTATTCAACCTAATAAGCAGTCTTCTAATGTTGAATGGATAATGGCTTATGGTGCTTCTAATCACATGACTTGGTTATCTTCTTTAATTAATTCTTATAACACTTAAAAGCACACAACAAAAAAATTATCTACAAGTGATGGTAATAATGTTCCATTTATGGGATTTGGTGATGTTAATGTTCCTAATGGTACTTTGGAAGATGTCTTTCATGTTCAAGGAATTCCCATCAACTTGCTTTCTATTTATCGTGCAAGTTGGAAAGGTTATAAATTTCGAGCTTGGTTTGATAATTATGTGTTAAAAGATATCAAACATAACTTCATAACTATTTCTTCTAGTCACGTTGATCATAATGTTGGATTATATAAGTTTACTGATTTTAATTCAAGTAAAAATAAACCTTTGTATTCCTATGGTGTTGATGTTGATGAACAAAGTAAATTATGGCATGAAAGACTAGGTCACTTGAAGTATGGAAAAATGCAAATATTGTCTAAAATGCTACTTGGATTACCTTCAATTTCTTCCACTAAAGGTGTTTGTGAAGGTTGTGTGCTTGGTAAACATCATAAGGAAATTTTCAATGAACATAAATCTTGGCGCGCTAATGAACAATTGTAAGCGATTCATATTGATATTTTTGGTCATGCTGAAACTCCTTGTTTGTCTCATGTATTCTATTAATTTCTTACTTTTATTGATGATTATAGTCGTAAATATTGGGTTTATTTTTTGAAAGATAAAAGTGAATCCTTTGGTATATTTCAAGAATTTAAATCCATGGTTGAAAAATAATTTGGTAAAATTATTAAGACTTTGAGAGTTGATAATGGGGGATAATTCATTAAAAAGGAATTTAATGCATATTTATCTAAACATGGAATTCATCATCAAAAGATTGTTCCCTATACGCCTAAAAAAAAAGGGTGGGTGATAGGAAGAATAGGACTTTGGTTGAAATGACTAGATCTATGCTTATTCTACAGGATTACATAAACATTTTTGGAATGAAACTATTTGTTGTGCTAACTATATCTCGAATAGAGTCCCTATGAAAGCAATTTTGCAGGTTACTCCCGAGGAAAAATGAAATGGAAGAAAACTTCATGTTAGTAACTTTAATGTATTTGGAAGTGAATGTTGGGCACATATTCTAGATGAAAAGGTGAAAAAGTTAGAATCCATGTCTCACAAATGCATTTTCAATGGTTATTGTGAGGATTCAAAAACGTACGTGTTGTTTTATCCATCTACCCAAGCCGTTATCATTAGGAGAGATGTTAATGAAGTCTCTCCTCCTCCTAAGTATCTTGTGTTAGGATATTTTAATACTCCATCCTTGTCCTACCTAGCATTATTTATTTTTCCTAGTCATTAATGATGTCATTTTTCCCCTAGTGGTGTGCAGATGTCATCCAATATCCATATACCACCTTTTGAGCCTTGCATGCATCATTTTAGGACCACTTCAGTAAGTTCCCTATTTTATAGGAACCAACTAAGTGTTCAAGTGCAGTCCACCTGAGTTAGCTGACTCTGGTGGGGGGTTAGAGCTCTGGATGCCATTGATTGCAGCCTCATGCACCCATTTCTGATTTAAATGCATGAAAAACTCACTATTGCACCCTCCTTAGTCAGTTACCTAATTGTGACTTCAGTTAGCTGAGTTTAGGTTCAGTTCAGTTGAGTTTGAGTCAGGGTATTTTTTAAGGATTCCAATATTATACTTAAGTATAGTATTATAGGCGATTATTTTGGATTGAAAAAAACATAAATATAGATATGTAAGCGAATATTAAATATGAAACATACAATTTACTACTAAAACTTGTGAAATTTGGCGAATATGATGATAAAAAAAACATATTTTATGTAAATATAGGCGATATTAGAGACTAAAAATGACCAAATAGCGAATTTAATTTTTTGAAAAAAGGCCTAAGAAATAGCCAATTGGCGAAATTTCGCCCCTAAACATTTCCCTTGTTTGAGTCTTCCAGAGCACTCCAGTGGTGATAATCCCTATGCTAGACCAACTGATGTTCGAATTATCCTAAGTCATTCAAATTCTCTCCATTGTAACATCAGTGTTGATTATACTTATTATTGGATAGTGTGACATTATTCTGCTCCTATTTGAGTTCTATTGCATAATTATTTCTCTGCTCTTTTTTATTGCAGTTTTCACTCTTATTCAACTTTTATGCTCATTCTTTCTTTGTGAGGTATATTAGTTATTAGATCTATTTTGACATAGAATTTCACATGCTATTAGAGCCATTGAGCAAATAGGTTGAGAAGCTACTTTCGGTAGTGCACCAGAAGCCTCTGGATTTACACAACAAATCCCGGTTCCATTGCATTGAACTCATTGATGAAATCTAATGAGGTCTATCTAGGTGTGAAGGGTCCAGATAAAAGTTCCTATTGTCCTAAAGTAGTGCTTAGTAGTAGTATACCTCCATTATTGAGAATTGTTTTGCAAGTCATTCAAATTTTTTGGGTACAACAGCAATTATAGTAGTTTTCTTCACTTGCAACAGTTTTCTGCACTTGAACCAATGTTTTTGCACTAGCGTTTTTCTGCACCATTGTTTTTGCACCACTGTTTCTGCACCTGTGTTTCTGCACTCAATTTTCTTATTAGCAATTTCACCTTGTATTCGCTCTAGCAGTTGTAATGGACAATTTGAAATCTCCTCTCTCTCCCGGGATCCTGACACCCTTCAATTACCTTGATTGGGGGGATGATATGCAGATGGTATTACGCAACAAATCACTGTACAGGGTAACAATGGGGAAGGATCCCAAACCACAGTCAGCTATGGAGAAAACCAAGTATCTGAATTGATTGGATGAAGCACTTGGTTTCATGTGTATTCATATTTCCAGAGATCTACTCTTCCAGATCGAAGGACTGGAGACTCCAAGAGAGTTATGGTTGAAGTTAGAGACCCTATTCGGAAAACAAGATGAGCTAAGAGGCCATATTTTGGAAAATGAGTTGATTTCTCTTCAACCCAGTAGTTTCGATACCATCCAACAATTCTAATTTTCAAAATTCAAATCTCTGGTTATGCAATGCAAGTAGTGTGGCATTGAGAATAAGGATAAGAAGTTGGTGCTATCCTTTCTAAGCAAGCTAGGTCCCGAGTTCTCCATCTTTCTCTCTACCTTCTATTATGGGGGAATATCAATCCCTAGTTGGAATATTCCCTCCTTTTATATTTTCACTGAATCTCTCATCCAAGAACAAGATAAGTTGATCCATATGGGTGCCTTGATGGCCTCCAAAAATAAATCTCTTTTGGATGGAGAACCAAAAGGTGCGAATGTGAAGGAGAAGCACAAAGGTAAGGATAAGAAGCTATCTAAACCCAAGAAAAATTCTAAGTCAATTCCACCGGAAGGATCCTCCAGATCCATGAGGGAAAAACAAAAGGGATTTGAGAAATCCAAGTGTTCCTATTGCAAGAAAGGAAACCACCCAGAGAGATCTTGCATGCAGAAAAAGATAGATCAGATGACCAAGCTTCTTGAATAGCACAACATTTCCCTCCTAAAATGTGGCAGAGAGACTCGTTTTGGAAGTGAGTCGGATGGTCATGAGAGATGCCATGCACTAAAGGATGTATTTTTAAAATCACAAGCCCTTCTCATAGATTTAGGATCCTCCAACCACATGGTTGCCTCCAAAGAATCATTTTCTTCTCTAGATATCAAAGATGCTCTGATTATTCAGATGGGAGACAACTCTCAGATCTCTGCTGAAGAGAAGCGAATTATACATATGGAGCACGATAAGTTCAAAAATGTTATATTTGTGCCTTCTTTGTTAGCAAATTTGTTGTCTGTATATCAGATGAATCACATAGGTTCACCGAATAAAGTGGTCTTTGGTCCTGACATAGTTGAGATTGCATAGATATCTACTAGGAAGATTATAGTGATAGGCTTTCCAAACCATGCCTCTAAGGCATATGAATTCTCACATTTTTTTCCATACTCTTTTCCTACCCCATTAGAATCTGATGAAGATCAAAGTGACATCTCTTCTAATGAAGATGAGGATCAAGATATTGATGTTGAGAATAAATTTCAAGGAGATTCAGATTCAGATCCAACACATGCTCCCAATCCATGGCCAAGGCCAATATGGGCTCACAAATTCCTTCTAGCTGTTGGGAACACAGTTGGGGATCCATCTTAGCATAGAACGACTAGATCTCAGTATCATGCAAAACACGCACTATGGCATGGAGATCCACTTCTCTCAGAGAGGTGCTACATGATGGTGGGGTTTGATCCACAATCTCTTGGAGAGACTTGCCATGTGCAATCTACAACCAATAAAAATATCGGTTGTCTGACAAAAGGTACTCAAAGGTTCATGATTTGGACCACAATGAGCCATTCACTCTAGTAGAAAGAAGGGTTCCTGCAAGACTTGTCTTGGAAAATACAAATTCTACATAGTGGGAGGTACATCAGAGGAGGAGATCCATATATAGCACCTGCATTGCTATCCTACATATGAGAAACTTGCCAATATTTTTGCGAAGGCTTTCAATGAGGAAATTGTTTTCCTTCTCTACTTAGTATGAAGGTTCTTTGAGTTCCCTACTGCTTTTCTTTTGGGGGGCGTATTTTTCCCATGATTGTTTCCCCCATTTCCTTGGTTCATGGACAATTCTTTCTTTTAATCATTTATTTGATTGTATGGGTGAACTTTGGTCTCAGTAACCAGGGCCCAGGATGCAAAATTATGGATTAAGGGGGGTGTTAAGGATATTTTAACACTCCATCCTTGTCCTACCTAGCATTATTTAATTTTCTCAGTTGTTGATGAAGTCACTTGCCCCCCAGTGGTGTGCAGATGTCCTCCAGGATCCATATACCACCTTCTAAGCTCTACTTGAATAATTTTACGACCACTTCATCCAGTTCCCTATTATATAGGAACCAACTGAGTGTTCTAGTGCAGTCCACCTGAGTTAGCTTACTCTTGTGGGGGGTTAGAGCTCCGGATTCCACTGATTGTGGCCTCATGTGCCCATCTCTTATTGAAATGCATGAAAAACCCACTATTTCCCCTTCCTTAGTTAGTTAAATGATTGTGAATTCAGTTAGCTGAGTTTAGGTTCAATTTAGTTGAGTTTGATTCTTCTGGATCATTTTAATGGTGATAATCCCAATGCTAGACCATGAAGTGTAAAAACTTCTTAAAGTCCGTAAATAATCTAAAACACCCACAGATACTTTGAATCCCACATTTTGATAAGAAATAGGATATTGATAAAATGATTGATTGTCTTACAATTTACATTTGATTGGATTTTATAATCTCAATGTACCTTTTCATAGAAAGCATGACTCTTGACTTATAATTTTTTTATTATTAACAACTAATATTAATAATATTGATATTAATTGTTATCTTATTACTATGATGTTATATATATATATATATTTACATAACATTACCTTCCCCTTAAGGGAAGCTTTGTCGTCAAAGCTTTGTTTAGTGAAGGACTTATCAATTATTTTTGTTCGTAACATCTTCTTATGTCTCTCTGAACCTGTATTTCTGACATTTTGACGAAACATGGCGATATAATTTTTGAATTCCTGAACTGAATGTTGCATTTCCTCTGAAGTGATCCATCCGAGATTTACGTTCATCAGAGCTGATGGTTGGTTTCCTTGCTAGATAAATATTCCTTTTTTTGTTCATATCTGACGTCATAACTTCCTTTTTTATGTTCATTTTGACCCTATCATTGGTCAAAATGATGTTTATAATTGGGGTGTCAATAAGGAGTTCTTGTTGTATCTTTTTATGTTTGATTGACATCTTTTTGAACTGCGACAAGGGCTGGATTTATTTCCTCAACTTGAATTTGTTTTCCAGAGAGTTTGGATGATTCCTTCTCTATTTGTGTACTCTGAATCTCCTCTAACCTCTCGTCTTGAAACTTTTTGTGCTCTTTTAACCTCTCGATTTGTTCTTTTAGCTCTTGATTAATATTTCTTAAGCTCTGGTTTTGTTCTTCATTTTCTAGTATTCTTTCTTCGAGGTATTCATTGGAATGTTCCTTCTTCCGACTATGTTTCAACCTTTTAATCTTTGTAATTAATGTTTTGTTATTATTTCGTAGTCAACTTAGTTCCTCGGTATTGCTTGATAAAGTATTGTTGATTCTTTTAATTTCCAACTTATGTGTCTTCTTAATGTCGTCATACTATTGTTGGAGTTTTTTATTCTATTGTTTATGTTGACATATCTTTGATTCTTGATTTTCTAGCTTTCTCTGGGTTTGCGTCAATTCAATATCTTTATCCATGATGAGCTTGTTTAAGTGCTTTATGTCTTCTGCGAAGTCATTATCGCTTCTATAAGGTGACTCTTCGACATTTATGGAGTTTTTGATTTTGTCTTCCAGGTTTTGATTGTGGCTTCTTAGATATGAAATTTTCTTATCCTTATCTAATAACTTATTCTGGAGCTCTCGCTTTTGATCTTTTAAGCTATGATTCTCCCGTTCTGCTAAATGATTTTGCAATTCTTGCTTATAATATCGAATTGAAGATCGCTATCGGTTTCTTTATATTTCTCTAACTCGTCCAGTGCTTCTTGTATGAGCCTTCTTTTGAATTTGACTTCTTCGTCGAGTCTTCCTTTGACTAACTTCTTCACCGATAGATAATCTTCACTAGATCTTGACTTCTTTTCTTCTTTGATTTTGTCTCCTTCCTTTCGATAACTGAGGAATACACAAAATGTGTAGTAATCCCTTGATGTGTTCTTTTTTTTTAAACTTCTTTGAATTGATTTTTTTTTGTATTGATTAATAATTGTAATGACAATTATTAAATAATTATTAAGTAATTATTATTATTATTATTATTATTATTATTAATTTTTTTTTCAAATAATTAAAATTAACTATTATAATAATAATAATATATTATTATATATAGTCTTTTTTCTCACTTAAGGATAAAAGTCTTCAAATATAATAACTAATTATTATATCTAATAATTCAAATTTTATTTTTAGTAATGATATTAATATTATTAATAAAGTTTTATTAATAATATATCTTCCCTTTTATTATTAGATCACTTCTATTATAAATGTTCGAATCGGAAAAAAAAAACCATATATTGGCTTTATAAAATTGTTCTAGTTTTATAAAGCCATGTTCTTGTTTTCTTTAACTTTTCTTTTCTTACTTTCCTTTTTTTATTTTTTTACTTTCCTTTTTTTTAGTCTTTCTTTCTTCCTTTTTACTTCTTTATTTTTATTTTTCTTTTCTTCTTTTTTTACTTCTTCCTTTTTTTTGGTTTTTACTTTTTGGGCCAAGGGCCTAATTTTTGGACAAGATCCTAGATTTTAGGGAAACCCAAAAGTGATGGCTGCAAGCCTGGATCAACAACACAACTTTGATACCAAATGAAGTGTAAAAACTTCTTAAAGTCCATAAATAATCTAAAACGCCCACGGATACTTCGAATCCCACATTTTGATAAGAAATAGTATATTGATAAAATGATTAGATGTTTTAAAATTTACATTTGATTGGCTTTTATAATCCCAATGTACCTTTTCATAGAAAACATGACTCTTGACTTATAATTGTTTTATTGTTAACAATTAATATTACTATTAATATTGATTGTTAATAATGAAACAATTATAAGTCAAGAGTCATGTTTTCTACGAAAAGGTACATTGGGCTTATAAAATCCAATCAAATGTAAATTGTAAAACCACCAATCATTTTATCATTATACTATTTCTTATCAAAATGTGGGATTCGAAGTATCTGTGGGCGTTTTAGATTATTTACGAAATTTAAGAAGTTTTTACACTTCATTTGGTATCAGAGCTGCGTTGCTGATCCAAGCTTGTAGCCATCATTTTTTAGTTTCCCTAAAATCTAGGACCTTGTCCAAAAATTAGGCCCTTGGCCCAACAAGTAAAAACAAACAAAAAGGAAGAAGTAAAAAAATAAGAAAAGAAAAAGAAAAAGGAAGAAGTAAAAAAGAAGAAAGAAATATTAAAAAGGAGGAAAGTAAAAAAATAAAAAAAGGAAAGTAAGAATATAAAATTTAAAGAAAACAAGAACATAGTTTTATAAAACTAGAATTCTCCTGAGTCATTCGAATTCTCTCCATTGTATCATCATTGTTGATTATACTGATTATCGGATAGTGTGACATTATTCTTGTCCTATTTGAGTTCTACTACATAATTATTTCTCTGCTCTTTTTTACTACAGTTTTCACTCTTATTTAACTTTTTTGCTCATTCTTTCTCTATGAGGTATACTCATCTCTTAGATCTGTCGTGGCATAGAATTTCACATCTTGTGCCTCATGTTACTTTAAATTTTTCTTCACCTTATATTACTCCTATATTTTATCCCTTCTTGTCCTTCTATGGCTACCCTTGATCATATTCCACCTTCTTCTTCAAGTGATCCACCTAAATGTTCTGAATATACTAGTGTGGTTCCACAACAAATCCTAGTTCCATTGCATTGAATTCATTGGAGAAATCCAATGAGGTCTATCTAGGTGTGAAGGATCAGCATAAAAGTTCCTATTGTCCTAAAGAAGTGTTCAATAGTAGTATACCTCCATTATTGACAATGTTTTTGCAGGTTATTCAATTTTTTTTAGTACAACAGTCGTTACAGTAGTTTTCTGCACTTGTACTAGTGTTTCTGCACCAGCGTTGTTGCACCACTATTTATGCACCAGTGTTTTTGCACCTATGTTTTTCTGCACTTGTGTTTTTCTACACCTCAGTTTCTGCAGTCAATTTTATTAGCAACAATTTCGCCTTGTATTTTCTTCAACAGTTGTAATGGACAATTCGAACTCTCCTCTCTCTCCCAGGATCTTGACACCCTTCAATTACCTTGATTGGGGGGATGATATGCAGATGGTATTGCGCAACAAATCACTATATAGGGTAACAATGGGGAAGGATCCCAAACCACAATCAACTGCGGAGAAAACCAAGTATGTGAATAGATTGGATGGAACCTTTGATTTCATGTGTATTCATATTTACAGAGATATACTCTTCCACATCGAAGGATTGAAGACTCCAAGAGAGTTATGGTTGAATTTAGAGACCCTCTTTGGAAAACAAGATGAGCTAAGAGGCCATATTCTGGAAAATGAGTTTATTTCTCTTCAACCCAATAGTTTTGAGACCATCTAACAATTCTAATTTTCAAAATTCAAAACTCTGGTTATGCAATGCAAGCAGTGTGGCATTGAGAAGAAGGATGAGAAGTTGGTGCTATCCTTTCTGATCAAGCTAGGTCCCAAGTTCTCCATCTTTGCCTCTACCTTCCATTTTGGGAGAATATCAATCCCTGGTTGGAATATTCCCTCCTTTGATATTTTTACTGAATCTCTCATCCAAGAACAAGATAAGTTAATCCAGATTAGTGCCTTGATGGACTCCAAAAATCAAGCTCTTTTGGATGGAGAACCAAAAAGTGCGAATGGGAAGCATAATGGAAAGGATAAGAGGCCATATAAACCCAAGCAAAATGCCAATTCAAGTCCATCAAAAGGATCCTCCAGCTCCAAGAAGGACAAACAAAAGGGATTTGAGAAATCCAAGTGTTCCTATTGCAAGAAAGGAAACCACCCAGAGAGATCTTGCCTGCAGAAGAAGATAGATCAGATGACCAAGCTTCTTGAATAGCACAACATCTCCCTCCCAAGAGGTGCAGGAGAGACTCATTCTAGAACTGAGTATGATGGTCATGAGAGATGCCATGCACTGAAGGCTGTATTTTCAAAATCACAATCCCTTCTCATAGATTCAGGAGCCTCCAACCACATGGTTTCCTCTAGAGAATCATTTTCTTCTCTATATCTCAAAGATGGTCTATTACTCAAATGGGAGACAACTCTCAGATCATTGTTGAAGGGATGGGCATAGTACATATGGAGCACGGTAAGTTAAAAAATGTTCTATTTGTGCCTTCTTTGTCAACAAATTTGTTGTCTATATCAGATGTCTCACACAAGTTCACCGAAGAAAGTGGTCTTTGGTCCTGACATAGTTGAGATTGCATAGATATCTACTGGAAATATTATAGTGAAAGGCTTTGCAAACCATGCCTCCAAGGCATATGAATTCTGACATTTTTTTCCATACTCTCTTCCTACCCCATCATAATCTGATGAAGATCATAATGATATCTCTTTTAATGAAGATGAGGATCAAGATCTTGATGTTGAGAATAAAGTTCAAGGAGATTCAGATTCAGATCTGTCACGTATCCTCCCGTCAATCTGATGCAAGGGAGGAAACATGACCAAACATATCGAGCTTATTTGACAATCTCAGCCCCATTCATTAGTAAGAAATTCATAATAAATAAAAACTTCTGTGTGCAAATCATTCTTAATAAGCACAACAGAATTACACACTATCCACACACCATTTCATCGTACATTCAGCATATAAACAATAGTCGTTAACTAAAACATTGCAGAGCTCAAAATTAACATAACTCAAACCACATGAATACTTATCTTGAAATGTAGTGCAGAATCATACTCAATATAAACATAGTGGAATAACCATAATAACACACGTGCAGAAGGGAATACATCAGCCTATTTCTTCTAGGAAGAATAATGAAACAATCATACAATAATCAACCGAATTCTCATGCTATGCATAGGATTCATGCCAACAAGCTTAGGATAATCATATCATTCAATTAACATGAGTAATTAAACATGCAGAACAGAACACAAAATGATCACAATTTAAACCATAGAGAATACTTATCTTTAAGATGAAACTGTCCAACAACTGGCTATGTGAGAGAAACGTTCCACCCAACCATAGATCTCCGTCCAGCCTATATTCTTTCATCTGAGAGATCACCCCCGAGCTGGGATGTGTATCCACTAAGGAGGGACTAAACAGGCTCACTCACAGCCATGGTTTCACTCAACCAGGCACGCTAGGCCAACACATAGTTGGGTTTATCAAGCATGCAATAAACGAAGGACTGTTGATGTATTTGTAACTTCGGAAGATGTTCACTTTTATATTGTATGTAGTACATTTGTGTTGACCAACGCGACCTCGGTCGACATGGGTTCACCTCAATGTCGACACATACCGCAGTCTCCCTAGGCACCGGCCTGGGCAAGTTTGATCCCACCCAGCAACACCCGCAGAGTGGATGAGGTCTCACCCGAGGCGTCCAGGAAGAGCAGACGGAACCATGCTTCTTCCAAGAGAGGAGGAAAGTTGTGGCTGCGTAGACTAACTCTACTGCGATACTTAAACATAAACTTTGGACTTTCGTCAAGGAGTTATAACATATTACTTTATCGCAGCATTTATCATCACATTCAGCATAGAACACATTACTTAATCACAACATTTATCATCATAGCAACAATAAACAAAGACAACATTCATACATCACAACATTCCAAAAGATTGTACCAAAACATCATCATTATATTACTGTCGCGATCATATACCAGAAGCAAAACATATAACTTCGTACGCAATGGTGCTCCTATTCCTTCGCTTCTTCTCCTTTTTATCCTATCTCTCCATCTATATCTATATCTATTACTTACAACTCTTATCTATTTATAGGCTTCCGCCATTACAATACTTGTCCACTTACAAATGACTTCCTAACCAACACTTATGGACAATTGACCCAATATCTATTGACTTGGTCCAAATGACCCCAAAAACCTGCATACCGTGGTACAACTGACTCACTATTACATAATGTATGGTCCAAGTGACCCAAAACCCACCAATTGTGGTATACTTTAATACAAAATACTCCTTTCTTTCCCTCATCCAATGTGTCACAGCATCGGCGGTACTGCAACATTTCCCCATCAAACCGCCTGCCAACAGGCCCCCAACATAATCTTGTGGCTTGCCCTCGAGCCACGTCAACTGCTGGACAGAGTGTCGTCGAACCGAACTAGGTTCCGGTAACTATTCTTGCTTTCTGGATCACGCGGTGTTGTCCCGCTCCTTCTGCTACGCTAATTGTCGTCTGTATGTTGAACCCAAAATTGTCATCACCCGACTTGCTATCATGTACTTTCAAAACTCATCCTCGAGTCTCTTGAAAAGGTACTAATGGGAAGAAAAAGAGGACGAACAGTACCAAGGGGCGAAATCAACAGATGACTCTAGCACATTTGTTTCGGACCAGCAACTGGTTCCTACTGTGGGTGGGGAGCTACCACCCCAACCCGCTCAGGGGTCGAGAAGGGAACAATCCTTCGAACAACTACTGCGTACTTAACCATGCTGGACCAGCCCTCCGCTCGGCCATACCACAGTGTAAGTGCACCCACCATATCAAGGCGCTCAGGGACACTCATCATTCGAGCTTCCAGGGCCCCTGGGGTGCTGCCACAGGAAACAAAGTGAAGCATTTCCACAGCCTCTTTGTAATTCCTCACAACTTAACTCGCAACCAGATCAACCAGCGTAACCACTCTATTTCAGAACAACTTCGTTGTAGTGAACTACCAGCTACCTCAGCTACTTATAGCCGAACCATTCCCAGGTCACGACGATGGGAATGATGCCCCACTACCTCTCATTTGTGTGTGTGAACCCACCGACTGACACAACAGGGGGGAGTGACCATGCAGTCACTAAATATCCCACGTACCGATGTGTGATCAATCTCCTCACATTGTGCAGATCGTGCTGCCCCAGCATGGCGGGTCAAAACATGTCGTCGTCATGTGGTAATCCAGCCAAATCTGTCAGGCGCAATCATGTATAGGGATGATGGGAAGAGGTGACAACACTTCCTCGTATCCCCCAAATCCTCTATAATCATCATGAAAATTCTTCAACAAAATATTTCGTCGGTCATGATCGCAAGACTGCTACAAACCTTCTCGCTTTCGCATACCTTCATCTGTTGGTGCGCCATCTACCACCAAGCAACCTGCAACACATACATTCTTTCTCTTTTTTTTCTTTTTTTTTTCGATGCCACTCAGATATCATATTGCTCCAAACCCGATCGATAGGGCTTCAACCTGTGTCCATTTACCAACTTGGGGAGCATCGGGCCATCCAACCGCTACAACTGAACCGCTTCTCCTGAAGTAATACTATTGATGCGATATGGACCCAGCCAATGCATCTGCAACTTTCCTGAATGTTTCATAAACTTGCTGTCGTATAGTAACACTAAGTTGCCTTGCTGAAATTGTTTGTTTTTGATGTGGCGATCATGCCATGCCTTTTGGCGATCCTTCTCCACTCCGTGGTGAAAGCCAGCGATAAATCGATCCTCCTCTAGCTCCACCAACTACGGTAGACGTTCATCTAATGCTGCAACATTATCCATGCTCGTAATAGCCGCAATTCGTAGACTTGGAACAATGTAATCCATTGGCATAATTGCTTCCTTCCCATAGTCCAGCTTGAAAGGTGTCTGACTAGTCAACCCTTTACATGTGGTGCGATAGGCCCACAACACTGTTGGGATATTCAAGGTCCCAGTCGTCGTGGTTCGCATTGCACACTTTTGTCAATGCATGCTCCAATACCTTGTTAAACGCCTCCACCGTTCCATTCGCCTGTGGGTGATAGGGTGTACTATTCTTATGCCATATCTGCAACTCTTTCGTCAATGCGCTGATAGTGCGATTAAGAAAGTGGCTGCCTTGATCACTTAGCAATATCTTGGGGTAGCCAAAATGAGTGATAATGTGGTCAAACAAAAAATGACCAGCCGTTGCGGCAGAGCAATCAACTACGGGTGCTGCCTCTGTTAGGATATTCCTATACTCCATCCTAGTCCCACCAGTATTTTGATCCTTTCCATTTTCAGTCATGCATGCACCTTTAGGGTTTGCATGCATTCTAGGGTTTGCATGCATTTTGCATGCATCCCAGTCATCAGTCCAGCACCTAGCCCTCAGTTAGCCAACCCCCAGGAGCTTCTCACTATTCATTTTTAACCCTTCAGTTGCTTAATACGCCCTTCTTCCTTGATTTTAGGGAGCAACTCGCCCTTCTTCACCTACCAGTCCAGTTGTCACTCAGTTACACTTAGTTACACTCAGTTACACTCAGTTACATTGAGTTACACTCAGTTACATTGAGTTACACTCAATTACACCTACCAGAGTTAGTTTGACTGATGGTTGACAGTTACTGGAGCATTGATGACTCCACTGATGATGATGAAGGATTCCAGTTGCGCTCCGATGATCATGAGGACACCTAGTTGTGCTCCGATGACACTCTATTGATCTTATGATCACTCTGAGAGGCTAATTCGAATTGCCACCTTAGGCATTCGAATCCTCTCTACCATTTTACTATTTATTTGTCCATACTGTGATTAATTAATTAGTGTGTGTGAAGTATTATTGCTTCTATCTCAGTTCTACTGTACCATATTATTATGTTGCTCATTATACTGTATTGTTCACTCTTCTTCTATTTTCCTACTTAATCATAATTACTCTTGTGAGGTACACATCATCTCTTAGATCTGCTGTGAGGATTTTCACATGGTATCAGAGCATGTTGAGAGTATTGTTTATCTCCATTCTTGAGAGTTTTTTGCAGGTTATTACCAAGATTTCGAGTGCAGCAGTTGCAGCAGTTTCTGCATTTTTGCAGCAGTAGCAGTTGCAGTTATTCTATATTTTTTTTGCAGGTCCTCTACAACTTCAATGTATTCATCAGGAATTACTCCTCTTGATCCACTCAACTATGATGAATGGAAACCAAGAATGATAGCAGACTTGAAGATCCATGATCTTTTTGATTGTTATTTTGAAAGAGAGTTCGAATACCCTGAAGAGAAGATTGACTGGTTAAATAAAAGTGACATGCACTTTGCAGCAATAATGTTTTCTTTGTTTGCACTCCAGAGATTCCAATTCAAATACCGTAATGGTATTGAAACTCCAAAGGAGTTATGGACTCCAAAAGAGATATGCGCTCACCTGGATGAAAATTTTGGCAGAAAGAATGAAGGACTTGGTCCTAACCAATTCGAAAGCAAGCAAAGTGATGCATTCGCTCCTCTTGATGGTCTCTTAGATCATGCACAAGTATCATCTCATATTGAAGTTGTTGACAAAGAACTTGCAGATTCTCCACTCATGCTCAAACTTTCTTCTCTTTCTGTGCCAGCTCACACTCTAGATATTGCAGAAGGTCCTAAATCCTCTCTTGCACCAGAGTCTGTTGGTTTGCATCATGATCACATGATTATTTCGGAGGTCAAAACAGCTATTGAAGGTAATGCATTCGCTCCTCTCCAGCTATCTCCTCTTTTATACTACTATATGATCATAATTCCATGCTTTCAGAAGGTCATTGAAGAATATGGCAATTTCCATTCGCTTGGCAAGATTTCTCATGCATGTCATGGTTTTGATCTCACCCCTATTGGTTCAAAGGAGATCTCAAGAAACTGTGGCCATTCGCTTGGGATAATTTCTCATGCATCTACTGGTTTTGATCTCACCTCTCATGGTTCAAAGGAGATCTCAAGAAACCATGATTCAAGTCTTGGATCTAATTTGGATTCTAAGCAATTACTGCTTGGCATAATTTCTCATGCATATGATAGTTTTGATCTCACCCCTGCTGGTTCAAAGGAGATCTCAAGAAACTGTTTTTTAAGTCTTAAATCTGATTTTGATTTCAAGCAAACATGTAATAGTTATTTTTGGCATAATCTCACCCATGGTGGTTCGAAGGAGAAGACAAAAGACTATATGCACTTTCACAAATTTGATCCTACCTCAGTTGATTTGAATCACAGGTTCAAGGATCATTCTCATACTGTTGGATTTGTTCTCATCACATTCGATATGAAGAGCAAGTACAAGCACATGCTTTTTGAGCATGATCCACTTCTTCCCAAGAAGAAGATACCTCCAGACATATGACCAAGCATCACACATGCTTGAGTTTGGAGTATTTATTTTTATGTGTGCCTTATAGTCTATTTTTTGAGGAGGGGGTATGTTTCCCATGAAATTTTCCCACTTCCTAGGTTTATTGATTGTTATTATTCATTGTATTGGGTGACCTTTGGTCTTAGTTACCAGGGCCCATGATGGATTAAGGGGGGGTGTCAGGATATTCCTATACTCCATCCTAGTCCCACCAGTATTTTGATCCTTTCCATTTTCAGTCATGCATGCACCTTTAGGGTTTGCATGCATCCCAGTCATCAGTCTAGCACCTAGCCCTCAGTTAGCCAGCCCCCAGGAGCTTCTCACTATTCAGTTTTAGCCCTCCAGTTCCTTAATGCACCCTTCTTCCTTGATTTTAGGGAGCAACTCGCATTTCTTCACCTACCAGTCCAGTTGTCACTCAGTTACACTTAGTTACACTCAGTTACACTCAGTTACATTGAGTTACACTCAGTTACACCTACCAGAGTTAGTTTGACTGATGGTTGATAGTTACTAGAGCATTGATGACTCCACTGATGATGATGAAGAATTCCAGTTGCACTCCGATGATCATGAGGACACCTAGTTGTGCTCCAATGACACTCTATTGATCTTATGATCACTCTGAGAGGATAATTCGAATTGCCACCTTAGGCATTCGAATTAGGCATGAGGACACCTAGTGTGTGTGAAGTATTATTGCTTCTATCTCAGTTCTACTATACCATATTATTCTGTTTCTCATTATACTGTATTGTTCACTCTTCTTCTATTTTCCTGCTTAATCATAATTACTCTTGTGAGGTACACATCATCTCTTAGATCTGCTGTGAGCATTTTCACAGCCTCGGCCCATTGGGTCAAGTACTCTGTCGCCATGACAATATACCGCGCACCTGTGCATTTTCCTGGTGGATGAATCAGCCCGAAAAAATCCACAACCCTTTTTTCGAACGGTTGCAATGTCACTTGAGGTAGCAGCGACATCTTGTCTCGACTGGACGGCTTACCAGTTCGCTGACAAACATCACAAGACCACGCATAGTCAGTCGCATCATTATGTAATGTAGGCCACCAAAGTCCTGCACACAACCTTCTGGGCAGTCGCCCGACCACCATAATGTCCTCCTGCTACTCCTCCGTGTGCCTCAGCCAATATCTGCGCTTGCTCATGCGGAAAGACACATTTGCACAATATCTCATCAGTGCCCAATTTATACAATTCTCCCGTGATTAGCTAAAAGTCAACAGCCTTGACAACCAATTGCTTCTTCTGAGTAGTGGTAAAATAAACTGGTGCAGTGCCGGTCACCAGAAACTGAAGGATGTCATCAAAATATTGATCAGCGGTGGCAACGTGAAATAGTTGGGCATCCGGCAACCCATCTTCGATATTAGTCGGTTCCTCCCCTGCGTCAATCCGTGACAAATGATCTGGTCTGGCATTCAACCACCCTGGTTTCACAATGACTTCGAAATCAAACTCCTGAAACAAAAGTAGCCAATGGAAGATCTTCCCCCCAACACAGGCTTATTGACCAAGTATTTCAATGCAGAATGACCTGTAAACATTTTAAAGTGGCCACCCAACAAATAGTGCCTGAACTTCTACAGTGCGTAAACCATGGCCAGATTTTCTCGTTCTATGGTAGTGTAATTGCATTCTGCAGAGGACAGCTTCTGACTTGCAAAAGTAATGGGATGGTCAAGGTCGCTTTCTCCGGGCTGAGCCAGCACAACACTGAATGCAATCGATGAAGCATGAACATGGACATGGAATTCCTTATTCCAGTCCAGAAAAACAAAGATTGGGGCCGATGCCATCTTCGCTTTGAGTGTTTCGAAGCTATCTTGACATTTCGAGCTCCACTGGAATGCCGCGTCCTTCTTTAACAACTTTTCCATAGGGGCAGTAATCGCATCATACCCCCTGATAAACTTGCGATAATATCCCGTATGACCCAAGGTCGCGTGCAGCTGCTTAACAGTGGTTGGCGGCTGCAACCCTAAAATGAGCGCAATTTTGGCCGGATCGACTAGCAATCCCTACTTACACACGATATGACCCAGCAATATCCCGAACGGTGCATAGAAAATACATTTCTTCAAGTTTAGGGATATCTGGTGCTGTCGGCATCGCTCAAGCATTAACTGCAGATTGGCCAGATGATCACAAATCAATCCATAAACAGTCCAATCATCCATATATACCTACAAAAACTTTTGAATAAAATCTTTGAATGCTGCAACAACGACCCGAAAGAATATCGCAGGTGCATTCTTCAATTCAAATGGCATTACCGTGTACTGAAAGCAACCCCATTCAGTAACAAAAGTTGTCTTATGGCGATCTTCCTTGGCAATGCGAATCTGATGGTAGCCAGAGAATCCATCAGTGAAAGAGTACATCTCCTGGCCACCCACTCCTTCAAGTACTTCATCAGTAAACGGGGTCGACAAAGGGTCATGCAAGCAGGCATTGTTCAACTTTCACAAGTCAATGCAAATGCACACTTCACCTGTTTTCTTGTCCTGCACCACCATAGGACTGATCCATTCGGACTCTTCCATAGGTTCGATAATACCAGCATCCAACATGCGATCAAGTTCTACCTTGACCTTTCTTTATGTCATGGATTCAGCCGATAAGGTCGTTGTCGGACTGGTTTAGCATCTGGTTTTAATGGAATCTTCATCTCTCCTAAATCACCCAGGATTCCCTTCATTTCGGAAAACTTCATGGGAAACACTTCTTGAAACTCATGAAGTAACTCAGTAACCTTACTCATCATCTCATCATCCCAATAATCCCCAACATTAGCAAACTTGGAGTAGCCTCGGTGCCGATATTCATCTTGCGAAGCTGCAATGGTTGACTGAACGGATTACTTAGTGCAACAGGTGGGACCACATCGTGACTTCCTTCAGAC
This sequence comes from Larix kaempferi, assembly GCA_027924585.1. NCBI lineage: Eukaryota > Viridiplantae > Streptophyta > Pinopsida > Pinales > Pinaceae > Larix > Larix kaempferi. The sequence continues at coordinate 111,940 of BSBM01000931.1, forward strand.
TCGGGAATGTTAACATTCCGGGGATCATCATCATCCTCTGGGCCACCACTGATGTTGAAGCACTCCATGAGAGACCGCATTTGGCAATGTGTGTGCGGGTCAACAGGGTAGGCTACCGAAACAACGTGAAATACCACGTCGCGGATAAGCTGTAGGGAATTATGGACATCCAGGTTAGCATCCGCAAAAGTGAACGTATGAGTGAAACAGATCATCAAATCCCCCCATGTTGTAATGTCTCGGTGCAACTCGGCTACAGTGTACCATGAGCATGGTATCTCATCCAAATTATGGACAAAAGTATGGACCCACTCATCTCTGGGTCGCGTTACCCATAAGCGTTGGCACGCCATCACATGATCATTGGGATCAGTCCGGCCATCATACTTGCCAGTGTGATAAACCTCAGTATCGTCGAACTAAACCATCATCAACCTTTGACACTGTGACCAACCTTTAATGAATTTCTTATGGGTCTCCCACCAGCGTGATGGAGCAGCCTTCAATGCTTCGTCCAAGCCCAGCAATCACTGTGGTTCTGGGATGCTGTCTTCAAATTCTGCTAAAAAGGTGGTTAGGCCAGGCAGCCGGTTGTAGACAGGCAATGTGATCATTTTTGTCGCGACACAACATAAGGATTGCGTAACTAAACCACATTTCCGGAATGGTACTTCATGCATTCGATTTTGCCAATGTTCTAATGCATCATCAGAGTCAGAAGAAGCAGAGTTCTCGTTGCACCACTCCAACTCACCGTAGGTGGTAGGATGAATATAATCTTCAGATATATTAAATGCATGGTCCCATCTAGTGGGATCATCATCTCTTACAGGCTCCATGTAACGGTGTCCTTCAGCCAGATCCAACGGGGCTATGAATCTGAAATCCCGATTCTCAAAGGTCATCATGCGCTTCTTGAAGTTGATGACAGCTCCACTATCGTTAGCCCATCCAATCCCCAAGAGCGTCGGATAAGAGCTTCCTCCCTCAACTACTTCGATAAAATCAAAGTCAGCATAAGTCTTCATACCCTTAATATCAATCATGAGCCACGGAACTCACCCAATGGGTGTTACCTTTGCATGGTTACCCAACCGGAGCTGCACAGGAGACCAGCTCAATGGGGGACTCCCCATCATGACAACAGAACCATTTGTCGACCAACGCGACCTCGGTCGACAGGGGTTCACCTCACTGTCGACACATACCACAGTCTCCCTGGGCACCAGCCCGGGCAGGTTTGAGCCCACCCAGCAACAACTGCAGAGCAGATGAGGTGTCACCCGAGGCATCCAGGAAGAGTAGATGGAACCATGTTTCCGTTGAGAGAGGAGGAAAGTTGTGGCTACGCAGACTAACTCTATTGTGATACTTAAACAGAAACTTCGGACTTTCATCAAGGAGTTATAACATATTACTTTATCGCAGCATTTATCATCACATTCAGCATAGAACACATTACTTAATCACAAAATTTATCATCATAGCAACAATAAACAGAGACAACATTCATACATCGCAACATTGCAAAAGATTGTACCAAACCATCATCATTATATTACTGTCACGATCATATACCAGAAGCAAAACATATATCTTTGTATGCAATGGTGCTCCTATTCCTTCGCTTCTTCTCCTTTTTCTCCTATCTGTCCATCTATATCTATATCTATTACTTACAACTCTTATCTATTTATAGGCTTCCGCCATTACAATACTTGTCCAGTTACAAACGACTTCCTAACCGACACTTATGGAAATTGACCCAATATCTACTGACTCAGTCTAAATGACCCCAAAAACCCGCATACTGCGGTACAAATGACTCACTATTACATAATGTATGGTCCAAGTGACCCAAAACCCGCCAATTGTGGTATACTTTAATACAAAATACTCCTTTCGCACCCTCATCCGATGTGTCGCAACGTCAGCGGTACTGCAACATTTCCCTATCAAACCGCCTGCCAATAGGCCCCCAACACAATGTTGTGGCTCGCCCTCGAGCCACGTTAACTACTGGACAGAGTGTCGTCGAACCGAACTAGGTTCTGATAACTGTTTTTGCTGTCTGGATCATGCGGTGTTGTCCCGCTCCTTCTGCTACGCTAATCATCGTCTGTATGTTGAACCCAAAATTGTCATCACCTGACTTGCTGTCATGTACTTTCAAAACTCATCCTCGAGTCTCTTGAAAAGTTATTGATGGGAAGAAAAAGAGGATGAACAATACCAAGGGGCAAAATCAGCAGATGACTCTGGCACATTTGTTTCAAACTAGTAATTGGTTCCTAATGTGGGCGGGGAGCTACCACCCCAACCCGCTCAGGGGTCGAGAAGGGAACAATCCTTCGAACAACTACTACGTACTTAACCATGCTGGACCGGCCCTCGGATCAAGCATACCACAGTGTAAGTTCACCTGCCATATCAAGGCGCTCAGGGACACTTGTCGTTCGGACTCGCAGGGCCCCTGGGGTGCTACCATGGGAAACGAGGTGAAGCATTTCCACAGCCTCCTTGGAATTCCTCACAACTTAACTCGCAATCAGATCAACCAGCATAACCACTCTATTTCCTAACAACTTTGTTGTAGTGAACTACTAGCTACCTCGACTACTTATAGCAGGACCATTCCCAGGTCACGACGGTGGGAATGATGCCCCACTACCTCTCATCTGTGTATGTGAACCCACCGACTAACACAATAGCGGGGGGTGACCATGTTGTCACCGAAGATCCCACATGCCGATGTGTGAGGAATCTCCTCACATTGTACGGATCATACCGGCCCAGCGTGCTAGGTGAAAAACATGTCGTCGTCATGTGGTAATCCAGCCGAATCTGTCAGGCGCAATCATGTATAGGGATGATGGGAAGAGGTGACAACACTGCCCCATATCCCCCAAATCCTCTGTAATCATCAAGAAAAATTCTTCAACAAAATCTGTCGTCGGTCCTAATCGCAATATTGCTACAAACCTTCCCACTTTCGCATACCTTCATCTGTTGGTGCACCATCTACCACCAAGCAACCTGCAACACATACATTCTTTCTCCTTTTTTTTTTCTTTTTTTTTTCGATGTGACTCAGACATCGCACTGCTCCAAGCCTGATTGATAGGGCTTCAACCTGTCACCATTTACCATCTTGGGGAGCATCACCCCATCCAACCGCTGCAACTAAACCGCTCCTTGTAAAGTAATACTATTTATGCGATATGGACCCAGCCAATGCATCTGCAACTTTCCTGGATGTTCCATAAACTTGTTGTTGTATAATAACACTAAGTCGCCTTGCTGAAATTGTTTGTTTTTGATGTGGCAATCATGCCATGCCTTCTGGCGATCCTTCTCCACTCCTTGGTGAAATCCAGCGATAAATCAATCCTCCTCCAGCTCCACCAATTGCGCTGGACGTTCATCTAATGCTGCAACATCATCCATGCTCGTAATAGCTGCAATTCGTAGACTTGGAACAATGTACTCCATTTGTATAATTGCTTCCTTCCCATAGGCCAGCTTGAAAGGTGTCTGACCAGTCAACCTTTTACATGTGGTGAGATAGGCCTACAACACTGCTGGGATTTTCAAGTCCCAGTCGTCACGGTTCGCATTGCACACTTTCGTCAATGCATGCTCCAATACCTTGTTAAACTCCTCCACCTTTCCATTCACCTGTGGGTGATAGGGTGTACTCTTCTTATGCTGTATCTGCAACTCTTTCGTCAATGCGATGATAGTGTGATTAAGAAAGTGGCTGCCTTGATCACTCAACAATACCTTGGGGTAGCTGAAACGAGTGATAACATTTTCAAACAAAAATAGAGCAGCCATTGCAGCTAAGCAATCAACTACGGGTGTTGCCTCGGCCCATCGAGTCTAGTACTTTGTCGCCGTGACAACATATCATGCACCTGTGCGTTTTCCTAGTGGATGAATCGGCCTGACAAAATCCACAACCCATTTTTCGAACGGTTGCAATGTCACTTGAGGTAGCAGCGGCATCTCGTCTCGCCTGGATGGCTTACCAATTCGCTGACAAACATCATAAGACCGCGCATAGTCGGTCGCATCATTATGTAATGTAGGCCACCAAAGTCCTGATCGCAGTACCTTCCGGGTAGTCTCCCGATCGCCATAATGTCCTCCCGCTACTTCTCCGTGTGCCTCAACCAATATCTGCGCTTGCTCATGCGGCAAGACACATCTGCGCAATATCTCATCAGTGCCCAATTTATACAATTCTCCCGTGATTAGCTGAAAGTCAGCAGCCTTGACAACCAATTGATTCTTCTGAGTAGTGGTAAAATAAACTGGTGCAGTGCCGGTCACCAGAAACTGAAGGATGTCATCAAAATATTGATCAGCGGTGGCAACGTGAAATAGTTGGGCATCCGGCAACCCGTCTTCAATATTAGTCGGTTCCTCCCCTACGTCAATCCGTGACAAATGATCTAGTCCAGCATTCAACCACCCTGGTTTCACAATGACTTCGAAATCAAACTCCTGAAACAAAAGTAGCCAACGGAAGATCTTCCCCCCCAACACAGGCTTATTGACCAAGTATTTCAATGCAGAATGACCGGTAAACATTTTCAAGTGGCCACCCAACAAATAGTTCCTAAACTTCTGTAGCGCGTAAACCATGGCCAGACTTTCTCGTTCTGTGGTAGTGTAATTGCATTCTGCAGAGGACAGCTTCCGACTTGCAAAAGCAATGGGATGGTCAAGGTCGCTTTCTCCTGGTTGAGCCAGCACAACACTGAATGCAATCGATGACGCATGAACATGGACATGGAATTCCTTATTCCAGTCCGGAAAAACCATGATGGGGGCCGATGCCATCTTCGCTTTGAGTGTTTCGAAGCTATCTTGACATTTCGGGCTCCACTGGAATGACGCGTCCTTCTTTAACAACTTTTCCATAAGGGTAGTAATTGCAGCATACCCCCTGATAAACTTGCGATAATATCCCGTATGACCCAAGGTCGCGTGCAGCTGCTTAACAGTGGTTGGCGGCTGCAACCCTAAAATGAGCACAATTTTGGCTGGATCGACTAGCAATCCCTGCTTACACACGATATGACCCAGCAATATCCCGAACAGTGCACAGAAAATACATTCTTCAAGTTTAGGGATATCTGGTGCTGTCGGCATCGCTCAAGCATTAACCGCAGATTGGCCAGATGATCCCAAATCAATCCATAAAAAGTCCAATCATCCATATATACCTACAAAAGCTTTTGAATAAAATCTTTGAATGCTGCAACAACGACTCGAGAGAATATCGCAGGTGCATTCTTCAATTCAAACGGCATTACCGTGTACTGAAAGAAACCCCATTCAGTAACAAAAGTTGTCTTATGGTGATCTTCCTTGGCAATGCGATTCTGATGGTAGCCAGAGAATCCATCAGTGAAAGAGTACATCTCCTGGCCACCCACTCCTTCAAGTACTTCATCAGTAAACGGGGTCAGAAAAGGGTCATGCAAGCAGGCATCGTTCAACTTTCGCAACTCAACGCAAATGCGCACTTCACCTGTTTTCTTGTCCTGCACCACCATAGGACTGATCCATTCGGACTCTTCCATAGGTTCGATAATACCAGCATCCAACATGCGATCAAGTTCTACCTTGACCTTTTCTTTATGTCGTGGATTCAGTCGATAAGGTCGCTGTCGGACTGGTTTAGCATCTGGTTTTAATGGAATCTTCATCTCTCCTAAATCACCCAAGATTCCCTTCATTTCGGAAAACTTCGTGGGAAACACGTCTTGAAACTCATGAAGTAACTCAGTAACCTTACTCATCATCTCATCATCCCAATAATCCCCAACATTAGCAAACTTGGAGTAGCCTCGGTGCTAATATTCATCTTGCGAAGCTGCAATGGTTTACTGAATGGATTACTTTGTGCAGTAGGTGGGACCACATCGTGACTTCCTTCAGACTCCAGGGATCATCATCGTCCTCTGGGCCACCATTGATGTTGAAGCACTCCATGAGAGACTGCATTTGGCAATGTGTGTGCAGGTCGACAGGGTAGTCTGCTGGAACTACCTGAAATACCACGTCGCGGATAAGCTGTAGGGCATTATGGACATCCGGGTTAGCATCCACAAAAGTCAACATATGAGTGAAATAGATTGTCAACTCCCCCCATGTTGTAATGTCTCGGCGCAACTCGGATGCAGTGTACCATGAGCGTGGTATCTCATCCAAAGTATGGACAAAAGCATGGACCCACTCATCTTTGGGTCGCGTTACCGATAAGCATTGGCACTCCATCACATGATCACTGGGATCAGTTCGGCCATCATACTTGCCAGTGTGATAAACCTCAGTATCCCTGAACCAAACCATCATCAACCTTCAACACTGTGACCAACCTTTAATGAATTTCTTATGGGTCGCCCACCAGTGTGCTGGAGTAGCCTTCAGTGCTTCGTCCAAGGCCAAAAATCGCTGTGGTTCTGGGATGCTGTCTTCAAATTCTGTTAAAAGGTTGTTAGGCCAGGAAACCTATCGTAGACAAGCACTGTGATCGTTTTTGTCATGACACGACATAAGGATTGCATAACTAAGCCACATTTCTGGAATGGTACTTCATGCATTCGATTCTGCCAATGTTCCAATGCATCATCAGATTTGGAAGACGCAGAGCTCTCGCTGCGCCACTCCAACTCACTATAGGCAGTAGGATGAATATAATCTTCAGAGATATTGAATGCATGGTCCCATCTAGCGGGATCATCATCTCTTACAGGCTCCATGTAGCGGCGTCTTCAGCCGGATCCAACAGGGCTATGACGCTGAAATCGCGATTCTCAAAGGTCATCATGCGCTTCTTGAAGTTAATGACAACTCCACTATCATTAGCCCATCTGATCCCCAATAGCGTCGGATAAGAGCTTTCTCCCTTAACTACTTCGATAACATCAAAGTCAGCATAAGTCTTCATACCCTCAATATCAATCATGAGCCGCGAAACTCACCCAATGGGTGTTACCTTTGCATGGTTAGCCAGCCGGAGCTGTACAGGAGACCAGCTCAATGGGGGACTCCCCATCCCAGCAAGGGAACCATTTGTTGACCAATGCGACCTCGGTCGACAGAGGTTCACCTCACTGTCGACACATACCACAGTCTCCCTAGGCACTGGCCCGGGCAGGTTTGAGCCCACCCAGCAACACCCATAGAGCAGATGAGGTCTCACCCGAGGTGTCTAGGAAGAGCAGACGGAACCATGTTTCCACTGAGAGAGGAGGAAATTTATTGCTGCACAGACTAACTCTATTGTGATACTTAAACATAAACTTTGGACTTTCGTTAAGGAGTTATAACATATTACTTTATCGCAGCATTTATCATCACATTCAGCATAGAACACATTACTTAATCACAACATTTATCATCATAGCAACAATAAACATAGACAACATTCATACATCGCAACATTACAAAAGATTGTACCAAAACATCATCATTATATTACTGTCGCGATCAAATACCAGGAGCAAAACATATATCTCCGTACGCAATGGTGCTCCTAATCCTTCGCTTCTTCTCCTTTTTCTCCTATCTCTCCATCTATATCTATATCTATTACTTACAACTCTTATCTATTTATAGGCTTCCACCATTACAATACTTGTCCACTTACAAACGACTTCCTAACCAACACGTATGGACAATTGACCCAATATCTACTGACTCGGTCCAAATGACCCCAAAAACCCGCATACCGCGGTACAACTGACTCACTATTACATAATGTATGTACTCATTTTGTGCCCTCATTCGATGTGTCACAGCATCGGTGATACTACAACATTTCCCCATCAAACCGCCTACCAACAATTTGTACTCTATTGTATCCCCAAAGAAGATGTATTATTCCTCCGATTGGAACTGTCGTCATGTGTACTTGCAAGTATCACAAGTTATATTGTAAGTGTCGTAACATATACTTGATGGGTTATTATACCACCTTGTTGTGGTTGGCCCTGTATGAGTTATGTGGGTCAAAGGGTTATTAGACCACCCTATTGGGGGTCGGCCCAGTTAGCATTATGTTATGTGGTTAATTTAGGGCCGACCTAGTTGAGTAAAGGTCAAGTGAAAGTTAGTGTATAAATAGAGAGTGTGTCTCTCTCATTTTACACTTTCTATTGTTCACTCACTTCGCATTAGTGAGAGAAGAGGAGGATGCGACAAGTGGAGGAGGAGCATGATGCTGAAGATATCTATCTCTTGGGTTTGATCATGGTGATCCTTGTATTGATGCTTATTCTATATCTGAGGAAGTTGCGGGGTTTTTCACCTTCTTGGTTTTCCCCGATGAAATGTTTTGTGTCTCTTGTCTCTTGTCTCTTATGCTTGATATGTTGTACATGTTGTTCTTTCAGTTAATATCCTAGATCAAAATGTATTAAATTCTTAAAAACTAACATTGTATCAGAGCTATCCTGAAGGAAGGCATGCCATGGCCTTTATGACACTTGTTGCACTTGTGAAGCTAGGGCTTGATATAGAAAAAACCATTCATTGTAGAACTTTTGCTATAAATCCATTTTGGAAAAGTTTTAGGATCTAAAAGTATTACAGGTCGAATATAAGATCCCCATGTACCTTGTATCCGAAGGAGAGCCTCTAATTCATTGTACTTTCATATTTATGATCTATACAATATAGGGTTTCTGCCTCTTCTAGATCTTAGTCATAAACAGGTGACTTAGGAAAAAAGGTCACAACTTGGGCTAGGAAGCTCCAAATGAAATTTTGTAAAAAGTGGCAGGTATGGCACGGACTATACTTTCACAGGTATGATTTGCAGAGGCCGAAATTGAACCAGTAAGACGTGGCATTCTATGCAAGTTCACTCTCTTGTTTTATCCCATAAACAGGTCATGTTGCGACATTTGGCACATCTCTCTCTCATAGAATCCATTTGATGTCAGACCTGTGGGGTTGGAAATAAAATAGGTCAGGCTACCACAGGCCGAAGATTCAGACCCTGTAGATTTGAAATTTCAAAGTTACACCAGAAACAACTAGGTGCATATTTCTTTCAAAACAGAATTGGATTTTGGGCACCTTCATTCATGGCTCCGAGAATTTAGGGTTTTGGAGAATGCTGTAATTTATTTATCGGAGACCACAGATGGATGCTCCTCATCAAAATATAAATTTAGATACCAAGATCAAATTTTTTGGTTGGGAATAAGGCAGGGCTTGATCAAACCCTAGTTGAGGACTTTGATCGAAAAAGTGGAAAATTAGGGCTTCTACAAAAGTTGGAATTTTTGAATTATGTGACCATGGCTAGAGGCTCCTCAAGAAAATTGAAGTGTAGAGCTTTGGATCAAACCTTTTTGTTGGGTGAAGCTCTGGGAATCTCAAACCCTAATTCAGGGTCCTTCCTAGTGAATCCGGAAATCGAAAAGGCAATTTGGAGGGGTGAAACTTTGCAGTTTTCAAATTCTGAGTATACTAGCTTGACCAGCTCAGAAAGGCGCATCTTTCTATCCTTTCAGAAGTTTGAATTTTTGGTGTTTCTTTGACAAACCCTAATCTAGCTCTAGATCCATTTTCAGCAAATCAAAGTGGATTGGGTTAATCCTAGAAGAGAATGGATTGGTCACTTGCATAAGTGAAGAAGTTCCTGTTTCAGAGGGAGATGAGGCTAAGGCCTTACATAAGAAGATTACAAGCAAGCTTGACAGGTATGACTTACAGGTATGTTTTGAAATATGTTCATGATTAAGTTTATGATATGTTTGTCTTCATGTTATTAAGTTTAGTAACAATCTTGACTATTTTTAGACCTGTCATATCACCCTAGTAAAAGTATGAATGCATGATAGAAGATATTCATTAATTAGGGTTATAACACTTATGATTGTACCAATGCATTGTGGTGTTGTATGAGGATGATGTTGTCCGCTAATATGAAAGGTACATCTAGAAAGAAAAATCAAGTTCTAGATCAAGAACATATGACCATGGTGACATGAAGACAAAGATTCATCCATTGTCATGGATCACATAGAAGCTCCACTTATGAGGTATGTATAATTTGGTTCCACAATGGTTAACTTATGAGATATGCAGGTCACTAGAACAAGTCATTGAATAAAACAAGAAGACATCATGTGGGTATGTTAGACATAACTAGCTAAGACATTAATCTAGGTATGTTTTTCCTATATCAAGTTAGAATCTTACCCTATGTTAGAATCTTATACTTTTGTACATGATTATTCATGAAGTTATAAGTTTGAGTAATCATGAGCTTATGCATATTATGTTTCTTACTTTAATCGATGATATGACTAACCAGAAGAGTCCTATGGTCAAATAAGAATTTGCATGAGTAAATGAAGTACTCCCTGAAACCTTGAATACTAATGCTTGTGATAAATTATCTATGTATGAAATGATCTTGACCATACATGTTTAATATTACTTAGAATCATAATGTTTTATAGTATTGAGATTATACTAATGAATGTATGATTGTGTATGATACCTCGAGGATAACACAATGATGATACTAGTAAGTATGCGTAATGATCGAGGATGGATATAAGTTCAAGGATAGGTAATCCAGGAAGCAAAGATCAAGAGGGAGCATGCTCCAGTAGTTCCTACAAGGAAGCAAATATTGAGAGGGAGTCCACCCTACAACAAAACAAAGATAAGTATTTGGATTGTCATTCCTTGCATACTTGTTTGTTTAAATAATATTGTTCAATGATGTATATGCTTATGTTCCTAGACTTAGGGTGTGTATTATGCATATGAGAATAATTGCATTAATGAACAATATACTACTAATATGCATGTGATGGGTAAGTGTCCTGTGGCACTATACAACATTCCATTGCTACTTATCTAGAATGAAACCTCTTTGCTGACATGTTGGCAGTTGTGCACACTCTTAACAATGTTCTGGTAGAGATTGGAAGGCATCTAGAACGTTACGGGATATGGATAAATGTTGTATTGAAGCATTGGCTAAAATAATTGCATGACTGTATGACATATTTATGTATGTGTAAGAATTTGTTTTGAAAACTATGAGATGTTTCTAATCATGCAATTTAACTTGCTTTGTAGGAAATATCGTATACCATCACCTACAAAAGAAGGACTACAAAATTTGTTTTAACAACAAAGCTATCTATTGAAGATATTGAAGTTCCAAGGATCCGGGATGAAGTAATGGAAGAATACCATGATCTGTCAATCATGAAGAAAGATGTTTGGGATGTGGTCCCAATACCAAATGAGAAGTTTGTTGTGACTTCCAAAGATCAAGCATGCTATAGATGGCAGCATAGAGAAATACAAAGCGAGATTTGTAGCTCATGGCTTCTCCTAGAAAAAGGGAATAGACTATGAAGAGACTTTTGCTCTTGTAGCCAGATACACTTCCATCAAATCAGTACTTGCTTTGGTTGTAGTGATGAAATGGAAGATACACCAGATAGATGTCAAGACATCTTTCTTGAATGGTGTAGTCGAGGAGGAAGTGTATGTGTAGAAGCCACTTGGTTTTGAGACACATGGCAGAGAGTCATATGTGTGCAGGTTGAAGAAATCCTTGTATGGATTGAAGCAAGCTCCTAGGACTTGGTATGGTAGGATATACAGCTTTCTATCCAGTTTGTTCTTTACCAAGAGTAAAGCGGATTCCAACCTTTACTACAAGGTTGAGGAAGGCAATCTAGTGATACTACTATTGTATGTGGATGACCTGTTTTTTACAGGTGAGGATAGATTGATTGCCGATACGAAGAGGAAGCTTGCTTCTAAGTTCGAGATGAAGGACTTGGGTATGATGCACTACTTTCTAGGCATGGAGGTGTGGCAGAGTGCAGATGGAATCTTCCTTGGACAAGGGAAGTATGCAGTAGAGATCCTGAAGAGGATCGGGATGATGGACTGCAAGGCAATGGCCACACCTATGGCATCGAAACTGAAGCTTCTGTGTGATGCTTCATCTGAGCCGATTGATGCCACGATGTATCGTCAGATGATTGGGTCCTTAATGTACCTAATGAATACATGACCAGACATATGCTTTGTGTTGAACACCTTGAGCCAGTATTTGACAGATCCGAGACATGTTCACTTGATAGTTGCAAAGCATATTCTGAGGTACCTAAAGGGTACAGTTGACTATGGGCTCAAGTATGAGGTGAATCAAAAGTTTAACCAGGAGGGTTATGTTGATTTGGATTGGGCAGGTAGTGCCATTGATCGGAAGAGCACTTTGGGGTGCTACTTCAGTATAGGATCCTATATGATCTCTTGGTTTAGCAGGAAGCAGTCCTATGTGGCACTAAGTATAGCCAAAGCAGAGTATGTCCCAACTTGTTCGGCTAGTTGTGAGACAGTATGGCTGAAGAAGCTACTGTCTGAGTTATTTGATCTCCCATTGGATGCTACTAGTATCTTTTGTGACAACCAGAGTTCTGTGAAGTTTTCTAAGAACCCCATGCTCCATGACAAGTCGAAGCACATCGAGATCAAATATCACTATATCAGGGATATGGTGCAAAGAGGAGCAGTGAAGCTCTTGTATGTTGCGACAGATGAGCAGATAGCCGATGTGTTGACCAAGCCGCTAGCCAGAGTGAAGTTTGAGTACTTCAGAGAGAGTCTTGGTGTACTTCAGATCAAGATTCCTTCCAAGGGGAAGTGATGAGTCTGGAGACACAGATGCACATGAGCCATTCTCACATGGTGGTAGGTGTGTTCTCCCATGGTGTAGATATAAGGGTTGGGGCCATTCCGACATGGTTGAAGTGTGTCTTCCCATGCTCGTTGATGTAAGAGTTGTGCCATTCGAGCATGGTTGAAGTATGTCTTCCCATGGCTGTGATATAAGTGCTGTGCCATTCGAGCATGGTTGAAGTGTGTCTTCCCATGGCTGTGATATAAGTGATGTTCCATTCGAGCATGGTTGAAGTGTGTCTTCCCATGGATGCAATATAAGTGTTGTGCCATTCTCGCATGGTTGAAGTGTGTCTTCCCATGGCATAGATATAAGTGTTGAGCCTTTCACAGATGGTTAAAGTGTGTCTTCCCATGTCGGTGAGTGTAAGTGCTCTGTGATGTGCATCAGGGTTGTGCTCTGTGGACGATGAGGTGATCTGAAGACGATGAGGTGACAGTATGGTACAAAGGTTTGCAAAGGCATATAATCAGTCCTGAGATGCTCTTGCAGGTTTTGCAGATGTAGTGTAATCAGTCCTGGGATATCTTGCAGGTTTTGCAGAGGCATTGTAATTAGTCCTGAGGTGTACCTACTTGATGGCTTGCTCGCTGAGATGACATGATTAGTATGATCATGAGTATCTGGATGATACTCTGTGGCTATGGACAGGTTGTGCAGTTGCATGTAAAAGATCTTGGGAGATCCGATAGGTTGAGCTGTGTGCTCATAATCAGTCCTGGGATGCTCTTTTGAGGTTTTTCCACGACCACATGTAATATTCCCATGGGAGATCCGATAGGTTGAGCTGTGTGCTCGTAATCAGTCCTGGGATGCTCTTTCGAGGTTTTGTGGAGGTCACATTTAATATTTCCCTAGGAGATCTGATAGGTTGAGCAGTGAGCTCGTAAAAGTCTTGGGATGCTCTTTCGAGGTTTTGTTGATGCACATAATAAGTCCTGAGGATTCCACAGTATGGCTAGTGATGATGAAGACCTACAGGTGGTGGGCCTACATCCAGCATGAAAAAGGGCTGGCTCTATAGAACTCCCTATGATGAGAAGAATTATGAGATAGCACCAGTGATCGAGATGACGAGTACAATAGCAGTGACGATGATGCTTCGTTATCCAGTGATGATGATCCAACTCTAGAATTGAAGACTTGTGCATATATGTATTGATGACTTGTGTCAAAAGAATACCTTCCTAGTTAAGAGGGAGTGCTGATGTATTTGTAACTTTGGAAGATATTCACTTGTATATTGTATGTATTACATTTGTACTTTATTGTATCGCCAGCAGATATGTATTATTCCTCCGATTGGAAATGTCATCATGTGTACTTGCAAGTGTCGCAAGTTATATTGTAAGTGTCGTAACATATACTTGATGGGTTATTAGACCACCTTGTTGGGGTCGGCCCTATATGAGTCATGTGGGTCAAAGGGTTATTAGACCACCCTATTGGGGGTCGGGCCAGTTAGCATTATGTTATGTGGTTAAGTTAGGGCCGACCTAGTTGAGTAAAGGTCAAGTGAAAGTTAGTGTATAAATAGAGAGTGTGTCTCTCTTATTTTACACATTCTATTGTTCACTCACTTCGCATTAGTGAGAGAAGAGGAGGATGTGCACAAGTGGAGGAGGAGCATGCTACTGAATATATCTATCTCTTGGGTTTGATCATGGTGATCCTTGTATTGATGCTTATTCTATCACTAAGGAAGTTGTGGGGTTTTTCACCTTCTTGGTTTTCCCCAGTGAAATGTTTTGTGTCTCTTGTCTCTTGTCTCTTATGCTTGATACGTTGTACATATTGTTCTTTCAGTTAAGATCCTAGATCGAAATGTATTAAATTCTAAAAAACTAACAAGGAGGAAGATGCTAAGTCAGTAAGCTCAACCATAGAGCTACAGACATCTCAAGATAAATTCAAGCAATCCAATCCTCTATTCAAACATTCACACTTGGATTTCTCACAATTCTGTCATCAAATAACTCAATCTTGTCACTGGATTTTTGGGCTATAAAAACTGGGTTTCCAATGGATTTTGGGGTATCTAATACTCTCAATTTCGCCCAAGGTTCATATCTATGGATCCCCCATTGGATTTCACTTTCAAATACCAATTATGGGCGTTTATGGCACTTCAAAATGTGGGTTCTTTCAAAGTTGTGATTTCCGCTTTTTCTCAATGTTGGGCATTCGTAATGAATGAAAATTGATGTTGGGATCTTCTATAATGGAAAGGGGATGAGGAAGAACCAATTTCCATGAGGTAGAGTGACTTGTGGGTCAAGAAAACAGAGTCCATACTCTGCCATACGAATTTTTGGGCTACCCATGCTCCATTGAAACCATGGACTGATTTCTTCAATAACTTTCTTACACAGAATTAAATATCAGCAAGGAAAGTCAAATGGGTTCTCAAAATGACATTTGGCAGCCTATGGTTTAATTCCACAACCCCCTCACCACTCCCTAGTGGATACACATGGCCCCTTCTCATTAGTTGCTTCCATAGCTAGTTTTGGTATTTTATTGCATGATGTTTATTTACATCATTTTTACAATATTCCATTGCTTAATAGCACATGGGTAACATAATATCTAATACTTTCATTTTAACTAAAAATATGAGCATCCACTAGCAGGGCCTTGGCCTTGATCTCCACGCTAGGAAAACATACATCACATGTATACAATATTTACATTAAAATCTAATATATCCTAAGGGTCAAAATGGGGTATTACAAGATCCAGATCCAACACATGCTCCCAATCCATGGCCAAGGCCAATATGGGATCACAAATTCCTTGTAGATGCTGGGAACACAGTTGGGAATCCATCTTAGCATAGAACCACCAGATCTCAGTATCATGCAAAACTTGCACTATGGCATGCATATCCACCTCGCTCAGGGAGGTGCTACATGATGGAGGGTTTTGATCCACAATCTCTTGGAGAGACTTGCCATGGGGGATCTACAAGAAAGAAAAAATCTTGGTTGTGTGACAAAAGGTACTCAAAGGTTCATGATTTGGACCACAATGAGCCATTCGCTCCAGTAGCAAGAAGGGTTCCTGAAAGACTTGTTTTGGAAAATACAAATTCTACATTGTGGGAGGTACATCATAGGAGGAGATCTAGATCTAGCACCTACATTGCTATCCTACATAGGAGAAACCTACCAATATTTTTGCAAATGATTTCACTGAGGAAATTTTTTTCCTCATCTACTTAGTATGAAGGTTCTTTGAGTTCCCTACTGCTTTTATTTTGAGGGGGGGTATTTTTCCCATGAGGTTTTTCCCCATTTCCTTGGTTCATGGACAATTCTTTCTTTTTTTCATTTATATGATTGTATGGGTGACCTTTGGTCTTAGTAACCAGGGCCCAGGAAGCAAAATTATGGATTAAGAGGGGGTGTTAGGATATTTTAATACTCCATACTTGTCCTACCTAGCATTATTTATTTTTCCTAGTTGTTGATGATGTCACTTTACCCCTAATGGTGTGCACATGTCATCCAGGATCCATCTACCACCTTCTAAGCCCTGCATGCATCATTAATTTTAGGACCACTTCAGCCAGTTCCCTATTTTATAGGAACCAATTGAGTGTTCCAGTGCAGTTCACCTGAGTTAGCTGACTCTTGTGGGGGGTTAGAGCTCTGGATTCCACTGATTATGGCCTCATGCACCCATTTATGATTGAAATGCATGGAAAACTCACTATTGCACCCTCCTTAGTTAGTTAACTGATTGTGACTTCAGTTAACTGAGTTTAGGTTCAATTCGGTTGAGTTTGAGTCTTCCAAAGCACTCGAGTGGTGATAATCCCTATGTTATACCATGAAGTGCAAAAAGTTCTTAAAGTGCATAAATAATCTAAAACGCCCACAGATAGTTCGAATCCCACATTTTTATAATCTAAATAGTATATTGATAAAATGATTGGTGGTTTTACAATTTACATTTGATTGGATTTTATAATCCTAATGTACATTTTCGTAGAAAACATGACTCTTGAATTATAATTGTTTTATCATTAATAATTAATATTAATAATATTAATATTAATTGTTATCTTATTACTATGATGTTATATGTATATTTTTACATAGCATTGCCTTCCCTTTAAGGGAAGATTTGTCCTCAAAGCTTTGTTTAGTGAAGGACTTATAAATAATTTTTGTTAGTAACATCTTCTTATGTCTCTCTGAACCTGTAATTCCGACATTTTGATGAAACATGGCAATATAAGTTTCAAATTCCTGAACTGAAATGTCGCATTTCCTCAGAAGTGATCCATCCAAGATTTACTTTCATCAGAGCTGATGGTTGGTTGCCTTGTTGGATAAATCTTCCTTATTTTTCTTCATATCTGACGTCATAACTTCCTTTTTTATGTTCATTTTGACCCTGTTGTTGGTCAAAATGACGTTTATAATTGAGGTGTTGATAAGGAGTTCTTGTTGTATGTTTTTCTATTGGATTGACATATTTTTTAACTATGACAAGGACTAGATTTGTTTCCTCAACTTGACTTAGTTTTCGGGAGAGTCTGGATGCTTCCTTCTGGATTTGCATACTCTAAATCTCCTCTAACCTTTCATCTTGCGACTTTTTGTCCTCTTTTAACTTATCGATTTGTTCTTCTAGCTCTTGATTAATATTTCTTAAGCTCTGGTTTTCTTCTTGATTTTCTAGTATTCTTCCTTTCAGGTCTTCATTGGAATGTTCTTTCTTCCGACTATGTTTCAACTTTTTAATCTTTGTAATTAATGTTTTGTTATGATTTCGTAGTCGACTTCCTTGGTATTGCTTGATAATGTATTGTTGATTTTTTAAATTTCAAACTTATGTGTCTTCTTAATGTCGTCACACTATTGCTGGATTTTTTCCTTCTGTTGTTGATGTTGACATCTCTCTAATTCTTGATTTTCTAGCTTTCTCTGGGTTTATGTCAATTCAGTATCTTTATCCACGATGATATTTTTTAAGTGCTTTATGTCTTCTTCGAAGTCATTATCGATTCTATAAGGTTATTCTTCGACATTTTTGGAGTTTTTGATTTTGTCATCCAGCTTTTGATTGTGGTTTCTTAGATGTGAAATTTCCTTAACCTTATCTAATAACCTATTATGGAGCTCTTGCTTTCGATATTTTAAGCTATGATTCTCCCGCTCTACTAAATGATTTCTCAATTCTTGCTTTATAATATAGAATTGAAGAACGTTATTGGTTGCTTTACATTTCTCTAACTCGTCCAATGCTTCTTGTAATTGCGACTTCATTTCTGAATATGTAAGTTCCATCGTTTGCAATTATGTATTTTGCTTCTTTAACGAGCCTTCTTTTGACTTTGAATTCTTCGTCAGGTCTTCCTTTGACTGACTTCTTCGGCAATAGATAGTCTTCACTAGATCTTGACTTCTTGTCTTCTTTGATTTCATCTCCTTCCTTCTGATGACTGAGGAATACACAAAATGTGTGGTAATCCCTTGGCGTGTTCCTTTTTTTTAAGCCCTTCTTTGACTTGATTTTTTTTGTATTAATTAATAATTGTAATGACAATTATTAAATAATTATTCTTATTATTATTAAAAATAATAATATTTTTTTTTCAAATAATTAAAATTAACTATTATAATAATATATTATTATTATTATATATAGTCTTTCTTTTCTCACTTAAGGATAAAAGTCTTTAAATATAATAACTAATTATTATATTTAATAATTCAAATTTCCAGGGTTGGCAGGCGTGGGGGGAGTAATTCTAGACTCTCAGGGGAACAAGAAGAAAGACTTCGCTTGGGGCATTGGGAGGAAGACTAACAATGCAGCAAAATGGTTGGGTCTTATTAAAGGCTTGGAGACAGTCGTTAGCCTAGGAATAAAAAAACTCACCATTCTTGGAGATTCTCTAATCATAATTAGAGAAGCTAGGCGTATTGTAGCGAAAAGAAAAGATCTGTCTTCCAAAATGCATTATCTCCTTCAATGCATCAGTATCGAATTTCAAGAGCTCAATTTCTTTCTCATTCTACGTGGGTTGAATGAGAAAGTAGATGCGATGGCGAATTTAGGAGTGGGGCTAGATTATGGAATGCTAAGGCTTGGAAATGACCTCATTGAAACCACATGGATACCATAGCTCAAGAGAAGGATTTTGCTCTAAATCTCTTGTTTCTCTCATTAATCTATACATCATTATGGATGTAAGTCATTTAATTTGCACACTAAATGAAATCTTATGGGAATTCTCCCTTGGAGAATTGACATCCTCTCTCAACCTCGAACTCTACCTCCACATGCATGAAGTAATGGCATCTTGCAGCTCTGCCAGCTGGTGGACATGTGGCCGTTTTGAAACATTAAATCCCTGTCCTCGGGCTCATTCCAGAACACTCTACGCTTTGCTTGGGCTGGATTTGTATCTTGTCTCAGGAAATAGATCAGGTCTCTTGCCATCACTCCTCTGTTTTGGTTCAGAAATGGCGCATCATGGTTCTGGATGTGGGGGGAGCACTATTTCCATGGCACTGGGAAAATTCAGGGAAATGAGAACCTCACTCGAGGAATACATTGGAATAGGGAGCATGGCTGCACTACTATGTGTGCTAGGGGAGATCAGTAGGACGATAGCTGGGGCGATTCTGCAGAGCATGACCCAGGTCATGGCTCTTTTCGAAGGCACATGGGAGTGGGAAATGTTACTAGGCATGAGGAGAAACACACAATCTCGAAATTCAAGGTGGAGTTCTTGGACATATTACAAGATTTGAAGCTGCAGGTGCAACTGGTTCAGGGAGAGAACATGGAGTTTAGGAAAGTAATTTCTCAAATGTATAACTTTTCCTTTGCTTCACACAATGAGATTAAGGCCCAAAACAATAGTATGGAAGGGAAAATAGAAAATATGGAGGAAACTCTGGGATTGGCTTATCCACGCAAGAATAAGAAGCTCAAAGCGACTGGTAGTGAGCTAGAGGTTATTAACGGAATATGGAAAAGATCAAGAAATACATGGATTCTGCTAGAAACTACGTGGATCTAAGCACTGAACAGAACCTGGCCGTGGATACAGTGGGAGCAGCCATGGCCACTGGACTTCGTTAGTGGTATTTTTATTGTCTTCTATGTTATTTAGATCAAGAATTATGAACTCTGTTATCTACAATACAGGCCTTAGTATTTCGATGGGTTTCTGGTTGGGCTTAATGTCCAGTTTTTGTAAAAGAAAGACTACAAGAATGCTTTTTTTATGCACATTATTACTAGGTCAGTTTATTAGAAGTTACAGTATGCATAGAACAGGAAGGTAGTATGCAAACTATTGAAATATTGTAAATTCTAAGAATATTATATTTGTATTTTATTATTCCGGAGATGTATCATTCCTCCGATGAGACTTTGTCATGTATCCGGAGATGTTTATTCCTCTGTGGTAACTTGGGTTATTAGACTTCCCTAGTGGGGGTAGGCCCTGTATGTGTTATGTGGGTTAAAGGGTTATTATACCACCCTAGTGGGGTCGGCCCTATCACATTATGTAAAGTGGTTAAGTTGGGGCCAACCTATCTTGTGTAAAAGACAAGTCAGAGTTGTGTATAAATAGAGGAGGTGTGTTCCTCATTTAACACACATTCATCCACTTGGGAGTAGCACACAAGTGAGAGAGAGGTCTGCATAGGAGGAGAAGGATCTCATGTCTATGATTTACATCTTTGTATTTGTTGGTCATCTATATTGAGGAAGCTTTGCTGGGTTTTCTACCCCATGAGGGTTTCCCAGGATAAATCTATGTCTCTTGTGTCTATGTTGTGCTTGTTGTTCTTTCAGTGATCTTGTATATGCTAATGTTGTGAAATGGAATGCAATGCTGATATATTTTGTCTTAGCATATTAAATATTAACATGGTATTAGAGCTAACCTGAAGGAAGGAAATGTATGGCACTTACGACACTTGCGACAATTCGAAGGTTAGGGTTTTGTATAGCAAAAACCAGTCATCGTGGAACTTTCGCTATAAATCTATTTTGGCAAAGGTTTTGGATCTAAAACCTTTACAGGTTGTATATTACATCCCCATGTACGTTGTGTCCAAAGGAAAACCTCTAATTCGTTGTACTTTGTGATTTATGATTAGTACAAGTTAGGGTTTCGACCTCCTCCAGATCTCAGTCATAAAAAGTGACCTAGGAAAAAAGGTCACAACTTGGGCTAGGAAGCTCCAAATGAAATTTTGTAAAATGTGACAGCTAGAGAACGGACTGTGGTTTCTCAGATAACTTTTTCAGAGGCCAAAGTTGAACTAGTGACACGTGGCACGCTGTACAAGTTCGATCTCCTGCTTTATCCCATAAAAAGGGCATGTTGCGACACTTGCCATAACTCTCTCTCAGAGAATCCAATTGAGGTCAGACCTATGGGGTTGGAAATAGGACAGGATGAGATAGCACAGGAAGAAGTTTCAGACCCCATGGATTCATAATTTCATAGTTACACTAGAAACAATCAGGCACATATTTCTGTCAAAACAGATTTGGATTTTGAGCACCTTCATTCTTGAATCATCACTACTGTGGGAAATTAGGGTTTCAGAGAAAGTTGAAATTTTTGGAATCAGAGTCCATGGTTGAATGCTCCTCATTAAAATCAAAATTTAGAGACCAACATCCAAATTTTTGGTTGGTCAGAAGGGTGGCCTTGATCAAACCCTAGTTCAGGATTTTGATCGAAAAAGTGGAAAATTAGGGCTTCTGCAAAAGTTGGAATTTTTTAAGTCTGTGACCACTGCTGGAAGCTCCTTAGAAAAATCAAAGTTTAGATATTTGGATCAAACCTTTTGATTGGGAAGAAGGGTGGGCTTCATCAAACCCTAGTTTGGGATCCTGTCCAGAAGATCCAGAAGTTTCAAAGGCAATTTTGAGGGGTCAAATTTTGGAGATTTCAAAATTGAAGTATGCTAGCTTGATCAGCTCAGCAAGGCACATCTTTCCATCCATTCAGAAGTTTGAAATTCAAAGTTTGAATTTTTAGGGTTTCTTTGACAAACCCTAATCCAGCTCCAGATCCAATTTCAACAAATCAAAGTGGATTGGGTTAAAAGCAATCATGACAAGTATGACTTGAGGAGATACAAGTATGTGTTGAAATATGTTCATGATTAAGTTTATGATTGTCTTCATATTATTTAGGTTAGTACAATCTTGATTAATGTTAGACTTGTCTTATTACCCTAGTAAAAGTATGAATGCATTGGATAGAATACATTTATTGATTAGGGTTATGACACTTATGATTGTACTAATGCACTGTGGTATTGTATGAGGATGATGTTGTATACTAACAAGATACAGGTACATCAAGAAAGACAAATCAAGTTCTATGACCATGATGACATGAAGGCAAAGACTCATCCATAATCTTTGATCGCATAGAAGCTCTACTTACGAGGTATTTATGACTTTGTTCTACTATGTTTAACCTATGAGATATGCAGGTTCTAGCACAAGGTCTCTAAAATCATTGAAGAGAACAAAGAAGATATTGTTTGGGTATGTTAAGACATAACCAAGCTTGATAATCCAGGTATGTTTTCCTACATCAAGTTAGAATCCTACTTTGTTAGGATCTTAGGTAAGTATACCTATGTATGAAATAATCATGACCATACATACCTAAGATTATTTAGAATTATAATGTTTTGATAATATTGAGATTATACTAATGAATGTATGTTTGTGTATGAGATCATGAGGATGACACTAGTGCACAGTTGAGCATGCATAGTGGTCCAGGATGGATAAGAAGTCCAAAGACATATAGAGATCAAGCGGGAGGAAACCATAGAAGATACGTATTTGAATAGACATGAAATAGTAAATGATATTTCTTGGAATAGTTGTATGCATATTTAGAATATATATCATGCTGAGTATAGTATACTACTAATATGCATATGATGGGTAAGTTGGACAAACATTCCATTGTTGCTTGTCTAGAATGAAACCTCTTTGTTGACATGCTAAGAGTTGTGCACGCAATCGATAGTATGTTCTAGTAGAGATGGAAGGCATCTAGATAGCCACTGTATGCATACAGGATATGGAAAGTGTTGTGCCAAAGTATTGGTCAAGATAGTTAAATCATATCTGTATGCATAATAGGTTATCATGTCAACATGATTTGATGATTATGAAGTATTACTTATCATGTACTTAATTTTGATGTGTAGGAAAGATCATGAAGAATGATGAACACTGAACAAGTGATGGATGTTCAACAAGAAGTTTTACAAATCAAACATACTATAGAAGGCTCGTGGATAGAAGATTCTCTTAGAAAGAGAAAGAGGATCATGACGAGATGTTTGCTCCAAGTGGCTAGACCATTCTCTTAATGGTGTAATTGAATAAGAAATGTGAATCGAGAAAACTCCCAGGATTCAAGAAAGCTCTATACGGGTACCTAGGATTGATAGTCTTAATGATCACCATGGGTGATGCGGATTTCAACCCTTGCTACAAGGTTGAAGAAGGTTTCTTTATACAGATGACATGGATGCAAGAAGGAACTCACCACAGAGTTTGAATGATCTCGAGGCTCATATCAGTAGACCCATTTGACGAGAGATGGCACAGATAGATATGCAGAAGATCATTCAATGCAGAGTGTGAATGATGTTCAGTCACAAAAGAAGAATTGATAGCTTCTTGACAAGCTTGGGCTTTACCAAGAGTAAAGTTGATCCTAACCTTTACCTTAGGGTTGTGGATGATACTATGATTGTATGTGGATGATCTCTTTTTGACAGGGAATGAGAAACATATCATGGAAAGCAAGAAGAAGCTAGCTACAGAGTTCGAGATGAATGATCTCGGATTGATGCATTAATTCCTAGGACTGGAAGCATGAAAAGGCTCGGAAGGAATCTTTTTCAACCAGGAAAAGTATGTGTAGAAATATTGAAAATATTTGATATGTTGGAATGGCCACTCTCATGGATTCCAACTTGAATCTGTTAGCGGATGACTCATCAGAGTTAGTGGATGTAACTCTGTACATATAGAATATTGGGTCATTGATGTATCTAACGAATACCAAGCTAGATATATGCTTTGCTGTGAGCACCTTGAGTCAGTATCTAGTGGAAACTAGATGTGTTCACCTGATAGTTGCAAAGCATGTGATGAGGTACCTGAAGGGTACGATAGACATGGTCTATATTATCTTGGAGATCATGAGTTCAGATTGTATGGCTACCCAGATTCTAATTGGGAAAGAAGTGTATCAGACAGGAAGAGCACATCGAGTGGATGTTATTGTCTAGGATCTACCATGATCTCATGGTTTAGCAGGAAGTAGTCTAGTGTGGCTCTCAGCATAGCTGAAGTAGAATATATATAGTTGCTTTCTCTGCTAGTTGTGAAGAGGTATGGCTTCGGAAGTTGTTATCAGGACTGCTTGACTTAGAGGTGGACTCCACTGTGATCCTATGTGACAACCAGAGTTGTACCAAGATGGCAGAGAATCCAGTGTTCCATGATAATTCAAAGCACATAGAGATCCGATATTTCCATATATGGGATATGGTGCAGAAAGGAGCTATCAAGCTCGAGTTCCTGATATACATTGACCAAACCTCTATCTCGAGTAAAGTTTGAGTATTTTCGAGACAAGCTCGGTGTAGTTCAGAAGGACCCTCCTCAAAAGGGGGAGTGATATGGTCGATGATGATATTTGGATACTGGTATTGATGTGGATACATGTATCGATGATGAGATTTCCTATATCGATGGTAAGGTTGATGATGAGGATACATGTATTGATGATGTGGATACTTGTATCGATGATGAGGATACTTGTATTGATGATATGGATACTTGTGTCAATGATGAGGTTACTTGTTCCAACGATGAGGTCGATGATGAGGTTTCTGGTTATGACAATGAGTTCAATGCATGGTCCCTAGTGGAGGAGGATGGATTGTATCATCCCTGGACTTAGGTCCCTGAATAGATCCGTAGAAAGTTGTCTTCGAGAATATGGTCCCTAGTGGATGAGGAGGGATTGTATCATCCATAGACTTAGGTCCCTGAATAGATCCGTAGACAGTTTTTTTCAAGAATATGGTCCCTAGTGGATGTGAGAGGATTGTATCATCCCTGGACTTCAATCCTAAACTGATCCGTAGATAGATGTCTCCGAGAGTGAGAGGATTGTATCATCCTTGGACTTCAGTTCTAAACAGATCCATAGACAGATGCCTCCGAGAGTGAGAGGATTGTATCATCCTTGGACTTCAGTCCCAAACTGATCCGCAGACAGATGTCTCCGAGAGTGAGAGGACTATATCATCCCTAGACTTCAGTCCTAAACTGATACGCAGACAGATGTCTCTGAGAGTGAGAGGATTGTATCATCCTTGGACTTCAGTCCTAAACTGATCCACAGACAGATGTCTCCGAGAGTGAGAGGATTGTATCATCCCTAGACTTCAGTCCTAAATAGATCCACAGACAGATGTCTCCAATAGGTGGTCCTTAGACTTTGTCTAAGTTGACGAGAGGATTGTATCATCCCCAGACTTCAGTCCTAAATAGATCCGCAGACAAATGTCTCCGAGAGGTGGTCCTTAGACTTTGTCTAAGTTGACGAGTGGACTGCATCGTCCCTAGACATGATATGGTGTCTTAAATAGATCATGTGTGTTGTAGGGTATGCTGCCATTGTGTTGTTGATCGAGAGAATCTGGTTGATGCTATTGTGATGATGATGCTACTAATCATGATGATCTAGATGATGATGATGCTGATCGTGATGGTCTAGATGACGATGCTACTGATCGTGATGATCTAGATGACGATGCTGCTGATTGTGATGATCTAGATGGCGATGTTGATGATCGTGTGATGATGATGATGCTAATCGTGTGATGACGATGATGCTGATCGTGTGATGATGATGCTATTGATCATGATGATCTAGATGACAATGCTGTTGATCGTGAGATAACGATGCTATTGATCGTGATGATCTAGATGACGATGTTGTTGATTGTGATGATCTAGATGACGATACTGTTGATTGTGATGATCTATATGATGATGTCATTGATCGTGATGATTTAGATGACAATACTGTTTATCATGAAGATCCAGATGTTGATGTTGTTGTAGCTAATCAAGTGCTACAGAAGATAAATATTCAGTACTGAAGATGTTGATGTTCCAGTATTGAAGATGTTCTAGTAACTGCTTGAGTTACTGATGATGTATAAAGAAAGCTTCCAATGATTTATAGATGTATCATGTATGATGTAGTTGATGCCTCCTTGCTCATACAGATGTTGTTATAATATCCTTCTCGTTAAGGGGGAGTGTTGAAATATTGTAACTTCTAAGAATATTATATTTGTATTTTATTATTCCGGAGATGTATCATTCCTCCGATGAGACTTTGTCATGTATCCAGAGATGTTTATTCCTCCATGGTAACTTGGGTTATTAGACTTCCCTAGTGGGGGTCGGCCCTGTATGTGTTATGTGGGTTAAAGGGTTATTAGACCACCTTAGTGGGGTCGGCCCTGTCACATTATGTAAAGTGGTTAAGTTGGGGCCGACCTATCTCGTGTAAAATACAAGTCAGAGTTGTGTATAAATAGAGGAGGTGTGTTCCTCATTTAACACACATTCATCCACTTGGGAGTAGCGCACAAGTGAGAGAGAGGTCTGCATAGGAGGAGAAGGAGCTCATGTCTATGGTTTACATCTTTGTATTTGCTGGTCATCTATATTGAGGAAGCTTTGCTGGGTTTTCTACCCCATGAAGGTTTCCCAGGATAAATCTATGTCTCTTGTGTTTATGTTGTGCTTGTTGTTCTTTCAGTGATCCTGTATATGCTATTGTTGTGAAATGGAATGTAATGCTGATATTTTATGTCTTAGAATATTAAATCTTAACACAAACTATCAGCAGAATCATGAAGAATTTGGCTTGATTTTTGTTTCTTACATAAAGAAACAATTTGATCAGTCATACTTAGATGTATCTTTCTTTTTTATATATTATCAATGATATTAACCGTTTTTGTCAAAAAAAAATTAATTCAAATTTTATTTTTAATAATGATATTAATATTATCAATAAATTTTTATTAATAATATATCTTCCCTTTTATTATTATATCACTTCTATTATAAATGTTCGAACCGAAAAACAATACCATCCATTGGTTTTATAAAACTGTTCTAGTTTTATAAAACCATGTTCTTGTTTTCCTTAACTTTTCTTTTCTTACTTTCCTTTTTTTTATTTTTTCACTTCCTCCTTTTTAATCGTTCTTTCTTATTTTTTATCTCTTCCTTCTACTTTTTTTTGTCTTTTTTTACTTCTTTTTTTTCGTTTTTACTTTTTGGGTCAAGGGCCTAATTTTTGGACAAGGTCCTAGATTTTAGGGAAACCCAAAAATGATGGCTATGGATCAGCAACATGAAGTGTAAAAACTTCTTAAAGTCTGTAAATAACTTAAAACGTCCACGGATACTTCGAATCCCACATTTTGATAAGAAATAGTATATTGATAAAATGATTAGTGGTTTTACAATTTACATTTGATTGGCAAATATTAATATTAATTATTAATAATAAAACAATTATAAGTCAAGAGCCATGTTTTCTACGAAAAGGTACATTGGACTTATAAAAGCCAATCAAATGTAAATTGTAAAACCACCAATCATTTTATCAATATACTATTTCTTATCAAAATGCGGGATTCAAAGTATCCGTGGGCATTTTAGATTATTTTCAGACTTTAAGAAGTTTTTACACTTCATTTGGTATCAGAGTTGCGTTGATGATCCAGGCTTGTAGTGTAATACCCCAATTTTGACCCTTAGGAAATATTGGTTTTCATGTAAATATTGTATACATGTAATGTATGTTTTCCTAGCGTGGAGCTCAAGGCCAAGGCCCCGCTAGTATATGTTCGGATTTTATTTAAAATGGACAAGTATTTGATATGTTATTACCCATGTGCTATTAATCCATGGGATATTGTAAATTGATGTAAATATTTAATATTGAAATAAAATTCCAAGACTGGCTATGGAGGCAACGAATGAGAAGGGGCCATGTGTATCCACTAGGGAGTGGTGAGGGGGTTGTGGGGATGAACCATATGCTGCCAAATGTCATTGTGGGAACCCATTTGACTTTCCTTGTTGACATTTAATTTTGCTGTAAGAAAGTGGGTGAAGAATTCAGTCCATGGCTTCAATGGAGCATGGGCAACCCTGAAATTCGTATGGCAGGTATGGGCTCTGTTTTTCTTGTACCACAAGTCACTCTACCTCATGGGAATTGGTTCTTCCTCATTCCCATTCCATTGTTGAACAGCCCAGCATCATTTTTCATCCATTACGAGTTCCCAGTAGAGAGCAAAAACCAGAAATCGCGACTATGAGAAAACCCACGTTTTGAAGAGCCATAAACGCCCAGATTTGGCATTGGACAGTGAAATCCAATGGGGGATCCATAGATATGAACCTTGGGGTGAATTTGGGAGCATTAGCTATCTCGAAATCCATTGGAAAACTCAGTTTTTACAGCCCAGAAATGAAGTGACGGGATTGAGTTATTGGATAACAGAACTGTGAGAAATGCCTGTGTGAATGACTGAGCAGAGGTTTGGTTTGCTTGATAAACCCAGTGAAGGCTAGAATCTCAAGGAATTAGCAGCTGGACCTTTCTATGCCCACCCTGAAGAGCACTGGAGGGAAGGGATGCCTGAGGGACTGTGCAGCAGAGAAGGGGACCTTCCTTGTGTTGGGTGCGGTAGGTATTGTGGGTGCCATGACTGCTGAGTTCATTTGAGATGCCTATAGCTTTGTGGTTGAGCTCACTGGCTTAGCATCCTCCTCATTTGTCATTTGTATGCTTGATAAACCCAACGGTGTGTTGGCTTAGCATAGCTGATGACCGAAACCATGGCTGTTTGAGTGAAACCCTGACCGTGAGTGAGCCAGCTAGTTCCTCCTTAGTGGATACACAGCCCAGCTCGGGGGTGATCTCTCAGCTGAAAGAATATAGGCTGGACAGAGATCTATGGTTGGGTGGAACGTTGCTCTCACATAGCCATTTGTTTGGACAGCTTCATCTTCAAGATAAGTGTTCTATGTATTATAAATTATTTGCATTTTTTGTTCTGCAATATGTTAAATTGTCCATGTTTAACGAAATGAATTAGTTATCTTAATTTGGAATCTATGCATGGCATTGGAACGAGATTGAGTCTTTATATGCTAAATCATCCTCTGCTGTCATATATATATATATATATGTTAGGCATTACTGTTTGTGTGCTTGCTAGTATGTTTATTCCGCTGTGTTTTATTGAGTTGAAGCTGCAGACAGAAATGTTTAATTGTTATGAATTTTTGAGAAAGCAAGGATGTTGGGGCTAAGTCTGCCAAAAGCCCCGTATGATTGGTCATGTTCTCTCCCCTGCATTGTTGAAGGTGGGAGGGGACGTTACATGTAGCCATCATTTTTGGGTTTCCCTAAAATCTAGGACCTTGTCCAAAAATTAGGCAATTGACCCAAAAAGTAAAAACAAAAAAAGGAAGAAAAAAAAAAAGAAAAAAAAGAAAAAGAAAAAGGAGGAAGTAAAAAAGAAGAAAGAACGATTAAAAAGGAGGAAGTAAGAAAATAAGAAAAGAAAAGTTAAAGAAAACAAGAACATGGTTTTATAAAACTAGAATAGTTTTATAAAACCAATATATGGTTTTCTTTTCCAGTTCGAACATTTATAATAAAAGTCATATAATAATAAAAGGGAAGATATATTATTAATAAAACTTTATTAATAATATTAAAGAAAACACGAACACGGTTTTATAAAACTAGAATTCTCCTGAGTGATTCGAATTCTCTCCATTGTAACATCATTGTTGATTATATTGATTATGAGATAGTGTGACATTATTATGCTCCTATCTGAGTTCTACTTCATAATTATTTATCTGCTCTTTTTTACTACAGTTTTCACTCTTTTTCAACTTTTATGCTCATTCTTTCTCTGTGAGGTATACTTAGCTCTTAGATCGGTTGTGACACAAAATTTCACATCTTGTGCCTCAGGTTACTTTAAATTTTCCTTCACCTTCTATTACTCATATATTTTGATCCCTTCTTCTCCTTCTATGGATACCCTTGATCCTATTCCACCTTCTTCTTCAAGTGATCCACCTGAATGTTCTGAATATACTAGTGTTGTTCCTACACGTACTTCTCTTCATGTTTGGGCCCTTAAGAATCTTGAATCCTCTCATTCTAAGATTAGTATTCTTTGTGATACTCATCGAACTAGATCCAAGTTTGCTCTTATGACTAAATTATTGGCCATATATGATCACTTTACCTATGCTCAAGCTAAAGATAAGACTGAATGGAAAAAACCATGTCTGCTGAATATGATTCATTAAAGAATAACAAGACTTGCACTATTGTTCCCATTTCTCCTAGAAAGAATTTAGTTAGATGTAATTCAATATATAAAAAAGAAATTACTATAGATGGATAGATTGAAAAACATAAAGCTCAGTTAGTAGGAAAATAATTTTCTTAATAAAACATTGTTGAATATAATTTTCTTCAACTTTTGCATCGGTTACTAAACTAAACGTCATCAGAACTATTATTTCTCTTGATGCATGTCATCAATGGTAAATACACCAAATGGATGTCAAGAGTGTGTTTTTGAATGGTGATCTTCGTAAAGAAATGTATATGCAACAACCACCTAGTTTTATTGCTACCGATACTTTAGGTTTGGTGCAAATTGAACAAGTCGTTATATGGTTTTGAACATGAACCTAGAGATTGGTATCAAAAAATTGAGGCTTATTTCTTGAAGAATGGTTTTAAACGGTGTATATATTATCCAAGTCTATATGTTAAGAACTTTGATGATGATGTCCTCATTTTGGTACTTTATGTGGATGATCTTATCCTTACAAGAAGGAAGCTTGCATTTATATAGGAAATAAAGAATAATCTAAAGAATGAATTTGAAATGATTGATTTACGCCTAATACATTATCTTTTTGGTCTAGAAATTTAGCATATGATTGATGGTATTTTTCTTTCTTAGTCTAATTATGCGATATATTTACTTGCTCTGTTTCATATGAGTAATTGTAAGCCTTCTCTTATACCATTTCATTATGGTGTGAGGTTAACTGTTGATTGTGATACTCATCTTTTTGATGCCACATTCTATTGTCAACTTGTTGAGATATTGATATATTTGACACACAACAAGTATAATATCTCTTTTCCAGTCAGCATGGTTTCAAGGCTTATGAAAAAGCCTCATGAAATTCATTAGAAAGTAGCAAATATGATTCTCATATATTTATAAGGGGAAGTCCTTTATGGTGTTTTATATTCCATTAGGGATACAATTTCACTTCTTGGTTATACAAATTTTGATTGGGAAAGGGATGCTTCATATAGAAGCTCTACTGTAGGGTACATACTTCATCTTGGTTCAAGTCCAATTTCATGGTCTAGTAAGAAGTTGAGAACTATTTCACTTTCTTCTTGTGAAGTAGACTACATGGAAGCTAAGGAAGAAACTAAAGAATCAATGTGGATCTAACATGTTCTTATAGATCTTGGACTGGTTCAAAATTATACTGCCAAATTAAGATGTGAAAATCAAAGTGAAATTAAGCTTGTGTACAATTCAATGCATCACTTCAAAACTAAAGACATTTACTTGGATACTCATTACATTCGATATCTTTTTTTGGATGATAGTATTTGTTTGGAGTACTGTCCCACAGAAAAGCAAGTAGCTAATAGCTTCACTAAATCCATGATGGAATCAAAGTTTATGTATCTTCGTAGTTTGTTGGGAATGAGGGAAGTTGTCATCAAGGGGGAAAGATAATCTAATGAAATATTCCGCCATTTTTGTGTTCTCCCAATCATCATTAAGGGAGAGTGTTGGAATGCGTAATTTTAATATTACATGTGTAATGATTTCTAGTATGAAGTTATAATATGTCTTATCTAGCATTGAAAGGCATAAATAATTCTAATATTATATAAAAGGATTTAACCCACAAGCAACATGGACAAACAGTCTCCTATTACCGTTTATCATATAATGAGGTGGAAAATCATTAATCCCACATCTATTTTGGGATCATGTTATTCTTCCATACCTGTTGGTATATAATAAAGGTGAAGGAGAGTTTTTTTATATATTTCCTGAGAATTATCTCATGTGAATACTGTATAGTTTTGAAGCATATGTGGAGAGGAGCTCACTTGTATGTTTCAATATTTTTGAAGAATAAAGAAGACTATCTTCTCATGGATGTTTCTCCATTTGGGTTTTTACCATGTATATTTGGTGTATCATTATTTTATTTTGTCTCTTGTTTCTTACTGATTAGTTGTTGCTTGTATATATAGAAGGCTAAACTAGTAGATTCTTGCTTTGCATGTTAGCAAATGTATTGTTGTATGTTTATGCATATTCTCAATATTCTAACAACATGTAAGGCTAAAGTCTTGGTAGAGCCTAAAAGGTCATTGTTTTCGTGAATTTACCAACTCCAACAAACGTAAGATAATTACAATCCATCTTGGGGCATAAAAGGTACTATCAAAGATTCATTTATAACTATTCTTATGTCACTGCACAATTGGAAAAACTCCTAAAGAAGGTGGAAATGTTTATTTTGACTCCAGAATGTGAATCAACATTTGTATTACTCCAAGAAAATATGGTGAGCAAACTGGTTGGAAAGTAAAATTCCATCTGCATATGGATTCCTTTGGTATAGCACGAGCTATCCTTGCACAAGCAAGGGAAGGAAACAATAATCATCTTTTTTTTTTCAAGTATGAAGTTGTCAAAAACCAAGTGCAATTATACAACAATGGTGTGGGAAGGATATGCACAACATAATTTCCACCATTGTTTATTTTGTGGACATATCAAGTTTTATACCAACTATTCTAACTTGAATTATTTCATTTGATAAGATCATTCTAGAAGGTTGGATCTATAGATGGTTCTTACTATTTTAGGAGTTTTCTTTTGAATTTGTGGTTAAAGGAAAGCAAAAAGTGGGCCCAGATCATCTTTATCAAATACAATCAGAAGTCTCAAGAGTCATTGTAGATGATTAACTTTTAGATTCCAAGATGTTCCATATTGTTTAAAATTTAAGAATCCCTTTTGTAAACAATCACCACTTGTGGAGATAATTTTTTTTTGGCTAAGTTGAATGATGCCATCCTCTACCATTTATTTAACCATACACTCTTTCCTAGTTTAACCACTACTTCAAAAGAAAACTCCTTAAATAGTATGGCCATCTTTCATGTCTTTGAGATCATCTTTGTTTGAAATCATCTCTAAAATTTTGGAATTATGTTTTAAAGTCATGTTTGGATGCTTACAATCTTTTCCATTGTAGTTTCCATGATTGTGATTTTCTTGTCTAACTTGCAAACAATAAATTCTTACTCTTTATTTTTTTCTTATGTCAAGGATGAGCCTTCAAAATTCTTTGCAACATTGATAATTGGCTTGCTACATTAGACATGATGGGATAGGTTTTTGTAGGGTAAGGGAATGTTAGCCTCTACTGCTCTCTAATATATGGTTGGTTTTTCAACATTATTACTTTGCTAGTCTTTCACATATCTAACTAAGGAGAATGGACTGTATCTTCAACCATACTGCTTTATTCCCATGTACTCAAGAGTGATCTCCCTCAATGTGGTGCTCAATGTACTATAGATACATGTGTGAAAAAAGTGATGTCAATATGGTCTCCAGTATTCTTATGGGGATTTCAATTTATCTAGGGTACATGGAAGATTGAACATGTAAACATATTCTTTATAATATGGTGTTACTCATCAGGTACCAACAAAGTTATACAAAGGGGCCCTATTTAGACCACACTTGTATTTTATGTGTGTATGCTTCATTGCCACAATTTTACCATTAAATGACAAATCAATATGTTTTTAGATTCTTATACACATCTCCACCCTAAGGACTCTCCTTGCTACAATTTAATAGAGAACACATACTAAAATTGAGATATCCTCAAATCATTGATTTGGGGTTTTCTCTATTGTTGACCTTGCATCTATTGCAACTTTGTTAATTCTAAACATATGTTATTGGTTTCTTTACCAGATATTGACATGTTCTTTAGGCCCCCACTATTTTCTTGCAATAAATATTTTCCTAGTAAGTCAATATTAGGCACATTCAAGACTAATGTGAAGGCTAACCAAAAACCTAACTTGTACAACTTATAATTCCAAAAAACAAAAGATAGTTTTCTCTATTACCAAATTATGTACATGCTTTAAATTGAAACCCTTAAACCAAATCAAGGTGTAAATAACAACAACAACAACCACATAATTATAATTAATATAACCATAATAATGAAAATGATAAAAAAAACTTTAAATTAAAACCCTTAAACCAAATCAAAGTGTAAATAATAATAATAATAATAAAACCACATAATTATAATTAATATAACAATAATGAATGAAAGTGATGATAAAAAATTAATATGGTAAAGAATCTTATTTTAATAAACATTAAAATTTAAAGAATCTTATTTTAATAAACATTAAAATTCAAATAAAATCCAAAATTCTCATTTTAGTGAACATTAAACCTTAAGCTAAATGAAATACAAATCGACTTCCTGCAGTATATTTTAACACAGATTCATATAATGGTATGTCGGTAAAATCCATTACTCATTAATCCCTGTAAATCAACATCCTTTCAAAGAAAATAAATCCATATCTAATATATTTCTCCAAAACATACAGCTAAAGAATTGAAATCACAAATAAATATTGCTGCTTCGGAAGCAAATGTTCATATATTCAAATCGTTTATACAAATTTATGTAAACAGAAAAAAACTGAAAAAAATGCATTTTTTCAAATAAACTTAGGGTTTTTACTTGCATCCAATCAACCAAGCTATTCTTGTTGCAGTACTTCAACAAAAATTTGAAGGAGATCATCATTATTTCTCTGAAGGTACTCATATTTACATTCAACTTTTGCACATGGAATCTATGGAAAACGTCAATATAATCTCACCAGATAAAAAACAGAACTGATCAATGGAAACTTGTGGATCAATAATAGCCATGGCCTCGCTCAGCCGGCACTGGTACCTCAGCAATCTTGCAACTCAAACGCAAAGCCTGTGGATCTGCATATTTATAGCTTCCATCATCAAAGTTGAGAGAATAGCTTAATGCATCATATGTGAATATCACATTCGACGATGGCCTTGACCTAATCATCATTCGACCCAACTCTGTCTTCAGCTTGGAGAAAAAATGATGCCTCCTCCTTATTTTTCTGCTGCATCCCAACATCAAGCGATCCGGATCATCCATTACAAAACCTCGGTACACACTGACCTTTTTGGCGTTGAACCAACCCCATCCCCATTGACGGAGCCTTCCATTCCTGACCAGAGTTGCAGAAGATTTAGTTACTGGGTATTCTTCATTGTCAAGGTCATGACAGATTCGACGATAACTATCATTGAAACCGTATCCCATGATGATAGAAAACAGCAGAATTCTTCTTCCGGGTCTGTCTATTCTTGATAAAGGACCGCTCCTTGAAGATCTCCCAACTTAGTAGATTCCTTCGCACAATGCGTATTATGAGCCAAACTCAACGGCGAGCATTGATTGATCTTGCAACTAAGTCTTTAATTTAATCCATGTGCATACATACATACAAATCCAAAAGTACGAAGAAGACGGCCAAATTCCCAAAAAAAACTTAGAAAGTGAAGGCAAGAGGAATCTTAACAAATACTAATTTCTGCTGATAAAACATATCACAACACCATAGTCACAGGAAACATATGAATTAAAACAGTGAAAACGTGTTAAAGAACAGGGCAAAATCCAATTCGTATTGCAGATTTTCAGGTTATAGAAAATCTGGATTAGATTATTATTGGTCCTTTGATAACAATGCTGGGATTGACCTAAAAAAGGAGAACATAGCTTTTGGGGTGAATGGTACCCTCGTTATCCTCCTGCATTCAAGCTTCCTCAACATGTGTACCGCGTTGTACTCCTGCATCCAAGCTTCCTCAACATGTGTACCAATGTAGTTATAAAGTTTTCTTGGCATTAATTCAGATTCATCTAACAGCATCTAATTAATAACCCACTATTTTCAATGAATCTGCTAAAGCTCAATGTCTTTTTGTTGAAATGGTATCAATTTCTTGGAAATTGTGAATACAAAGAGGACGCCAACACCATATAAGACCAGTTGAGAGAAACTTCAGCAGTTTTTTTTATGTTTTCTTTATCTAACAACATCAAATTAATATCTCACTACTTTCAATCAAATCTGCTAAAAACTCAATGTGTTTTAGTTGTAATGGTATCAATCTCCAGGAAACTGTGACCATAAAGAGCATGCCAGCACTATAGGCTGAATCCAACCTAGACCAGTTGAGACAAACTCCAGCTGTTCTATTTTTTATCCGAATTACTGAATTCAATACCATTATACCGTGCATTTTGCTGTTTAATGTTTTACAAGGCGTTAGCCAGTAAGACAGCCGCTTGACTTTTACTATTTCTATGCCATGCTTTGTTCCCATAAACAAGGAAATAACAACTCAACAATAAGTCATCAATATGTCCATTTGTCATATCACGTGCAAACTGGTTGCCTTTCTCCATATTTTTATGGTCATTTTAAATGCAGTTTCTTAAGCCTTTAGGGTTCTTAATAGATTTTGTCAGTCCGGCAAGCAAACTGAATGGCTGTCTTACATGCAGTGTCTCAAGCATTTAAGATTATTCATAATTTCAAATTGGAAACATTGGGATGCCAGCCTTGAACTCATGGATTGACATCACCTTATCTCTGGATTGGAAATTAGACTCCTAACAACTCAGATTCCAACTAGCTGCTCTAATTCTGTTATTAGTTTTGTATAATGCTGGCATTCTACAGGCTAGTAACAGATTAGAAAATTAGTTAACTTAAGGACCTGATATATTATCAATTTTCAACATATCAACTAATGACGTGATATAGTCGTTATGATTATCAGTTGCAACACATTAATGAAAAACAAATTTGATTAAAATGGTCTTTATGGTTATCGGCTATAGCTCATTAATGTAAGACAAATTTCATTTGTTATACATTGAGTTGTGTATAAATTATAACCATCACACAATTAACGTCTCTTGAGGAGTTTGATAACTAAATTTATTATTACTTGGATATTAGGCATACACAATTTTTAATTGGGTATGAGGCACACACAATTTTCATTTAAGTTTTGGATATGGATTCTTTATTATATATGTTCATATTTCTATGTTTAGAAATAAATATCATCTGAATTATAAGTTATAACATTTTTTAAAGAAATACTTGCTTTGCCATGATAATCTACGATCCATTCAGCAGTTGGCATTATTTTCGGATGCTAACATCATCTGCGACAAGTCATCAACTTCGATACAACTTTGATAAGTTCTGAATTCGACACGACTTCGACAAACTCAACAACCTCGATAAACTCAGCAACTTCGACGACTTCAGCAACCTCGACAATTTCACGACGTCGACATGCAATGTCGACTAGCGACTGACGAACTACAACATATTGTCTCTCTGTCTTCCAGTCAACTATAACGGTTGAACTTCCGAAACCATTCTAACTTCTCTTATAACTGAACGTAATGGGAAGGAACCCAAGCGTCTCAACATTCTCTATATAAGCATGTACAATATTGTAACATACATCTTATCATATAAGCTTTTCAGTCATCAAGTAATAGAGAAGATCAGTTCGCATTCCTACATATTGTCTGTGTGTATCTATGTTTATCTATGTAGTGTATTCATGCTTTGCTTACTCTATTTCTTATGCTTCCGCCATAACAAAACCGACTCATTCAGTCGAATTGTTGTCCCCCTAGTGCACCTTGGCGTGTGCAGATCATTGGTATCAGAGCATAATCAATCAGAGCTTGATCAAAGCAGTAGAATCAACTTTGTGCATGTTTAAGTTTTGCATAGAAACTTCCAACGAAGTTACCTAACTTATGCATGTTCAAACACACTCGCAATCTCAACAATCCAAGCAAACACTACCTTTAGTGGTGGAAAGAGAAACAGACGATAGACATGCAGCCGACGAGACAGCACAAGTTATTGAGCAAGCGATGGCTCGAAAACAGACTGAAATGTTCACCCAATTCAATGAAATTCTCACATGATTTGCTTTGACATCCGGAGGATTTTCGATGAGAACTAACTCCGACAAAATCAGCCCCTTCAAAGTGCAAATGAATTTGGACATACCAAATATAGAAGGAAAGATTGACGCGGAATCCATTGACAAATGGGTACAACAATTGGAATCCTATTACTCTGTGAATCAAATCTTAGAAGCTAAAAAGATCACCATTGCATCTTTAAAGCACGGGGGCTTCACTCAATAAACATCTATCATAGCACGTTCGATCATGGCATATGAAACAATACCCCTAATTTAACTAAATATTGGAAAATACCTTCCAAAATCGTTTTTTTTAACCCCCTCCCAATATGCCTTCCCAATTTAAAAAAACCCCTATTTTCACTAGATATTGTATGTATCAATTTTATCATTAACATTTTTTATACCCCTTTATATTTCTACCTAGTATATTGATATGATACCCCTCTTATGACCCCACATGCATTCTACAATGCACCTTGCTTCTTTCGATGTATATCGTGGATGCACATTACTTCACCCACAATGCAATTACTCAACCACATATCATTATGATTTGCAACATCTAATGGTCTTATGAAGAGATAGGAGATCACTTCTTGTATGTCACTAGAGCCAGTGCACATAGTACAACATTTAGATTGCATGTTGCAGTTCCCTAATCGCTGACTAACCCTATTGTGGGCTAGGTATCAAAGTCCCCAGGATCTGTAACAAGCTCTAGGAGGCTGACTAAACCTCCCAAGGCCTGTAATAGGCATGAGTGGTTGGGTATTCAAGCCCCCAAGGCCTATCGAGGGCCTATAACAGGCCCTGGAGGCTTAGAGCCTCCCAAGGCTATTGGTAACAGTTGGCTGAGTGCTATTGGTAACAATTGGTTGTCAATGACCACTGTCTCTCGACTATGATCGACTGGAAACCCACTTCACCATGAAACTCCTGGCCTCAAGCATGCCTCAAGATGCGATTCCCTACATACTAGTAAGCCCGAGCCTTGCCTCACCCTGATTTCTCATCCGACCGTGATCCCGCCATCTCCATTTGGCGGATATTTGTCAGCCTTCCCATATAAAAAAGACCCCAAAGTATTTTTGTATTGTTACATTAAATAAAAAAACCCTTTGCCCCTTAATATATAAGCAATATAATTTTTAGGTTTTCATGAATATTTAATACCGCAATATGAATGAACGTGGTATTATATTGCCTTCTAGTGAAGCCCCCGTGCCTTAAAGGTGTCAACATATGTGCACTGCTGGTGGGAGAACCTCTCGACAAAGATTGAGAAAAGCAGAGACCCCATCAACACATGGGATAAACTTGTTGAATACGTCCGAAAGCAATTTTACCCACCCAAATACCTTGAACAACAATATAAGAAGTGGCAGTAGCTAAGGGAATGGAAAGACCAATCAGTACAGATTTACACCAACGAGTTCTATCGAGTCATGGCTAGACTTGACATCCCAGAGGAAGAGAAATTGCTTGTTCTAAACTACATTAGAAGATTGTCCCAGTACATTCAGCAGGAGATGGAATTTATGACTGTCAACATGCTCGCGGATGCATTCCACTATGAAAGCAAACATGAAACCAAGCAGAAAGGAAAAGCACACTTCACGACAATGCCAACATCAGGATGACCACCCGACAAGAAAGCACCAGTCGACTTCGACAAGTCGAAATATTCTCAGCCGACCCCACCAAAGCCATATCATGACAAAATGTCTTTTCAGAAAAGGGAACTTAGCAAACAATCGCCTACCGGGAAATGGTGTGATTACCACCACTCATCTTGGCATGATACGTTTGAATGCAAAGCTCTGAAGACATTTTTGGAAAAAGTGTCAACATCTGATGTGTTCGACAAGACGATGGAAGAATTTGATCTAGATGCAATGACCCTTTTGACATCGACATCGACCACTCCAGTAGCCTCGATTATCGTCGACGAGGAGGAACGAGAGTGCCTATTCCATACACGGATATGGGTTCAGAACAATCCATTACATCTAATTATGGATAACAGTAGCTAGAAGAACTTCATTTCTGAAGATCTCATGAAGAAACTAGGTCTTGTCACCACTCCCCATCCTCAGCCTTACAACATCAGTTGGATGAAGTATGGACAGGAACTAAGGATCACCCGACAATGCAAAATAACCTACTTCATAAAATCGTTTGAAGATGAAGTACTCTACAACATGGCACCACTCTCCATAGTTGATGCCTTGTTTGGGAAACCTTACTTGTGGGATCACCATAGAAGTTACCAATCACGGCTTCAAAAGGTGATTGTCAGAATCCGAAATCGATGGTATGGCATACCAGAGTGACAACCTACACCAATGGTCTCATTGATATCTTCTAAATAGATGAAGAAGCTCATTAATCATGCTTAGAAGTTGGCATTAATCATGATCAAACCGCAACATTCTAGGAAGACTGCAGCGACAAGTCAAATCATTGACCAGTGTAGCTCCCGACAGAAGTAGTTGATCGACAATGTTCTCGACAAGTATCAGAGTTTATTCCAAGATCCGGATGGAGTGCCTCGACATTGCCAGGTAAAACACTCCATTGAACTTGCTCCTGGTTCTTCTTTTCCTAACGCATATGTTTACAGAAGATCCATTCTAAAAAATGAAGATATTCACAGACAGATCCGAGACTTGATCGACAAAGGTCATATCCGACCTAGCACTTCTCCTTGTGGAAGTCCAATCGTCCTCGTTCCAAAGAAAGACGGGACTTGGCATGGTGTATTTTTTAAGGATTCCAATAATACACTTAAGTGTAGTATTCTAGGAAATTATTTTGGATTGGAAAAAACATATACATAGATAGGCAGGCGAATATTAAATATGAAACATACCATTTACTCCTAAAACTTGTGCATTTTGGCAAATATTATGATAAAAAAACATATTTTTTGTAAATACAGGCGATATTAGAGACTAAAAATGACCAAATAGCGAATTTATTTTTTGAAAAAAATCCTGAAAAATAGCCAATTGGTAAAATTTCGCCGCTAAAAAATTCTCTTCTTAGCGCATGTGCATCGACTACTGGGCACTCAACAAAATTTTGGTAAAGAATCGCTACCCTCTGTCGCGGATAGACGAGATCATCGACTATCTAAAAGGTGCCAAATTATTTACTAAGCTCGACCTCAAGTCGGGATATCATCATATTCCAATTGAGCTCACAGATTTGTGGAAAACTACTTTCAAGACCAAGGAAGGATTGTTTGAATCGTTATTCATGCCTTTCAACTTAACCAATGCACCTGCAACCTTCAAGCGATACATGGACAACATTCTTCGACCTTTCATCGGAAAATGTGTCATTGTCTATCTTGATGACATATTGATTTTCCGTCAATCATGGGAAGAACATGTCGGACATCTTCGACAAGTCCTCAACACTCTCCAGCAACATTGACTTTACTTGAACATGGACAAGTGCACCTTTGTGATGAACAACATCAAATATTTGGGGTATGTAATTGACTCTGCAGGCATTCACGTCAATCCAGACAAAGTACAAATCCTTAAAAATTGGCCCACTCCTCAATGCATTCAAGAACTAAGAATTTTTCTTGGTTTGGCAAATTTATATCGACGGTTCATACTCGACTTCAGTCACATAGCCTGGCCCTTGAATAAGTTGACGAAGGGAAATGGGAAAACTGTCTTCAAATGGACATCGACACAACAAGAAGCTTTTTAACAGCTCAAACACAAGATCTGCACTGCACTAGTACTTGTGTTATCTGATTTGCATCAGCCCTTTGAGATTGAGATAGATGCATCGGACTATGCCTTGGGCGCAGTGATCACTTAGTCTGGTCACCCAATCGCTTTTCATTCCGAAACTTTTTACAACACAGTTAGAATATATTCGACGTACGAAAAAGAAATGTACGCCATTGTGCAAGCTCTCAAGCAATGGAGGCATTACATCCTTGGAAAGGAAACGGTCATCCTCACTGACCATAAACCTCTACAGTTCGCTCTGACCCAGTCGAAACTACAAATGCTTCGACAACTCAAGTGGATTAATTACCTACAACAATTCCAGTTGGTGATCAAGTATCGAAAAGGTAAAGCT
The DNA here is from genome assembly GCA_027924585.1 of Larix kaempferi. NCBI lineage: Eukaryota > Viridiplantae > Streptophyta > Pinopsida > Pinales > Pinaceae > Larix > Larix kaempferi. The sequence continues at coordinate 154,153 of BSBM01000931.1, forward strand.
AGCGTTGCCACTGATTGTCTAAGTCGACCACTCATTGCTCTCCTCTTCACAGTGATGAGTATGAAGGGGTATGACACAACCACTTGGCCTCAATTGTATCAGGACGAAAATGACTTCTCAACAGTCTATCGACAATTTCAGACTAACAAATCATCGACCTCCGACTATTTCCTGAAAGATACCTTGCTATACAAGCTTGGACAACTTTGTGTACTGACAGGTGGGCATCGACAACAACTCATTTGGGACACACACTACAACAAGACTGTAGGACACTTTAGAGTAGCAAAAACACTTGCTATTCTCTAGAAGTATTTCTTTTGTCTTACACTTAAAACGGACGTCAACAAATACATTCGATCATGTGTGGTTTGTGCCATTGCTAAACCACCTAATCGATCACATGGATTGTACACACATTTTCTAGTTCCTATTCGACCATGGGAATCTATTTCTATGGACTACTTGACGGGATATCCTACTACTAGACATCAGCATGACACGATCTTAGTAGTAGTTGATAGATTTTCCAAGATGGTCATTCTCATTCCATGCAAGAATACCACGACAGTGCAGCAGACCGCTCAGCTCTTCTTCACACATGTTTGGAAACACTTTGGTTTATCGACAACCATTACTTCCAATCGAGATTCTAGATTCGTCAGCATCTTTTGGAATACTCTTTGGCAACAACTCGACACACGACTCTCATTTTCGACAGCTTTCCATCCTCAGACCAATGGACAGAAAGAAGTTGTTAATCACTTGGTAGTACAACTACTTCGCATGTACATCCGCAAGCATCGACGAACATGGGATGAAATTCTTCCATACGTACAACACAGTTACAATTGTGCTCAGCACAACTCTATGGGAAAGAGTCCATTTGAGATCTATTATGGATTTCAACCCTCAGTGCTTATCGACTTGATCAACTCCTCGATAAATTCGAGCTCCGACACCGACTACAACCAACAGGAAGTTGATAAAGCCTTGAAGTTTCGAGATCAGATTTGCGACATTCAGAAGCAAGCATAGGAAATTTTGCAACAAGCAAATGCGAAATCTAAGGCCCAACACGACAAGCATCATATTCCTTATTCATTCCAAATTGGGGAAAGGTCTGGTTACATATCAAGAAGGAGCGCTTCCCAGGTCCATACAAGAAGCTCAAACCTTTGAGATATGGTTCGTACAGTATTCTTCGACAAATTGGAGAAAATGCTTTCTAGCTCGACATTCCTGCATGCCTCGGTCTGCATCCAGTATTCAATGTGGATCTACTTCGACCATACCATGCACCATTGTTGGAACAGAATGACTTACCAACAACAGAACCTCAAGACATGCATCCAGTCGTTCAAGAGCCTCTTCCTTGCGACACCATCGTGGACCGACGAGTACTCCATACAAGGACGAACATAATTCCCTTGTTTCGGGATTCTAAAGTCAGACAACTCACTTAACCAAGCAAACAATGGGGACCATTATTCCTTAAGGAAGGAGGTCTGATCCACTCAGCGGTTGGCATTATTGTCAGATTCTAACATCAACTTCGACAAGTTCAGAATTCGACACGACTTCGACAAACTCAGCAACTTCGACAAGTTCATCAACCTCGACAGTTTCACGACGTCGACATGCAGCGTTGAGTAGCGACTGATGAACTACGATAGATTGCCTCTCTGTCTTCCAGTCAACTATAACAATTGAACTTCCGAAACCGTTCTAAATTCTCTTGTAACTGAACGTAATGGGAAGGCACCCAAGCATCTCAACATTCTCTATATAAGCATGTACAATATTTTAACATACATCTTATCATAGAAGCTTTTCAATCATCAAGTAATAGAGAAGATCAGTTCGCATTCCTGCATATTGTCTGTGTGTATCTGTGTTTATCTGTGTAGTGTATTCCTTCTTTGCTTATTATATTTCTTATGCTTCCGTCATAGCATAACTGACTCATTCAGTCGAACTGTTGTCCCCCTCATGCACCTGAGCGTGTGTGTTCAATCTATAATAGAAAAAAGATTGCAAAGATTTTCACAAAAATCATATAAAAATACATTATTATATTAATATAAATTCATATTAAATAAGGATCTATTTATCTAGTAGTTTTGTTTTAATTTTTTGTTTTTCTATATTATATATTATGTTATATCACAATATTTCTATAAATTGTAAAACATTTTATTATTTTTCATGATATTGCAAAATAATAATAAATATTTTTTAAATATTATTATACTTACTAAAGGAAAGTATATTGCAATTTCAAAACTTAAAAAATAATTTTACTAATTTTTTAAATATTAATAAAATTGTAATGAGTTTTTATGTATTTTTAAATGTTTTATAACTTTTTAAAATAGTATATAACCAAAAAAAATGCAATGGCATTGCAAAATAATAATAAATATGTTTTAAATATTAATTATAGTGTAGTGAGTTTTATGTATTTTTAAATGTTTTATAACTATTTAAAATAGTATATAACAAAAAATGTTAAGTAATAAATTTATTTTAAATAACATAATTATATATTTTTTCTATGTAACTTTGTACGTTTACAAAGATTTGAATAGTAGTTTCATACTCCGAATAAAAACTTTCCAAAAGTACATAAAACTCGACCAAAATACCACTTTCACATGACATTGCTAAATATAAACTTCATTAATGTATTTCTTCTCAGGTTGGTTACTACTTCGACTCACGATCATGACTAGGCATATTCATTGCCCCTCCTATCACGATATATCAATTGATTGAGCTACATAGGTACATATTATACGCTAAAATCACTTGATATACTCGATTATATATATATGTGATTGAAAGAACATATTTAACCATTTAAAAATAATAGTCACAAATGAGTTTATATGATATTTAATAACATAAAGAAATAATGTTTTATCATTCAAATTTCAAACACCTATCAAATTATTTTGACAATAAATGGTTCAAAGTATTATTTCATTCCTCTTTCCTAAACATTTTATTTTCAAAATTAGTGTTTTGCAACATGAAATATAGGTGCTTCATTCATTTGTATGTATCAAAAAGCTCGATATCATGCTGATCTCATCGAAATTGAACCTAAAATTTGAGACAATGGTGATTCAAGAGGGAGCTACCATAACTTCTATAAGATCAGACACTTTCTTGCAGATTTATAAATTAAAGAATCAGAAGGCATTGTTAAATAAGCCATTCAGAGACCATTTTCATAAGGCAACCCGTAGTTTAGTAGCATTAATTAAGGAATGTTGGACGTAAGGAAGGAGTTTCACAAATAAATCCGATTGTATGTATTTGGTTGAGTACTTCAGATGTCCATATATATTACTTATGGCCATGGTCTCTCGATTATATGGAGAAGGGGTTCCTCACAATTTAGATTCGAATGGGATCCTATAGTACATCACGTAGTAGAGATAGGTCAAGTCTTCAATTGGGTTTGCATCCTATATGCAAACATGATGAAATTTTCTAGAGTTTCTAAAGAGGTAAAGAGGACCAAATCCCTTGATGTTTTCATGTATGGTTTCCTTATTGATTATATTTGTGCTACCAATGTTTTTCCACAAGTGGGTTGGGATTGGAACTTAAATATACCCCCAATGTATGTTTATTATCCCAAATTGTGGGTCTCTAATTTTAGGATTCATTTCTATGACATATGCAATTATTTCTTGACTCCTTTATACATGATTATTTTCAACAAACTCGCTCTTAGATTGTATGAAGAGTCTTTCATATCCCTACATAAAATTGACAACTATTTTATCCTTGAGTTTCTTACCTCTATTATATTTTTTGGCATCTCAACCCTACCTCATTTTTTGTTGAGATATGCCTGTGACACTCTTGTGAATTCTTCAATCCTATTCCAAGTTGTTCTTAAGGGGAGATGTTAGGATATTTAGACACTTAGGATTTAGTTAAAATCAACTTGTCATAATATTTTCATTAGGTAAAGTGTGTTTCTTTAGTATGCATTAATATGAATTTGTAAATATATAATCTGATGGTCATGATGTGATCTTCACAGACTGATCCAACGGTTCAACTCCTCCTCGATCTTAATGACTATTGATCCATAGCTTAACACCTGATTAGTCCATGATCTCTATTTAAAGAGAATGGAGGGTCATTTTCTAGTTGATATATTATGAGAAGCTCATTTGTAATATTCTTTTCTTAGCATAATAAATTGCCTCAAGTAGCTATTTGGTTGGGGTAGTGGAGTGTTTCCCTTTTGAGGGTTCAAACCATGTCAAAACATCGATGTGTTTATATGTGATCTGTTTGTGTGAGAAACTACTCAAGTTGTTAGATATTTTGGAAGTTTCTTATGTTAGTCGAACATGTTATCAGATCGCTCATGAAGTTTCGCTTCCGTTGGTGATCTAGATCTCGAACCGGTGTTCTCGGGGTTGTGAATGGTTTTCTGATTCTAACATTTATGTGCATTTTTGGGTTGTTGGATTTGTTCCATTGCATCTAGAGAGCCATTTCTAGTTGGAAACACTTTTTGTTTCAGCAAAAATGGTTTTTGTTTGCCCAAGATACAACCATTTTACCAAATCCATAGGTATATTATTTATAGCTACGCATTTTTAAAAACAAATCTCATATTTCTTCCTATTTTTTGTTTTCTGGTCTGCAACCTTTTCAATCTACATATGCTCTTTTATATGCACTTTGTGTGATCTTAGAAAATCATTAACATTGTGGAAAAAATATTTTATTTACTACGTATGCTCTTTACCACGTGCTTCGTGCGAACTCAAAAGGGTAACGAAGGGATAACCCCAAATATGAACATTTTAGTTTCAAATTTTAGTTTGTTTTTGTTTGTATGGTTGTTTAGAGTTTCTTGCAAGAGAAAAGGCACATGGCCCCTTGGTTCCATTCTATGTCCTTTTTAAAAATGGCATAACTTCCTCATCCCGAGTCCTTTTCCAGTGTCATTTTTTTTAACCACCTATTTTTTCAAGATCTTTCCATAGATACCTTTAGCTTATGTTTTTACAACCTACATATTCTAGTATGGCTTCCCCATGTGATATTGTTCTTACCAGTTCCAACTACTTCTCATGGAAATCCCGTATGGAGGATGTCCTAGGAAGTAGGGGACTTTACTGAATTACCTTGGGGAAAGAAAAAGAACCCATTGATGATGATAGTAAAATAAAATGGGATAATAAATGTGATGAATGCCATGGATTGATTGGGATGTCAATTTCTACTAATTTACAATTCCACCTATATGGAATTGATGAACCAGATAAAGCTTGGGAAACATTGGAAGCTGTGTTTGGTAAACACAATGAGATTCAAGTTCACTAGCTGGAAAATGAGTTGACTACCTTAAATCCAAGTTATTTTTCTTGAATTCAAGAATATATATCTAAGTAAAAAACTCTCAGACTTTTAGTTGAACAACTATGCAAAATTAAAAGGGAATACAAAAAATGTATTTTTCATATTCTTTCCAAAATTTGACCTTCATATTCTATTTTTGTATCTACATTTTAATCCATGAAAGAATATTTGGGTCCTACTAACTATAAAGAACCAACTCTTGAATCCTTTTGTGATTCATTGATTATATATTAAGATAATCTCATACATCTAGGAATAATTTGCAATGTAGATGCATCCAGCAAAGCCTTGGTGGCACAATAGAAAGAGGATTCTAAGCATCCCAAGAAGAAACATCCTGACAAACATAAGCAAAACAAGGGTCCCAAACCCTCTCATCCATCTCATCCTTCCAAACATGACAAAGAAACCAAATCAAAAGGTAAGAATACTAAGTGTCGTTGCAACTTTTGCGGAAAAGATAATAACAATGAATCTAAATTTTTTAGGAAGATTAAAGCCTTAGAAGCAGTAATGAAGAAGCACAACATCATCCTCAATTCGTCTTCAGAGTCTACATCTCACAGACATGTACTTTGTGCTTCTATTTTTTTCCTTTAATGCATCTTCTTCTTCTTCTTCTTCTTTAAATGAGTGGCTCATTGATTCTAGAGCGTCTTATCATATGGCTAAGGATAAATCCATATTTTCTACTATGAATGATTGTAACACCATACAAATATTTGTTGGTGATGAAGATGTCTTAGTGTTGTAGGATATGGAATAGTTCAAGTAGAAGATGGTCAGTTTAATGATGTAATATGTGTTCCAAGAATTTCCTGCAATTTGTTGTCAATCTATCAAATTACTCATTCTAGTGAAGGTAAGTTTGCAACGTTTACACCTCATCAATTTTCAATCAAGGATTCCAAGATCCTAATCATTTCCTTGCAATTGGAATTGTCAATGATATTACTAGGTTGTACAATTTTAACAACCTTGGGGTATCACCTTTTCCCTTAGTTTTTGTTGCTCATAGCGATGACTTCAGAAAATGTTGGAATGAGCTATTTGGTCACTTAAATTATCGCCATTGCAACAACTATGTAATGAAAAAATGGTGACAGTTCTTACGATGGTATCTTGTAGGGATGGTGTTTGTTCCGGTTGTGTACTTGGAAAACATAATTGGGATAGTTTTTTAAAACGTGCCTCTTGGCATGCCTGGACCCCCTTGGAGCTTGTGCATAGTGACTTGTGTGGTCCTATTCCTTTTGCTTCCTTTTTTGGTTTCAAATATTTCTCAAATTTCATTGATGATTACTCCAGATTCACTTGGGTTTATTTCTTAAAACATAAGAGCGAAGTATTTGACAAGTTCTTGGCCTACAAGGTCCTTCTTGAGAAACAATCTGGTGATCAAATTCTTAAGTTAATATCTGATAATGGGGTAGAATATGTTAACAACACGTTCAGTACTTTCTGAACTGAACAGGGAATCCAACATCAACACATTGTTCCATATACACCACAACAAAATGGTGTAATTGAGTGGAAGAATCGCACCTTAAAAGAAATGGCTAATCGTATGCTCCAAGCTAAGGGACTAAGTCTTCAATTTTAGGATGAAGCCATAAATTGTGTAAATTAGATAATTAATCACACCCCCACTAAATATTTACAAGGTATCACACTAGAAGAAGTATGGAGTAAAATTAAACCCGGTGTAAGTCACTTCCATGTGTTTGGAAGTGAAGCATAGGCTCATATTCCTTATGAAAAACGGAAAGCATTGCATCCTAAAAGTGAAAAGTTCAGTTTGTTGGATATTATGAAGATGTAAAATTTTATAGAATTCTTCAACCACATTCCAAAGGTAAACTTATTAAAATATATGTTAAATTTTATGAAAATATCTTAGCCCACGAGCCTAGTTTGACGTTTGTGCCATCTGTGTCCTACAATCCTAATTTGGCTCTTGCACGCCATATTTTACTTCCAAATTTCTTGAAAGTATTCCTAATTGAGATTATGATGATGATAGTGAGGATTAAAATCCACCTCCACCTACTCATTTTCCTCCAGCTGCACGAGTACAACTGCTTCCTCGATGGGATCGTTCAACATGTGAATTGGTTGGTGATCTTGCCAATAATCCCAGAGATCAACATTGAACACTTTCTCAGTTCCAATGATCCACTTCTCTTTTGTATCAATTTATAGAGAATCATGATCCAAATACATCTACATAAGATTCAGGAAATCCATATTGGGATACAACTATGGATAAATAATATCGTTATTTAATGGAAAACAATACTTGGGATCTTGTACCTATTCCAAAAGGAATAAAACATGTCATATGTAAATGGGTCTACAAAAATAAGTATGATTTAGATGGAAGTGTTGAAAGATTGAAGGAAATTTTAGTTGTTGAAGTATTTTCCCAAGTTGAAGGAATTGACTACAATGAAACCTTTTCCCCTGTCGCCAAAATGAACTCCAACTTCCTTGTTCTTTCCCTTGCAACCTCTCATAAATAGTAGGTCCATCAAATGGATGTCAATTACGCCTTCTTGCATGGGAATTTGCAAGAATAAATTTACATGGAACAACCTCCGTTCTATGTTCAGAATGACTCTAGACTTGTATGTTTCCTTAAGAAATCCTTAGATGGCTTGAATCAATTTCCTTGATCCTAGTATGCCAAAATGGATAGCTTTCTTCTTGAAATTGGTTTTTCTAGATACCATTATGACTCCAATGTCTATACAAGACAGTAGGAAACCATCTCATCATCCTTATTTTTTATGTTGATGACCTTATTCTTACTGGTAGTGACCATAAAATTTTAACCCATGTGAAATCATGTCTTAAGCAGAAATTTGAAATGACCGACTTAGGACATTTGCATTATTTTCTTGGCCTCCAAGTCTTGCAAAACAAAGAATGAATCTTTCTTTCTCTATCTAAGTATGCATGTGATCTTCTTCGTTGATTTCACATGGAGGATTGTAAGCCATCCCTTTCTCCCTTCAAGTCTAGAGTCAAACTTTCTACCACTTGCACTTCACCCGAAGTAGATTCCACCTTGTATCGTCAGCTTGTTGGTAGTCTCTTATACTTGACTCATACCCATACGGATCTTTCCTTTGTTGTTGGTATTGTTTCCCGCTACATTTAGACAACCTATGAAATCCATTAGAAAGCAGCAAAAATGATACTTCGACATATTTGGGGTACAGTTCAGTTTGGGATTCATTATACTTCAGGGGGAGAATTCTTCGTTGGTCGGTTTCACTGATTCAAATTGGGTTGGCAATCCTGATTATCGTAAGTCTATTGCAAGTTATGTTTTCAATCTTCTTTCCAGACTTGTCACTTGGGCTCGTAAGAAACAACAAGATCCTTCTCTTTCTTCATCAGAAGTAGAGTATTGAGCCACAATCAATGCCATCCAGGAATCTTTATGTCTTTGATAAATCCTTTCAGAGTTCGGATTCGAGGAGCAACATCCAACTACACTTCGGTGCAAGAATTAGAGTGCCATCAATCTCACCAAAGATCCAGTTCATCATCAGCGTAGAAAACACATTGAGCTACATATGCACTTGATTAGAAATATTTTTCATGATCGCATTCTTGAAGTGCTCTTTTCCCTACAGATGATCAAGTTGCATATATCTTTACAAAGTCTCTTATAGAAGCAAAGTTTTCCAAACTCCGATCTATGCTAGGAGTTCAGGAAGTTGTCCTTAAGGGGGGATATGATCTAATGCCTCATTCATTCTCTATAGTGTCACTCTTGTAAATCCTTCAATCCCATACCAAGTTGTTCTTAAGGGGGGATGTTAGGATATTTAGGCACTTAGGATTTATTTAAGATCAACTTATCATAATATATATGTCAGGTAAAGTATGTTTCTTTAGTATGCATTTGTAAATATCTAATTCAAAAATCACAATATGATCTTGACATAGAGTGATCTGATAGTTCAACTTATCCTCGATATTAAAGACCATTGATCCATGGCTTAACACCTTATTGGTCTATGATCTCTATTTAAAGAGCGTGGAGGGTCATATGCTAATTGATAGATTAAGAGAAGCTCATTTGTAATATTCTTTTATTTGCATAATAAATTGCCTCAAGTAGCTATTTGGTTGGGGTAGTGGGGTATTTCCCTTTCGAGGGATTAAACCATATCAAAACATTAGTGTGTTGATCTGTGATCTGCTTTTGTGAGTGGATTCTCAAGGTGTTTGATCTTTTGGAAGTTTTATGTGTTAGTCGAACATTGATAGGATAATCCTAAAGGAAATTTCCCATTAGGCTGTAATCAAAGGAATTCCCCTCTATCTATCACATCAGGCAAGGAAATCTTGGCTAAAATTACCCATTAAAGTAGGCTTGTATACCTTAACTAATTCTTGGCATGCTTAGAATGAATCCTCTTCTCTTGAGGAACTTAATATTTGTTTAACATCTGATAGAAGACATGGCCCTACGAAGGCGATTGGGGAACATTCCAGGTGTATGGGTTTGAATCCCCCGTATAAACATGAAATCGATCCCCAATGAGTTCATATTCTAAGGGGTTGTCAATTATGACAAAGTGATAAACAGAATCGAAGGTATTTATCAAAAGGAAGCACTTCACTTATTTTAAGTGGCCTCCCTAAATGTAGCTAGGGCCAAGAGGTGAGTTATTCTCAATACATAAATAGAATAGGATGATTCTAAGAAAGAAGCTAAGAATGTCAAGAGAGAAGACCTAATCAAGAAGTTTTTAGAACCTAAATAGAAATTAAAGAAGAAACAAGAATCCCAACCATCCCAAGAAAAGGAGTGTTATGCACCAAATTCCAAGAAATAACATAAAACAAGAATAAATAATATTCCAATGCATTAAGAATGCAATAAAAATATGAATAACCAGCCTCTTCGAGGGGGAAGCCTCCTTTACAATGTATTTCAGATACAAAACAAGATGATATGAGATGATTCCAATATATATATATATATATATATATATATATATATATGATATAAAGGGTATCATTCTAGATCCTACATAATTAGGGTCCTAGCCTACTAATATGATAATAGAAATGTAATGTCACAATAAATAGGGCTTAACATTCCCCTTCCCTTCAAAAAAGTGTTGTCCTCGACATTTGATTAACTATGGATGTTTTTGCATGAAGAATTAATATTCTCATGCCACGTATTCTACTGGCAAGTTCTTCCACTTGATGAGGTACTCAGTAATTGCTCGATTTAGCAGTTTCTTGATCCTTCTCTCAATGATTGCTTCAGGTTCTAATATTAATTTCCCTTTCATCAATATCTGTTAAAATAGTCTGGACTGGGATCTTGTCACCAATTTCCTTTTTTACAAAAGAAACATGGGTATCTAGATGTAGACATGAATTCGATGGTAACTCTAATTTATAATCCATTCTTCTATTCCTTTGCAACACCTTATAGGGATCATAGTACTTCAGTGCTAATTTGTTGTCCTTCTTTTTATACTTGAGGGAAATTTTCTTGTATGGTTGTAGCCTCAAAAACACCCAATCTCCCACTTCAAATTCCCTTTCACTATGATTTTGATATGCTTGTTGTTTCATGCTATCTTGTGCTATAACCAAGTTATCCTTCAATAATTGGAGAACTTCTTGTTGATTCTCTACGTGATCCTCCACTACTTGAACCTTATATTTCTCTTATAAGGATGATGTGATGGAAGGAGGATGATAGCCATCAAGTTCCATAAATGGTGAAACTTTTGATGACTTATGGAAAGACGTGTTTTAACACCATTATGTTAAGGGAAGCCACTTGACCCATTGTGTTTGTTTATCATATGCAAAGCAGCAAAGATACCCTTCTAAGCATTTATTCACGATCTCAATTTTCCCTTTAGATTAAGGATGGTAAGAGGAGTTGTGAGACAATTGAGTTCCCAAAAAGAAAAATAATTCCTTCCAAAATTACTAGTGAAAATTGGATCTCTATCACATACAATAATCTTGGGGTTCCATGTAGCTTCTAAACTATTTCCATGAATTCCATAGCCATTGTACTTGCTTTAAAAGGATGAGAACGAGAGAATACATGGGCATACTTTGTGAATCGATCCACCACTACCATGATGACAGTATTTCCTTTTGAATTTGGTAGACCTATGGTAAATTCCATTGAGACCTATTCCCAATGTTGTCTTGGTATTGCTGATGGTTGTAAAAGACCCATTGTCTTGATTTTTTCTCCTTCATTTTTCAAACCAAACATTTTTCCAAAACAAATTGGACATCAATTTTAAAACCTTCCTAGAAGAAATCCTTCTTGATCTTGTAGTACATTTTCAAGAACCATGAGTCTCCTCCTATAGGATAAGTGTGCAATTCCAAAAGGATATTCTATTCGAGTTGAGAATGTTTACATAAATATAGGGAATATTGGTACTATAAGGAATCATTCATCCACACAAATTTAACTAGTGAATTGGGGTCCTCTTGTAGTTATTGAATAATATTTCATTCCTTTTGATCATGTTTCCATTATATCCTTTCTTATTATACCCAATCAAATTGCATAGTGGAAATAACACAAAATAATCCCATAGTGTCATATTCTTTTCTTGAAATTGCATCAACCACACCACTCTGTTTTTCTTTTTTTGTATATAATTTCAAATTCATAACCTAATATCTTTGTAACCAATTCTTGTTTCTCTTATGGTGAGAATCCTCTTTGCTTCTTTCCAATGAATTTCAAGAGGCCTTTTCATAAACCTCAAAACCATGTTGACTACAAAAAAGAGATTTGGCCTTATGTGAGTCAAATATATCAAACTCCCCACAAGTTGATGATACAATGTGGCATCAACAAGAGGACTATCACAATCAATAGTTAACTTTACACTGGAGGAGATGGCATAGGTGAGGGATTACAGTCACTCATATGAAACCGAGCAAGTAAATTTATGGCATACTTAGGATGATACAACAATATACCATCATCCATATGCCAAATCTATAGACCCCAAAAATAATGTAATAGGCCTAAATGGGTCATTTCAAATTCATTCTTTATATTATTCTTCATTTCCTATATAAATGTAAGATTGATGCTAGTAATAAGAAGGTCATCCACATAAAGTACTATTTTGAGAACATCATCATAAAAGTTATTCACATACATATTTGGATAAGATACACACTACTTACAACCATTCTTCAAGAAATAAGCATCAATTTTCTCATACCTGGCACTAGGTTCTTGTTTTAGACCATATAAAGACTTGTTCAATTTTCATACTAAACTTGAAGTCTCACCAATGATAAAACCAAGTGGTTGTTTCATATAAATGTCTTCACTAAGATCACCATTAAAAAATGCACTCTTGATGTATCCATTTTGTGTATTTCCCATTGATAAGATGCATCAAGACAAATAATAGTTCTTATTGTGTTCATTTTAGCAATTGAAGCAAAAGTTTCTATATAATATATACCTTTTGTTGAGAAAATCCTTTTTCTACCAATCAAGATTTATGTTTTTCAATATATCCATTTGTAGTAAAAAAAATTGTATATCCACTTACATCCAATTAAATTATTTCTAGGAGGAAGAGGCATAAGAGTCAATGTCTTGGTTTTCATTAAAGATTCATATTTAGTTGTCATTTGATTCTCCCATTCAGGTTTATCTTGACCTCAATCATAGTGAGAAGGATCATCCATGTATAATGCATTAGCCACAAGAGAAAAGTTACATATAGTTCAATTAGTATCAGAAGGAATACCAATATCAAAACATGTGGATTCCACTAGTAGAAAAATTGAGATATAGGACTAAAAAAACTACTAAAAGTTGCATATAAATGAATAAGTTTAGTCTTGTGACTATTAGTCATTTATCGCCAGTCACTTATAATGCGATAATTAAATACATGACTAAAATTTTTTAGGCATTTACTGGTTGTTCTGATGGGTAAGTTTGGCAGTATATTTAGTTGTTGTTTTAGCCATTGATTGTTATTAACTGGTCATTTATTTAGTCAATGATTTCTATTAACTAGTCATTTATTTAGTCTTGATAGTCATTTATTGCTATCAACAAGTAGTATACTTAGTCATTTTAATCTTTAATTTCCATCAACTGGTAGTATATTTAGTCATTTTTATTCATTGATTTCTATAGATAAGGCATAGAGGAATCAAACCACCAACCTCCTACGTGTAATCTAGGTGCTCTTCCATTGAGCTAGCACCCTTAAATAGAATCAAAGTTCACACTAACTCAATGTTCACAGTAAAAAATTTAGTTTAGTTAAATACATAAATCACATTTTATTAGGAATTTTTTCTTCCATGAGACATTAATAACTTGGCACAATAAGACTTGATCAAACATAAAGATAATCAAAAGGTGGATGTTCAAAGCACCAACAAGTAAGATGTCTTTGAGGAGGAAATCCATAAATCTAGTGCAACCCAACCATGTGAATACAAAACTACCATTTCCAGTTATTGATATTCTACTCCTTGGTGCATAGTTTTTTTCTAGCTAAATGTATATTTTTTAATTTAAAAATAATAAACATACCTTCCTTGTAAGTCATAGGTAGGGGTGCAAAAGAAAAAATTAACACTATTCATAGTGAATTTGTGTGTAATGGAAAATTAACGTTCTATCCTTTCAAGAAAAGTTTTGAAAACATATATCTTCCTTTTTTGAAGAGGTTCCCTCTTGACCTTTGATATGAGTGTCAGGTTCATTATATGTTTCAACAACTTACCTTAGTCATCTTATTATCAACTAGGGTTAGTAGACTTATGAGATGTAATAACTATTTGTGCAAGTAAACAAAATCCTTCTACTGGTGAAATAACTAACCTACTGGTTCCTAATTGTTGGAGGTATATCATATTTAAGAGGAAACTTAAAATTTGGCATCTAGTGACTAGTCCTAATTCTTAAAGGAATATTTTGTACAATTTATTCAAGTTAAACATAGAAGCTTTGTGATGACTTGAAAATGAGATTTTGTACAGAAATATAATGCTTAAATATAAAAGCTTTGTTATGACCTAAGGTTGAAGTATTAATAGTATATAGCTTTGAAATGACCTAACTTGATGAAATATTCTATATAAAATATTTGTGATGACATGGGAAAATTATAGATATATGAAAATTTTAATAATAGGTTATGCATCTGACACTGTTGGTATAAACAAGTACTGAAAGTAGTACTTAACTAAGAATGCAAAGCCAAATGAATAAGAGGAATACTGGGAATAGAAGAACAACTACTTCTACATAGCAGAAACGAACTCTAGAGTCAAAGATATGAATGAAAACGTTTGTTTGTATTGTTAACTTAAAAATCCTAAATGATCTTAATCTAAATGGTCACTATCTCCCATGAAAATTATTCAAGTCTTGAAATGGAGTGGACCAACAATATGTACAAATACTAATAAAATTTTAAACTAAACTATTGATAGAAGAAAACAAAGTGTCAAGATGCAAACTAATCGGCTACATATACATATCTAACAGGGATTACTACAAATCCTATATGAAAACCTATAAAAGGATACATAAATATATGTCTATGTTAAACTTCCTATAGTCTAATGTGTGCACTTACCTATCATCTACTGGTACTTCTAGAGATTACCTATAATCCTAAGATCATGCACTATTCATTCACTATGTTCAAAGTACTGAAAGGGAAAATGAGATATCTTTCATAAAATTACTATTCTTCTAAGCTTTCTACAATTTCAATAATTATGAAAAACACACAGGTGCAAAACCAGAGTGAGATAGGTCCAGTGAAAAGGACTAATGTTAACATTCCTAAACTGTCTGAGATACCTTGAGATCAAAGACTATAAACACATCAAGAGGAATTCCATGTACGTATTCATAGAAGAGGATTACATACCCATGCATCAATACACAAATATTTAATAATACAACTTATCTTGTAAATTTAAGATAAAAAATATTCAGAATTACAAAGTAAAGAGCTATATCTTCACTACTACAAATAGTAAAATTCCATACAATATTTATACAATTCACAATTAAAGAGTTAGTGAGTTACAGAAATATGGAAAATATAGTAAATATGTATACAGTGAGCCTGCGCGGGAAATATAAATGGATGAGAGTAATGTGATAAAAATTGAAATAGGAAACATAGCATCAAGCAACACTTCCCCATGTCGGTGGTCCCTCCTAGCTGGTGAATCTATGGGCAATTATATCATAGTAAGCTAGTAATGGACACTCAACATCACAAAACCAATTTGCATTATTATAATTGTAAATTACAAAGGCATCAAAACATGAAAAAAATTGATAGTTCCATCGTATAACAGTATATTGTCTAGCTCCCCCTAGTCATCGATCATATATATATATATGTATATGTATACACACACACACACACACACACACACATATATATGTATATGTATATGTATATACATATACATATACATATACATATACATATGTATATGTATATGTATATGTATATGTATATGTATATGTATATGTATATGTATAGATATGTATATGTATATATATGTATATGTATATACATATACATGTATGTATGTATGTATATATATATATATATATAGGTATCCAGATTTTAAAAATAGTAAACATGCATTACTAACTAATGAGTTGAGAGTTTCATTAAGGGATAAATAATAAGATTGTTGCAAGTGTACAATCATTCCATTGAATGAAACTGGAGCGTTACACTTCTGGGACTTTTACTTTGAGTTTATTTGGATCACATGACTGGAATCGATACATCTTGGCATAATTGCATCAAATGACAGCTCGAGATCAAAACTGCATGTTTTGCACTTTTCTTGGAAAGCCTTTGGCTTGTATTAACCAGTGCCAAAGTGAGTATTGAAGTGAATATCTACTCAAAAGGCATGGTTAATCCTAAAATAATTCTAATTCACTAAACATAAAGAATCTATTCAAAATATAGTAACTTTTAACTCTTTTTGGTTGTTGAATGAAGACTGGATGATACATACAAAAAGGGTGGAAAATATGATCAGATAGAAAGAAATATAACCATATGGAGAAGGAAAAAAGGTCAAAAGGTAAGATTATAGTGCTGGAAAAGGGGGGAAAATGGGAGGCTGACATCACCCCCGGGATGAATTTCTTGCATGTCCCAATGCAAGAAATATAGGATAACAAAAATTCGACTCCAACTGCTCTGACAAGAAGGTCTAAACCTAAGTTATTAAGAGCCACTTCCTCCTACAAAATGTTTTCTAAATATTCAATGCAAGCCATATTGGTTTGATTCTCAGCTATGGTGTTGATAACTAACTGAGTTAAAACTTGATTTTTCTGCAGTGATATTTTCTAGTTTAGGCTCTAAATAATGGATTTTTCTTACTACATTATAGGAGGTCCTCCACTGAGTAGTTAGATTCTCAATTTCAAACTCTTGACACGTGTTTCAGCTCTTCAACAGTTCATTTCTTGTCTCATCTCCTTATTTACTTATTTATGGTTTAACTCTAGGCAAATCTCCTTTGTTTTCTTCATCTGAACTAATATGGATGGGTCTAGACAGTTCTGGAAATATTGGCTTGACTTTATCTTCAAGATAGAAAATCCTTCCCTGTGTCCTTCTTCTAGTCATTCTCCAGAATATAGGCTTTATAAATGATGGTTGTTACAATTCACATTGTGGTTTCACATCAACTTCCCTTGCATCTTTTTTTTTTCAGCTCAATTGGTATCATATCCCATATCTTTTGTAGACTATGGGGCGTTTGCTGCACTGGTAACCTTATTCATATGTTCTTTCAATCGAATTTTCAAGACTCTGTTGTGGAAAATATATTTGATGGCCACTTGCTTTATTTCCTTTGTTTATTGGAGGATTTTCCTGTTATATTTCTGAAGCTATTTAATTTTCATCCTTATCTTCAGACTTTGAGTTCACAACAGTTCATTTTCACTCTTAATGTACCTATCCAAAGTGGCATATCCTTGGACTTCCCTTTTCAACTTATGATTCTTATTTTTGAGCTGGTGAATAAGGGAGCAAAGATCATAGGTAGCCTCTTGAGGATTCTCTCCAGAATGTTGATATTCTAGTCGAGGTGAATGTCTGTTTACAGTCCTACCCTCTAAATATTCATCTTGTTGCTGCACTCGATCATTTTCAACCCTTTGATGTCTAGATATATCAGTTTATGTGCCACCTGCAGCTTCATTGGGGTGCCTCAAAGATAGGCCTTGTCTTTCAATACAGTCAATCAACCTTTCCTGATTAATTTTGTCTATGAATTTAGATGCTCTCCAGGACCTCTCTAATTCCTCATCTAGACAAACTTCCAAGATTTTGGATACATACTGGTATTCTGTCATGCTACGGATGATTCTACGAGGGATGGAGTCTGAATTGGCGGTTGTCTTTGGATCCCTATAAGAAAATTTTCGAGGTTTGAGGATGAAACCCTCGACTTCAAATTTTGTGGATTGATCGGTATCAAGTTTAGTATCTCTTATATCTTCTATCTACCTATCTGAACACTCTATATCTTCAATCGCATTTTGTGAACCATCACCGAATTCGGCTTCCTTATTCTCTTCAAACTCAACTAATGTCCTCTTCATTACTTGTCTTTGAAGGGGAGTTTTTCCTCTAGTCTTTCTAGTTGAACATTCTCCTTTCCCCATTTTCATCCTCTTTCTTTTTGAAACCCTAACATGACTTCCCGATTTAGCTTTGGGGTTTGGTGCAGTTTCAAGGAAAGAAATGAGGAAGCTTTCCCAAGTGTTATTATGCTTGTGCAATTCAAATTCAATTAGAAGTCTAATTAGGCCATGGTGATACAGACTTCCACTAGGGTTTTTACAATTTTTATAAGCCTGAGTAGACATCTTATATAAACTCCAAAGCAAGAAATAGGGAAAATTCAAATGTTGACCTTGAAAGTGAAGGAGAATCTGAATATGATAGAGGAGGACATGTGTATACCTCCCTTCAGAGGTTAAATATCTCTGTAACATGACCAACAACTGAGACCAATCATATTTTAATCAGGCTCATGGAAATCCTTTTTCCTAGTCGGCTCCTTGATACTTGGCTTTGAGGAACATGTTACAAAATGTCCTCTCGACGGGCTTGTTCTTGAACCACCTCTCCCCTGCCCTGGGAAGTTTAGTAACTTTTTCTATTGATATTTTAGAAACATCCAACTCTAAAGTTCCAATTTTGGCTTATTCCCCATTGAAAGTGAAGGTGAATTGATCTGTAACTTCATCATGAAATCCATGGAATTGTGAGAAAAATTTGATCCACCCCTCTATTTGTAACAAATGCTTTTAGGCTTGATATTCAGGTGGGATTTCTAATGCTTGAAGCAAGGGTAGTTTGTGACGATCAACACCCATGGTCACATAAAGTGGACAGGTAAACAGATCGCAGAGGCAAAGTGGAAGAGTGAGTCACATTGGGAATGTATATGAACTTCAAATGCCAGCAGTAATAGAGGGGGTAGGGACGATTAAGGCATATGCAGTTTATCTAAGTAATCAAAGAATTCACAGCAATTATGGACAGAGAAATGGGGAAGCATTTAAATTCAAGAGGGTGTATGGTTACTTATGATGGGTACCATCAGACAATTCATTATGAGAGCAATGATGTAATAATTGAAAGGCACAGGAGAATACGAAAAAGGATTATGCACAAATTGTGAAGTATGGAAATAATATACAAGAAGGGGTATGAACAAAGGTTTTAAGTTACACATTTAATTAGGATAAAGAGGTTTAGTCGTACATTTTAAACATATCCCTCATGTAATAATGAATTAAAAATATTCTAAGAAAATCCATACCTGATCGGCCCACTTTGTCGCTACTTGAGTGCTTTAGTATTTATTTCTACAATTTGGAATAGCATGATCACCTACAGGAATTTCGGTACCAAGAACCTATAGGTGTTTCAGTACTGAGCACCTATAGGTGTTTCAGTACCAATTTCAGTACCAATATTCAGAAATAAAATTTGGTCCTTTTTCTTAACTGCCAAGGATTTGGGGGTATTCTAAAGTGGTCTTTAGCAGTGAGAGTGAGGTAAGGACTCCAAGATAGGTGTGAATTTGTATGTCAAGTTCATTTTAATGATGCCATGGGAAAGGAATTAATTGCAATGGAACAGGGGTAAGGAAATGGGTAATCAAGAACTTGGGCTCCAAAAATTTTTGCAATAAGATTGGGACTGAGTCTAGGAAAGAATAAATATGCTAAGTCACAGAGATCATTTCTATCTTTGGAACACCATCTACAAGTTTTCCTTATCTTGTTTCCTCTTTATTATGGAAAGACCAAAAATCCACTGAAAATATGTAGCTAAAGTTAGAACACAAGCTTATGATCTTCACCACTAACCACACTAAGGCACATATATGACTATGTGAATGGATTTAGTTGATGTCGAACATAGACATAAGTCATTGGATTACAAACCTTTAAGGTATGTTGTTAACCAATGCGAGGCAACCCACCATTGATGTCAATGGGTGCCAAGGTGCCACAGTACATTTCACAGAGTATGAATAAATGTGTTGATGTAGAGTCCCTTTGTGAGATATGATGAGCAGAAGAAAATAATGCATTCCTATTGTCATCATCAAGTGTACTTTCCTTTGATCCATGCAAGTCTCAGGGTACTAAAAAGAATCTCTATCCTTGATCCTAGATAAGGTGTTTAAGTCAATAGAACAAGGCTTGTTAGAAGGAAGGCCATAAGAATTCCTTCATCATCCAACATGAGAACGATTGAATTGATTTGAAGCATCAGATATGAGAACCAATGAAAAAATGTAGAATTTCAATATGAACTTTGCCTACCGGTTACCCAGTTTTCAGAAAAGTTCAGGTCTAATTTTCTGGGCAAGCCAGTTTTGAAAACTAGATGATTTTTTTTCTTTACTTTTATTATTATTATTATTATTATTATTATTATTTACATATGTACATTTTTGGTCCTGCAACACAATTCACATAGAAGGGAGAGAAGGAACCTCCCCCCCAACAACTTCTATCTATGGTTGTTGCATCATGTTATTGACAAAGTCTTCTTCAGAAACAATTTTATGATATACTTTAAACCTATGTCCATTTACCACAAAGAAAATATGACTATCATCAATGATCTTAATCCTTATTGAACCATTATCAAATATTTTCTCAACTTTATAAGGTCTAAGCCACCAAGTGGTAAGTTTACCTTTGAAATTTTTTAATTTGGAATCAAAGAGCAGAGCTCAGTATCCTGGATAAAACTGTTTATTCTTTATAAACTGGTCATGCCATCTAGTTCTCTAGTGTTGAATCAACATAGTACATTGAACAAAATCCTGAAGAATATAATCCAATTCATTGAGTTGCATCATCATTTGTTGTTGACTGCCTCACTCAAGTCTAGAACCAATTGCATGGCCATTCGAAAAGTCTTCACCTGAAATTCAATGGGGAGGAGGACTTGATTACAATACAAAAGCTCATAACGTGTGTGATCTATGGTATTTCTCCAAGTAATTTCGTAATCCCAAAGTGCTTTCATAAGCCTATCAGCCCAGTCTTTATGATGCATCTAAATCGTCTTAGTGAGGATGGCCTCCAATACTTTGTTGGTAGATTTTACTTGTCCATTAGCTTGTGGGTAATTTGCAATGCTTGATTTTGTACTGCTCTGTAATATTAGTCATCAACTTGGAAGTGAATTGTGTTCCCTGATCAGTCACAATTTCTCTGGGCACACTTAAACGGCTAAATATATCTTCAAAAATAAAATCAAAAATAGATTTTTCATTTGCTTTAAAAAGTGATTTAGCCTCTACCCATTTTGTTACATAATCTATGAAAACCAAAATGTACCTCTTCTTTCATGAAATTAGAGAAATTGGTCCTACAAAATCTAGTGTCCATTTTTCAAAAGGTTTGATTAATACCTGAGGCTGCAAGGGCATTTCATATGCTTGTGTTGGCCTCCCCATTCGCTGACAACTATTACAACTTTTGGCATACCTGGTTTCATCTTTAAAGAGATTTGGCCAATAATAACCAAGGTGTGGGACTTTGTAAGCAGTTCTTTTATCCAAAAAGTGGCCCCCACAAGTCCCATCATGACCAGCTTGAAGGATATCATGCAGATTCTCATCTTCTCTCACACATCTTCTAATGACCAAATCAGGACAAGTATGAAAGAGATATCCTCCCATCTAGGAGTAATTTACACATAATTGGATAATCCTCCTATTTTCTCATTCTGGAATATTTTGTGGTAGCTTCCCTATAAAAAGATAGTTTGCTATATCTGCAAACCAAGGGGTATGAGTAGAAACAACAAACAAATTTTCATCAGGGAAACTATCATCTACATGGAAAACATCACCATTATTATGGATTCTGGAAAGGAAATCTACAACCAAATTTCCCTTACCAGGTCTATCTAGGATGGTGACATTAAATTCCTACAGTAAAAGCAACCATCTTGTGATCCTACCATTAGTAACAGGTTTATTCATGAGAAATTGAATAGCTGAGTGATCTGTATGAATGAAAATTTCATAGCTTGTGATATAATGTCTAAATTTATTGATTGCATACACAACATCTAAGAATTCTTTCTCAATGACAATATAGTTGGATTCAGTGGGCCTGAGATTCTTACTAATGAAATAAATGGCATTTGACACTTGGTTTTTTTTTTTCCAAGGAAAGATTCTAAATAAAAATCAGAAGAATCAATATGAATATGAAAAGGAAGAGACCAATTTGTCCCCCTAAGAATAGGTGCAACTGACAACTTCTCTTTTATTGTATCAAAAGTAGTCTGACAATGTGAATCCTAAGAAAATACAACATCTTTAGCAAGTAATTTGAACAATGATGCGGCTATCTTAGTGAAATGTTCAATGAACCTCCTATAGTATCCTACATGACCTAAGAAACTTTTGAATTCTTTTTGTGAGTGCAGGATTGCAAGATTTTTTATTACCTCGATTTGTGTTGGATCTACCATAATTCTTGAAGCAAAAATATGATGGCCAAGAACTATACCCCCAGTTAGAATCATTTTTCATTTTTCATGACTAAGGGAAAAAATAGTTTCTTGACATCTCATTAAAACTTTCTCCAAGTTAGTAAGGTCTTCCTCAAAAGTATCACCATATGCAGTAAAATCATCCATACAAATTTCCACACAATCATGCATCAAGTCAACCAAGATTCCTAGGGCATCTCTTTGGAACTTAGCGGGAGCATTGCATAGGCCAAAAGGAAAAACATGATATGCATAAGTACCCCAAGGGAAAGTGAAGGTAGTCTTATATTGATCCTCTGGTGCAATCTGAATTTGATTATAGCCACTAAACCCATCTAGGAATGAGAAATACGTTTTTCCAACAAATGTGTCTAGTACCTGATTAATAAAAGGAAGAGGGAAGTAGTATTTCAATGTAGCTTTGTTTAGCTCTCTAAATTCCACACATATCCTCCATTTACCATTCTTTTTAGGCATAATGACAAGTAGAGAAACCTACTTACTATCAGAAATGGGGTAAATAAAGTTGGCAACAAGCAATTTCTACAATTCCTCTTTTACAATATCTTTTAGGGCAGGGTTCATTCATCTTTCTGGTTGTCTAACAGGTCTTGCATAATCCTATAGATAGATATGGTGTATACATGTTTTAGGATGGATACCTTTCATGTCTTTATAATCCCAAGCAAACGAACTAGATTGTTCCTTAAGCATTTGAACTAACCATTGTTGCTTATCTATTTGTAGATTAGAATTAATACACACAAATATTTCTAGACCAACCTCAAAAGGAGTGGTATGGGAACCTGTGCTTACACCTATGGATGATACTAAGGATAGGGATACATTTTTGGGGTCAAAATTCTATGAAATTATGTGATTAAAATGAGTTCATATTCTGAAAAATATTGAGGATACTCAATAGTGTTAGAAATAGAAAAGAATTGATTAAATATATTATCCTCTTTTTGTTATTGTAATCCCTTAGACTATTCAATGGCGAGTAGGGGATAAACAGTTTCCTCACCCAAATAGGGATTCTCCATCCATAACAATCGTTCTAGAGTAGGTTGTGCAGATGGATAAAGGGTAATATTTTGTGTGGATCCCCCATTGGAGATAGTCATTTCCCTAGACCTCCAACTAATGAAGGCATCAACAGTAGCTAACGAGGGTCTACCTAAGATCACATGATGACCATGCATATTATTTTTAGGTTGAATCACTACAAAATATGCAGGATACTCCAAAGATGCAAGAGTTACAATGATATCATACAAGACACAAGAAAGTATGAGTTTAGATCTATCTACCAATTCTAAAACTATTGGTGTTGGTATAAGGCATTCTATGAGCAATGACTCCATGATAGGAACAATCATGATGTTAATAACATCTCCTAGCTCAATCAAACTGCTTTCTATATGGGTGTCATTGATGTAAATGGTAACTATAGTATTTCCAGGGTCAATGTATTTAGTAGGTTTTTCTAACATTAAAATGGACAATTGACCATTAATCACTTGAATAGAACAGGGGTCCTTACTCTTCCTACTTGGATTTTTGAGACATAATTCCCTAATATTTTTTATGTAGATGGGTATATCTATTATAGCTTTCAACAAGGGAATTCTAACACACACATTCCTTGGTTCATCTTCTAAATCAAATTCTGGTTGGGTCATAGGTTTTTCTATAGTTAATCTCTCTGGATAAGGAGGGGTTCTAGGTTCTTGTGGCTTATTAGAAGATAAATGTAGGGATGATTGAGGTAGTAGAATCTCTTTTCCTGGATGATCATCATTGAGTACTAAATTAGGTGCCTCTTCATCATGTTATTCCTCAATGATAACAATAGGGTTGGTTTTATTCAAGACCCTCCCAAATATGAGGTGGATGTCATGTAAAGGCATAGGAGCAATCATATAAGTAAGGAAGGTTTGGAGCCCAGGGTTAAGAGAAGGTTGGGATCTATTATTTGGGTTAGTGATGGACTGATATGGAAATGGTGTAGGGAGAGGATGAATAGGTTAGTTTGGAGGGAGTTGCAGTTGTGGTGGCTGAAAGATAGTAGGTTGAGTTGACTGCATTTGTGGATGGGTTTGTGACATAGGATTAGGAAATTGTGCATAAGTAGTGTAGGGAGGTGGGAATGATTGAGGAGGGGTGTTTCCATGAATGTTTCCCCTCCAACCTTGTTTCCAAGGTTGGTTTTGGAATGGTTGAGGTTGATAGGTCTTCCATAGGTTATGTACACCCCATTGTGGTCTTGGATTCCATGACCTCTTTTGTGCTTCTTGGTATGGAAGTTATGTCATTTCATTATTCCCTTTATAAAAAGCTTGCAATCCTAGGAGAGAGGGGCATCCTTCAGTGGCATGATTTTCTATACAAATAGCACAAAAATACACATCATTCAAAGGATAGTCTTTCAGAGGGTGTATTTGTCTACATTTAGAGAAGAAAATAGATAAAGCATCATTTTCTTCTTCTTGTATTTTCTTAGTTTTCAATGCATCCAATTGATTACTAAGAGTACTCAAAATGTCCGCTTTAAAATTTTCCAATAAATTCCCTATTTCTGTCCTAGTGAATCGCACAACATATATATTTCCTCTAGAAATAGGATCTCTAATGCACATTCCTATTTTAGCTCTACTCCTAGAATACTTTTTACATAATTCACAAATATTTTCAAAGGAGTTTTGAGAAATATCACCAGAGCTCATGATATTTAAAGTGTCCATATATTCCTCTTGAATTCCCTTCAAGAAAATAGTTTTAATGGATTCTTCATCTAGAGTACCATGTTTGGACTTCTGAAGGTTGTAGGGGAATCTTTCAACATAATATTCATGGCTCTCGTCTTATTGCTGCTGCATTTTGAAAATGTCAGTTTTTGCATCCCTTGTGTTACAATATTCATGATATTCCTTTAGAAAATTATTCTTCATCCCTTCCCAATTCAAAATATAACATTCTCCTAAACCCATAAACCATCTAAGAGCATCATATTTTAATGTAGCAGGGAACACATTCAGTTTCTGAGCATCACTAATGTAATTATAACTTCTACACAAGATGTCAAATTCAAACAAGAATGCATCTGGATCCTCAGTTTCCAAACCAAGAAAGTGAGGTAAGACTAAGGGTGGAATATTCTTCATATTAACATTTTGTGTGAGGTCTAAAATGGGAAAACCAAAATTTACCTCTCGATCTTCATTACCTCTATTTTTCCTTGCATTTTCATCTCTTGCATTAGAAGCTCTTTCTTCATCCCCCATGGTTCTAAATGAGTATTTTGATATGGTGCCTAAGCGATACAAGGAAGGAGGTTCTACAGGTAACCTTGCAATTTGACTTTTGGTGTTTATAGGTTCAATCTGAGAAACCAAAGTCTTCCTAGTAGCTTCAAGGAACTTTCGAATATGTTCTAGGATTGCTAACTGATTTTCTACAGTGGTCACAATATCCCCTTCCCGTCCTTGATTTGCAGTAACTTCATATTGTGAATTCTCCAACCTAGGAAGACTAAGTTTTGATTTCCCCCTAATCTGGATTTTTCCTCTTGTGGAATGCTCAGTTGGGGGAGTAACATGGGTTCCAGAACTACCACCATACTTATCATACAATTTATTTTTATCTGGAACTGTAAATTTCGGCTTACCTCCAGGCCTACTCATAAGTAAAACACATAATGACAAGGGTTTGGAAGGGCTGACCAAAGTGAATGCGTCAAGCTAGAACCCTTTCAGAATTTCTGAAATAAGGTCGTCTTTGCGTCTTATTGTCCTTCCTACACTTGTAAAAGTAACAAAATAACAACTAAATACAAATTTTCACCTTTCTACAACTCCCCTCCAACGACGCCATAAATTTCACGTTCATTATATGTTTCAACAATTTACCTTAGTCATCTTGTTATCAACCAAGGTTAGTAGACTTATTAGTTGTAATAATTGTTTGTGCAGGTAAACATAATCTTTCTACAGGTGAAATAACTAACCTATTGTTTGTTAATTCCTAGAGATATATTCTATTTAAGAGGACAGTTAAAACTTGGCATCTATTGACTAGTCCTAATTCTGAAAGGAATAGTTTGTACAGTGTATTCAAGTTAAATATAGAAGCTTTGTGATGACCTGAAAATGAGATTTTGTACAGAAATATAATGTTTAAATATAAAATCTTTTTTATGACCAAAGGTTGAAATGCTAATAGTATAATAGCTTTTCAATGACCTAACTTGATGAAATATTCAACATAAAATATTTTCGATGAATTGGGCACAATATAGATATATGAAAATTTTAATAATAGGTTATGCATCCGACACCGTGGGTATAAACAAGTACCGAAAGTAGTACTAAACTAAGAATGCAAAGCCAAATGAATAAGAGGAATACTGAGAATGGAAGAACAACTACTTCTACATAGCATAAATGAACTCTAGAGTCAAAGATATGAATGCAAACGTTTGTTTGTATTGTGAACTTAAAAATCCTAACTGATCTTAATCTAAATGGTCACTATCTCCCATGAAAAGTATGCAGGTCTTGAAATGGAGTGGACCAACAAGATGTACAAATAATAATATAATTTTAATCTAAATTACTAATAGGAGAAAACAAAGTGTCAAGATGAAAACTACTCCACTACATATACATATCTAATAAGGATTATTGCAAATTGTAGATGAAAAACTATAAAAGGATACATAAATATATGTCTATGCTCAATGTCCTATAGTCTAATGTTTGCACTTATCTATAATTTATTGGTCCTTCTAGAGATTACCTGTAGTCCTAAGATCATGCACTATTCATTAACTATGTTCAAAGTATTGAAAGGGAAAATGGGATATATTCCATAAAATTACTATTCTTCTAATCTTTCTACAATTTCAATAATTATGAAAAACACACAGGTGCAAAACCAGAGTGAGATAGGTCCAATGAAAAAGACTAATGTTGACATGCCTAAACTGTCTGAGATACCTCAAGATCAAAGACTATAAACGCATCAAGCGGAATTTCATGTATGTATTCATAGAAGATGAGTACCTACCCATGCATCAATACACAAAGATTTATTAATACAACTTATCTTGTAAATTTAGGATAAAAAGTATTCAAAATTACAAATTAAAGAACTATATCTTCACTACTACAAACAGTAAAATTCCGTACAATATTTATACAATTCGCAATTTAAGATTTACTGAGTTACAGAAATATGGAAAAGATAGTAAATATTTATACAATGAGCCTGCGTGGGAAATATAAATGGATGAGTAATATGATAAACAATGAAACAGGAAATAGAGTGGAAAGCAACACTTCCCCAAGTCGGTGGGACCTCCTGGATGGTGAATCTATGGAGAATTATATCATAGTAAGCTAGTAATGGACACTCAATATCATGAAAACAATTTGCATTATTATAACTGAAAATTATGAAGGCATCAAAACATGACCAAAACTGATAGTTCCACCGTATAATAGTATAATGTCTAGCTCCCCTAGTCATCAATTTTACATACATACATACATACATATATATATATATATATATATATATATATATATATAGGTCTCCAGATTTTAAAAATAGAAAACAAGTGTTACTAATTAATGAGTCAAGAGTTTCATCAAGGGATAAAATCATAAGATTACTGCAAGTGTACCACCGCTCCATTGAATGAAACTAGACCGTTACACTTTTGGGAATTTTATTCTGAGTTTATTTGGATCACATGACTGGAATAAATACCTCTTGGCATAATTGCATCAAATGATAGCTAGAGATCAAAACTGTATGCTTTGTACTTTTCTTGGAACTCTTTTGACTTATATTGACCAGTGCCGAAGTGAGTACTAAAGTGAATATCTACTCAAAAGGCTTGGTTAATCCTAAAATAATTTTAATTCACTAAAACATAAAGAATCTATTCAAAATATAGCAACTTTTACCTCGTTTTGGTTGTTGAATGAAGACTGGATGATAAGTACCAAAAGGGTGGCAAATATGATTAGATAGCAAGAAATATAATCACATGGAGTAGGCAAAAAGGTAAAAAGGTAAGATTATAGTGCTGGAAAAGGGGCAAAAATGTGAGGCTGAAAATGAGAATCTATATAATTATGGGAGCCAATTATTCCCTGTGACACTCTTCAATTTGTTGACTTTCTTTAGACGGACTCCATGGCGTTACTTCTTCATGTGTAGTTTTTTGGGGCTTTTAATTGTCTTTCTAGGGAAACTAATTAGCATTCACATTAATTATCATTCCAAGAACGTCTTTTGTTTCAAGGTTATGTGCAAAATATATGCAGGATACAATTTCCTCTATAATGTTGAACCAAAGATGATTGTGCAGTATGCAATCAAGAACTGAATCAACACACTCTTATTTGCAAGAAATACTTTCATAAAATCAACACCAAAAGCAATTGAAATCTTACTTGCAAAGGGAATTAATCGTAACTCACACCACTCTACAAGGAAAGGAATCACACACGTAATCTCTACTATGAAAGAAATCACACCATTCTTGCTCATAAATGAAATCACACAATTTACCGCTTGTAAAGGAAATCACATAGCACACCACTTGTAAAGGAAACCACACAACTCACTGCTTGTAAAATAAATCACACAACTCACTACTTGTAAAGGAAATCATGCAACTCACTGCTTGATCAATCTATGTAACAACTAGTAACAATGCTTCCAATCAACCACTAGATCATAATGATTTTGAAGAGAATGCACCTTCTATAATATAAAAATAAGGAAAATATCTAATGCAAATAAATCCAACCATGACGGAACTGGGGTTTTGATCTATGAAATAAATAGTAAATAGAAATCACTATGTTCTAAGAGCTATCAAGTAGCAGTGTGAATAAAAACTATGAATTAAAAACTACGAGAAATGATAAGTAAAGTATCAAAATAAATTACACGAATTAAGAACAAACTGTGATAAATATACATATAAAAATAATGAAATGGAAGCTCTTGATTAGAAAAGGGGGGCCTTCCTTCTGTAACCAAGGATGCATAATAATTCACACTAAAACACTCAGATGATCTATAGGAACATAATTATTATTATTAAAAAGAGATTTATACAATAAGTCACAACAACACTCTATATAGGATCTATCTTCTCCTACTCAACCTTGGAACCTAAGAGGGCTCAATTTATTTACACAATCTTGGAGTAACATCATTCTCAAGATAGAATAAATAAAGGCCTTGAGAATTGGATATTATCAAATCCATTCTCATAAATTGTAGCATAGGATATCTTACATGATTATGATGTTACAATTGGTATATAAAATAAGACACTACATTATACATTGTCAACCATAAATGGTTACAATATTGATGCTCCTAAATCTGTGGATGATGAGGTGTTTAAATGATGGAATTTGTATATCCCACACTTGAGCATCATTTGAATACCAAATTCTCAAGTGTCACAAAATAGTGGAAACATCATAAATTGGGAAGTAACATCGTAGCAAGTAACAACATATAAAAAGGTAGTATATCCTTTGAGCTTGTAGAAAAGTAGCAACACCTGCTTCTTTGAGAAAATGATAACCTTCCTTGTACTTCATGTACATACCTTATTCATTTTAATCAATAGCCCAAACATAAAAACAACCACTTTAACAACTTATATTATAACTCAAAACAATGCAATACTCAAAGAGATTGTACCTTAGGTTAGGTCATGAAGTTATAGGAAAGACAACATCAAAAAGGGATAAAAGATGATTTGAGATGGCTTTTGATCAAGGTAAATGAGTGGAAAAAAGAGGTCAAATTTTTATCCCAACATATCCCCCCAACCTACTCTGAGGCATTCCCTCATACATCTCCTTTGATATCTAGTTAGCCCATGAGTAGACTTCATGCAAAGAACTAAGAAGATATGTATCCTAGGCATCTTCGGAGGATTCCCAAAATATTGGTGCTATCATCACTTTAGGTTCCCTTTTTCTAATTGCCACTAAATATAAATCCCATCTCCTTCTACAACTCTGTGGGGATTCTAATGCAATATCATTAATACAATTCACGCATTGATAAAGGACTTGGGATTTAATATAAACAACCAATCTAGACACATCAAGGGACCTAAATATTGAATTTTGGGCCCTGGTAAATTTAGTTGCATTGGTAGGCTCATCCCTAATACATAGTTCACATGTGGTCTTATTATCCTCCAAGGTATCTTGGGCTTTCTTCCACTTGATCTGATTCATCATGTATGATACAAAATCCCATAATTGTAGATCACCAGTGTAAGGTGTAGGGATAAAATATTGTTCAAAGGGTAAAATGAAATTATGTAAATAAAAATCAAATAGGGAATGTTGTGTAAGCACATCTGTTGGGATCTATTTAATACTGAGAGGGCAGGTGAATCAGTATTAACGCAGTTATGAATAGTTTTTAACTTCTTTAACAGATTAATATGAACTTAATATTAATCTTCAATTATGCATCCATCATAAATAAAATATTCATCCACATATGCACCAAAAAACGGAACAAAGAACACACATAATTTTTACGTGGAAACCCAAACACGAGAAAACCATGGAATGCTATTTTATAGTGAAAATATTAGATTCAAGGAATCACTGACTTCTTGTGTTTACTAGCACCAACTGGAAGGAGGAACCGACCCCTGTTTTTAAAGGCATCAACCTAAAGGAAGCTACAACCCCCTATGTTCTCCAGCACCGATTGGAAGGAGGCTACGAGCCCCTGCTCCTTTCTCCGTCCTATTACCTAGATATATAAGAATAAGATGTTACTCTATTGAACGTCTGATACACGCACACTTCTGAAATTTTGATGTTCATTTTGTTGTGTGCACCCTCTGTATTCTATAGAATTGCTATCATTGTGCTGCATACAATACTTCACTCAAAACTTCACTTCAACCTCAACTTCAACACTTCAATTTCAACTGACGTTGCACTTCAAATATAGTATGCTGCTTCATCCATTTCAGTCTGCACCAATGTTCAATATTCCATTCTCCAACTGCGCATCTGCACTTTCAACAAATATTGAGCATCAATTGATAAATTGTTGTTATCACTTTGTGCACTAGTATTAGATGAAAGTGCACACCTTCTTAGATGTGTCCATTCTTTCTAGGTGCTACAGTCTTCAAAAAATATGTGACCTTCTATGCATCAAATAATTTGTCCTTTCGGTTTAACGCACTTGTCTCAGATCATCCACATCATGACATGCATATTTGATTCTGTTAAGATCCTTGTGGGCGACCTTCACTAACACCTCAGGGTTTTGGTGTAATGGTTCGTATCATTTGGTTTCAGAGCATCTACCCAGGTTCAAGTCACAGAGCGGGTGGCAACGTCGGCATTGCAGTGTTCATCCGGGGCTCGTACGGTTCAAAGGGCACACCACCGTATGGGCGCACATCCATCCTAGATTCTGGACTGCGGTGCGTGGTGGGATGTTAAGATCCTAGTGGGAGACCTTCACTAACACCTTGGGGTTTTGGTGTAATGGTTCGTATCAGATTCTACTGCAACTCTTTCTTTGTGCATCTGATGAACTTCCTTACTTCGCACATGCCAACTTAGTCTTTGTGTGTGAGTGAAACTCCTTCGTGCATCACAATGCTTAATTCAGTTCTGTTTCTGCGCTTTTTTGTCTTAGTTGTGATTGTTTGTGTGCTGTCTGCGATACTATCATTCGCTCCTTACACACTTGCACATATTTTGTATTCTTCCTTTCTATCTTCGTGCAACTGTCATAGATTCACAACATCATTCTTCACAGCATCAGCTATACCATTTCTCTGCTTGTGTGCACATGCCTCTCTACTATATCATGTTGTTATGATTCCACGAGCCCTTGATACCCCGAATATAAATTTGTATCTTCCACTTACAATATCTTCATCCTTTCTATCAAGATTACTTCAAATATCCAACTTGCTTCTTATTTATATATATCATGCATGTTTTGTATGTCCAAAAGTTGGTTGTGTCTTTCCTTCTTCTTTGCTTCACAGTTCATGCTTCTCCCACATGTCATGTTCTACACTGTTGATGTGTCATATCTTGTGGGTATTGCACATACACGATCCTTGACCGAGTGGGACTTCAACCCTTGCGGTGTAGTCTTGCACCCTTGATATACCATTTCCGGTGGAACTTGCGCATACATTGTCCTTAACTTAGTGGGACTTTAACCCTTGCATTGTGGCCTTGCTCCCATGATGTACCATTTCCTATGGAATTTTCACATATGATATCTTCAACTGCCACAGCCTTCTTGATACTTGCGCGCTTCAACAACTAATAGCTTCCACTGATTGGTGAGTCATGCGTGCTTTCAGGACTTACAGAACTATTTGACCACTTCATGCTCCATGCTCCTTGTGCACACCCAAACCTTGTCCAATGAATGCTTTTGCTTGCTTGCACACTTGAACCTTGTCCAATGAACTCCTTGACTTGCCTGTGCACTTACGACCTTTGTCCCTACGAACACTTTAGCTTGTACCTTGGTGGACTATGACTGGATGGACTTGAGACCTGCTCATGTATGGAAAGTACTAGATTTATTCCTTATGTACTTCTGCAAACTGGATATGTTCGATGTATTCCTTATGTACTTATTCAAACTAGATATGCTTGATGTATTTTTTAACATACTTCTTCAAACTTGATGCAAATTCTAGGTATACTTCTTCATACTTTTATCCATATACTTCTCCATAGTATCTTTCATATACTTCTTCAAAATGACACAGGAATATTGATTCCACTTTGACATCAGTTGACATCAATGACACAAACTAAGTCAGTTGACATCAACGACAACAAAAGTTCAACAATATCCTCATTTAGCATTGATGTCAACACCTTATGAAGCTACATGCATAATTGTGTCTTGAAGTTATGCACTTCATCTATGCTTTTTGCAGTACTCCCCCTTTGTGTAATCCCCATGTGTTCTTTTCTAGTTTGGATGTTTGACATATGTGCATTCTGTTGTCAATTGTTTTTCTGCTCTCTCTTACTTTTGCATAGAATGCATGCTTCATGATCATTCTTATTGCACTGTTGCATGCTCCTTTAATGACATGGATTCATGCTCTTTCCCAGATCTGCTTCATGATTAGCTTCTCTATTGCATACTTGATCATCTTCATGCTATTTCTCCCTGATCAGTTTCATGCTCTTTCTTATCAGCTTCATGCTCTCGCTTCTTAGATTCATGCTATATCTCAGCTTCGCTACTTCATGATTAGATTAATCCTCTTTCTCATGAAGTTCATGCTTTGATTCTCAGCTTCATGCTTTTTCTCCTCCTTTGACATCAATGGAAAATAGGTGCCATTACCTCACAAATATTTGTTCTCCTTTTTTATTGCGCTAACATTCGTTCATATGCTTACAGGGATAAATCCCCCTGTCTTCATGCTTCATCTTTTTGCTGAATGTTCTATGCTAATATCTACAATCTTTACTGTGTTTTCATAACCATATCATATATGACCCCCCTATAGAGTTGTTATCTTCCTTCTTATCTTGATATTATGTTCCTGTCATAACACTTCATTGTTCTTTGTGCAAGTATTCATGCAATCATCCTGTCATGCCAACTGTGTAGTACCGAAATCAGTCTTTTACTGGTTTTGCATTGTCTTTCCCGATGATTTCCTTTTGCATCTGATTATTTCATCCATCACATTTACTACACTGTCTCCAAGCCTTTTCGACTTTACTGACATCGAGCATCCCTTCCTACAACAACCAAATATTTGGCACATTTTTCACTTATCATCCAACTCGGTATTAAAAAGGATATGCCAATCAATTTGTGTGGAAACCATGACGTGTCACATCCATACTTGATCCTTTTGGGGAAACATCATTCGTCGCATGGAGCACTGAATTGAATTTTTGCTTTTTGTACTTTTTCCAAATTCATTAACTCCAGCATTTAGCTTTGGTGACTCCACAACTTTCATCGAATTGTGTGGCCTTGAATGAACATCTCTTCAACTTAACTCCATACACGTGAAAAGAATCCATTCAATTCTATAATATC
Source organism: Larix kaempferi (assembly GCA_027924585.1). Lineage (NCBI taxonomy): Eukaryota > Viridiplantae > Streptophyta > Pinopsida > Pinales > Pinaceae > Larix > Larix kaempferi. Next base: position 188,802 of record BSBM01000931.1, read on the forward strand.
TCTGCAAAATGCCTAGTTCATCACCCTTTTCTCTACTTCCCTTCTATGTTGCATTGCCTCTTGATTTCTCATCTTTCTTGCCAATGGCTTCCTTCTACAATAGGATGAACAATTCCCTCGAAAATGTGTGCCTTGTTGTCCAATCCCAACAATCAAAGTTCACTCGTTTAAGAGTCGACATGGGAATTTGGTAGGGTCGAATGGAGGAATCAGAGTTCAATCACTAGTATACCCAATCACAGGTGAACCAAAGCCATGTTGAACAATAGATAGGTCTGAGAAACTACGTCATCATTCTGGAGCAACAACAAAACAAATTCTTGATGAATTGTCTTCAATTCATCCTGAGCATTCTAGTCAGTCATTGTCTACAACTCTACAGCTTCTTCCTTTGCACCCAACCTTTGGTTCTAATGGATTTGGAGCTTCAAGTCACACATCAACCAGACATGGAGCTCGACCTTGAATTGTAGCTCTGAGTTACTCCATGATTCACAATTTTTCCTGATACAACTTGCCCCTTTTGATCTCGGCATGAAATCTCTTTTTATGTTCAATTTTGTAGACAACTCATGCATTTTGTAAAAACACAGATTTTGAATATAATATAATATATGATTATGTATCTACGTTTCTGCATAGACACATGTCTATCTTTCAATAATGTTTGTCCTTTTTCTTCATTCAGTCATATGCAAGAGCTTTTGTGCAATAACACAACTTCAACATAACTTAGGAACTAATTGTTCTTCATTCTATCACATGCAAGTGCTTTTGTGCGACAACATAACATAACTTAGCAACTAAATGAATGTGTACATCTCTCTATTTATCAATGATATTGAAAATTCCTTTTCCGTGACACTCCAACTTACTACATATAACATTTTGCAACATTTAACAACTATGCGCCAGACATCTTCAAACTATAGCCTTCACTAACATGCTCCTTGAATTCCTAAGATGCATCGTGTTGAATTCAAGGATCTCACTCAATCTCTTTGGAAATCATCAAGAGGGGCAAACATTTCTTGTTGCTTTGGATGTACTTGGACTGTCAACATCTTTTGCACATTTCTGAGGATATTTCATTACCCAAGTTTTCATGTGAGCTCTTCCATTTTGATTTTGTACTTGAATACCTTCACTGTGAATCCTTTCCTTGTGATTGCTTTTGCGCAGTAAGTTTTCATCGGGACAGTTTACTACTCTTCAACGGTACATAGCCTTATGTCCAAAACCATCACATGCATATCATCTCATAGTTTGACAATAATTTGCAATATGACAAATGCGATTGCACCTTGTGCACTTCATTCTACTAATCCTTCCTTGTTTTGTATAATGAAAAGAGTTGTAATACCTGAAAGAATTCATTTGATTTTGATGATGTTCACTGTCACAGACCTTCCTAGATGTTCTTTCATAACCAATACCTAAGTTATCTCCAGTTAATCTCTAATCATTCAGGATTTTGGTTAGAATTGATATGTTGCCTTTGAACTTGTTCCTCACTTCATATTCAAGACTAGTCTTGTCACTTTCTAGATGTGCACAAATCGAAGTATCACTTGTGGTGTGATCTTGAACCTATTTCATCCCCTTTATCTCGATTAGTTTGTCTTCTAAGTGAGATATCTCTCTGCCCTTAAACTCAAGTTGAATTGCCGGCATCTTATTTTTCTATGTCAATTATTCCAAACAATCCTTCGGTATAGATTTCTCTTGTTCAAGTACTTTGACCTTGTCTTGTGTGCAAATCAATTGTTTCTCATAGTTGATCACTTTTTCACAAACCTGTGTATCAAGAAACTCTTGAATCTCTTTAGTTAGCTTGTCCTGTTCTTCAAACTTCGACAATTGTTCCTGCAAGAATTTACTCTTCTTTCTTGACTTCTTCAATTCATCCAGGGCACTGATCAATTCACCCTCCCAATCAACTTCTACAACTTCTTCTTCTTTAGATTGACTGTTAGTTTTAACTTCTATGATTGGCTTTGGAGGGGTAATGAAGGATCCGCTAAAGAAGTATTTATCTAGTCATCCTAGTTTGCTTTGCGCAACTGGAGTATTCTTCTTGACTGACAAATAGTTCTTCTTCTTTTCATCACTTCTTTCTTCTTCCACAAAATCCATGAATAGTACCTCTTTCGGCTTCTCGCCGTAGTCACTTTTTTCAGATGCATTGTTGTCTTCCTCAGTACACAAACTTTTCTTCTGTTTTGGAATCGTCCTTTTATTTTCAGGCCTGTGCTGAGTACACATAGTTCTTCGTTCATGGGTACTAGATTTTTCCTCCCTGTCATTGTCTCCATCTTCCCTGTAAGGATACTTAGAAGCAAAATGACCTATTCCTCCACATTTGAGTGGCAATTTGTTTTTTTACTTACCACATCCTCGCTTTAGCTTCCTTACAAAGTTTGAATTCTCTTCATCTGTTTCATTGCACGAGTCCTTGTCATGATCATGTTTAGCCTTTCCAATGGCTTTAAAAAAACTTATTTTCTGATGGGAATCTCTTTCTCCGTTCTCATCTCATATGCTGTCAAGATCACCCAAAGCTCGTCCTTTTTCAGGTCTTCAAGATTTTCTTTATCTTCCAACACATATACCTTTGCATCAAATCTTGAAAGAAAGAAGAAATAGACATTAGTAAATATCCTATAACAATCACTAGGACATGGAATAACAGTGATAGATGGTAAATCTCAATCACTATGACATGCAATAACATTGAGCAACTTATACTATCATGATCTATGTGCAATGCTAACATTATAATACATAGCAACACAAAAATTATAATACATAGCAACACAAAAAAATGTCAACTCTCTGCTACACAATATTAATGTTAATGCATAACAAGCACAAAACAATGTCAACTCTCTGCCACACAATATTAATTAATGTTGATACATAGCAAGCACAAAACAATGCCAACTCTATGCCTCTATGCCACACAATATTTATTTTATCTTTCATGTTTCAAGAAATGCATTGAGTTTCACCGGATACTGAAGGTAAACTTATAAATCTAACAAATATATTCTGCCAATAGGTCTACTGCTTTTGTGTGATGAAGGTATTCAAATCCCAAGAAGTGGTCAAAATTACTGTACTTAATAACATTGTTTGTTAAATTGTCCAATACTTCACTGTTCCCTCTCTAAAATGTCTCAATTTAACGTGTTTTGAGATCTATTAAATGAATCATTTAAATGAGCCTTACTCGAGTAAGGCCATTCCAGCTTACCTTCAAAACTTAACATTTGCATCGTAATGTCAGCCCTAAACGGAAGTCAGCTCTACTCAAGTAAAGTCGTCCCAGCATACCTTACAGGTTTATCTAAATAACCAAAAACGAAGAGATGCCATTAAAAAAATTCGTATAACAAACGCAAAATTACTTTCATTAAGTCACCATTAACTTTAGAATAAATTTAATAGAAAAATGTATACATGGACAGAAAACTGTTCAGGACCATGAAGGTAGTTTGGAATTGTGATATGATAGTTTGGAATTGTGATATTTCATAAATGATCATGTGAACCTGAACTTTAAAAAGATCTACATCTTTTTAAAATTAAGATAAAAGTCCTCCATATTTAATAAACAGATATTAGATATTGTGGGTTTTAAAAGAAAATTTTAGAAATTTAATTAGATATCAAATTTAAAGTAATTAAATATGAATCTATTATAATCACATTTAAAGGTGTTTATATTTTAAAATTTAGAGTGAATTAGGAAGTATGATTTTTCTAGAATGTAAGAAGATGAGACAAGTCCATATTAATTTTATGGACTTGGTTCAAAATTCTAAATAAACAATTATTAAAAAACGACTATCAATAAAGAACAAAAGATAACTTGTTCATAACATTTAACCTGTGGCCTGTAAATATTCATCCACCAAAAATTAAATCAGACTATACTAATTATATACTTTGTTTAAATATAATACTATTAATGATAATAATACAACATCAGCTTAGCAAGTAAAATTGATAATTAACATACAACAAACAAAACAATTTTGTTTACAGCAAGGCCAAACGAAAAGAATATATATATATATATTTTCCTCCCTCCCCCATGGTTGGGAAAGTAAGCTTTGGCAATTGTAAAATATATTACCCTAGTTCCACTCAGGCAATCAAATTTACAATGCACCTGATTACAAGAAAACAGCAGCTAACATCTGACTGGTAGTCCAGACTGGCTCTACTGTACATAAACAGAACAGAAATTTGTAGCCTCCGTTGTGATCAGATACATTCATAACTGATCAACGCCAAATGGCAACAATCATGGATTTGCAGACTAAGAACAGGTCTGACCTAACTCTGAACAGGTACTGACTTTGCAACAAACCTGCAACTGAAATGCTGGGTTTTGTTAGGATCATCTTGACAGGCTCCTCCATCATCAAAGTTAAGAGCATAGCTTTGAGCATCATATTTGAAACTCATATGTGATACTGGCCGCCTTGGTTTTATCATTCTTCTCAATTCTGCCATGATTTTCCAGAAGACATACCTCCAACTTATTCTTCTGTACCATCCCAACCTCAAGCCATCCTCATTATCCATTCCAAAAGCTCTGCACAGATGGGATTTTCTGGCACTGAACCACCTACATAACCATTTCCAAGTCTTTCTGTTCCTGTCCAATGACGTTCTCACTGATGGGGATTCTCCAACGTCAAATTCATCACAGATTTGTTGATAACCATCGGCTGCATTGAAACAACATGTCATGATTACGATGATGATATCTTAGATCTTTTGGATCGATCTATGGTTGATTACAGACTGCTCTTTTTAGATCTCACAGTGTTCATAAAACTTCCATATCCTCTGTTGTTTTATTATAATTAAAACTGCACACACTACAAGAAAAAAGGCATTTTAGCCTCACATTTGCACCACTATTTGTAAAGGATTTGTGAAATCCTTAATTTTCAAGTAGTGGTGCAAAAGTGGTGATAATGTGAGGATATGCAACTGGTGCTAAGATTTATGGTGCAAAAGTGGTGATTGTAAAAAAGTTGATTTTGGTGTTAAATGAATAGGTGGCATTCCATAGTGTATGGTGCAAACCACCAAAACAAATCCTAGGTGGATTGAGATTTTGTGGTGCAAAACACCAAAGGTAATCCAACATGGATTGAGACTTTATAAAGCAAAAAACCATTATTATTATTATTATTTAATATAGACAAACTTTTATATGGTGCAAAGCACCATAAAATAATAAATAGTGAAAAAAACATAAATCACATTAATTATATATATATTGATTTATTCAAAAAGTCGGATAATTATTATTGTGGTGCGGTACAGGTAGCTTTCTACATGTTTTATACAAAGTTAATGATAAATATGCTAAGAATCTAAAATTTAATTTATGTATATTAGTTATAATGGAAAAAAGCACAGGTAAAAGATGTTGAAATTACTTTCCCACAGTAATAATTGATTATGGATTACAAGATCCCAAAAGCATGTGTTTGACCTACTAAACCATAATTTAACTATGAAAACCATAATTTAATTATAAAAAAACAACTTTTGTAAACCATAATTTAACTATGAAAAGCATCTTGTGTTTGACCTACTAAACCATAATTTATTTAAGTATGAAAAGCATCTTTTGTATTGTGTTTCACTAAATAGTATCATTTGACAAATGAAAGAGTTTCGTAAGCTAAGTGCAGAAGAGGCTTGACGAGTGTCTTTTGACTAGTCTTTTCGAAATCTACTGGAAGACCATTGCGCCACGCCAAACTTGAGTTTGGTAGAGCTTAGTTTCCTTTTTCTTGAAGGTTGATTTTAACAAGGTTTGTAATCTAATAATTTTGTAATTCATTGGATTAAATTTATCCAAATCAAAATGATATAGCAGGTTCGCTTATGGTTAGTTTATTGGGATCCACAATTTATGATGAGTTTTGCCTCCAAACCAAATTTGTTGAGCACTGGAAAATTTTGCTATTCATTTATGTAATTTATGTAATTCTGAAATACTGGATCAACTTACATCCAAAAATTATCCGTCATAAGAATATCAAACAAAGCTATGTGCGATTACATCCAAAGAATGAAATACGAAATATATATGTATTGGAAGAATATAAATATATGTTGTACAGTGAAATATTGAAATCAATGTGAAAGGAGTAAACTTGAAATCCATGTCGGAGAATGAATGTTAAATAGTGGATAGCAAGTTTCAGTATGGTCTGGCAGACAACCGTTCGTTTTCCCTCTTTCTCCGCCTGGGCGAACACCTCCAACATAATAGAATTGTGAAATAATGAATAATTGGAATAATACGGTTCCAATGCTAGGAATGCTGGAAATAATGACCGTGTCTGACTGCCCGTGTTCCATAATGTTGTTGGGCAATTACCTACAACTCTTCTCAGTACAGGAATGAAACTTTTTTTTCCCTGCAGCAAGCTCTAGAGTTGAGGGTAAAGGTTAAATATGAGTTATTAACATATCACTATCTTCACTGATTTCCATTGATTTGATTAACTATGAAGAGTATGACATAATCAATGACTAGTATAACTTACAGCTTTGTAATCGTGGGTGATATGGTGTTCTCTTATGGCGCCGGATCATGAATGCCCTTGTAAGAGTATTATGTTTTCAAAACTACACCTTGCTACAGTGCCAAAGGAAAATCCTTAGTGGGAGCGGCCTTCACCCGAGTTGGGGTAATTTCCCAAGCTATTTACCAGGAAAAAGGAGAATGGATCAAATGCAAACACACTCACTTCATTACCAGTTTCCTTTGCAATCGTGGTGCTGGCTCTATGTGGTAACTCCAAGGAATTTCCCAAATCACTTTACAAGACACACTTCTCTGGAATCATAACCAGAGAACGCTTGCTCTGATGAATATGCAATCCATCTTTCACCATGAATTCCCTTGGAGTATTCAAGTCACACACGGTTTTGAGATTTCCCTCCTCCTGTCTTGTGCGCACGGTTTACCAAAGATACCAATGTTTCCATACTTCGCAGCTTTTTGAAGAGCACACACCCAAGAATCAACCAACCTGGATAGAGGTTTTCGCTGCTTAGCCCAACCGCGCGTGGGTTTCGAATAGAGATGAGGCTGTGGGAAGGCCATGGCCACAAAGGCCCAGTGGGTCAAGTCTTCCCATCCTCTGTTGGCCCAGGGGATTGCAATCCTCCCATCCTCTGTTGCCATCAAGCGCTAGAAGTTAGTGATCATTCAAAACGCAAAATCATAATAGAATTGTGAAACATGGCACAAAACAAAATTTTAATGAAGGGATTTCCCTCCTCCTGTCTTATGCAAACGATTTACCAAACATACCAATGTTTCCATACTTCGCGGCTCTTTGAAGAGCACACACCCACAGATCAACCAACCTACAGAGGTTTGCCCTGATCAGCCCCACCGCGGGTGGGTTTCGAATAGAGATGAGGCTGTGGGAAGGTCACGGCCACAAAGACCCAGCGAGTCGAGTCTTCCCATCCTCTGTTGGCCCAGGGGATTGCAATCTGCCCATCCTCTGTTGCCATCAAGCGCTAGAAATTAGTGAACATTCAAAACGCAAAAGCATAATAGAATTGTGAAATATGGCACAAAACAAAATTTTAATGGAGGGATTTCCCTCCTACTGTCTTGTGCGCACGTTTTACCAAACATACCAATGTTTCCATACTTCGCAGCTCTTTGAACAGCACACACCCATGGATCAACCAACCTACAGAGGTTTTCCCTGCTCAGCCCGACCGCGTGTGGGTTTCGAACATAAATGAGGTCGTGGGAAGGCCATGCCACAAAGGCCCAACTGGTTGTAGGCTGCCCATCCTATGTTGTCCTAGGGGATTGCAATCTGCCCATCCTATGTTTCTATCAAGCGCTAGAAATTAGTTAACATTCAAAAAGAAAATGCAAACCCTAATACGGTGACTGAGGAAAAACAAGTTGTGCAGGCCTCTCTTCTTCGGAGCTCCATAACCCTGAAAACCCTAAGACTTCAATGGAACCCTAAGTGCATAACAAATTTTAGTCGAGCTAGAGCTCCATAACCCTGAAAACCCTAAGACTTCAATGAAACCCTAAGTGCATAACAAAGTTTAATCGAGCTAGAGTGAATGAGAAAGAACCAAAAGGAGATGTTTTGTGGGTTATGATTAATTTAATTAGTTTTATTTTAGGGAAGAGTACGTGGGCTTCATGCTCAATCCAACTTAGCCTCCGCCTTTCATAAACCCAAGTTGTAAAATTTAAAATAGATTATGGATTATAGTTAACAAACAAAATTCAATTTATTTTCCGTGCACCCTTTTCCCCAAAATAAAAATAAAAAAATATTCAATTTATTTTCATTTGAGTTATAAATAAATTTAGTTACTTATTAATTTGATTAATAATTATAAATATTTGAATTTTTAATTAAAACTAATAATATACTAAAATTCAAAAGTTAACTATATATAAGAAAAGTTTTATATAAATTTCATCATGAATATAATGATAACATGTTAATATAACTTTTCAATAATTAATATATAGGAAAGATTTAAGATATAATTAGCCTATCTAACTTAAGCATTAATGTGAGAGGAAAGTGTTGTTGCACTAGGAAGCCTGACATGGTTTTGGTGAGCTACCAAGAGGGTATTTTTGCAAGGATATTGATAAGTCTTTAGCCTAGCCTCAAGTGTTAGTATCTAAGTAGGAACCAAGATAGATGCTACTCATAATCCTTGTGTAGGTGTGGAAGAAGGGTAATGTATAATGGGAGGGAGGAGGGAGAAAGGGAGAGATGGGTTTGGGGGGGAGGGGGGCAAGAGGGAAAGAGAATGAGATAGAGGAAGAGAGGGAGATAGAAAGGGGGAAAAGAGGGGGGATATAGGGGGAGTGATAGGGAAAGAGAGAGGGGGGGGGATGGTTAGGGAAAGGCGAGGGGAGAGAGAGAAAAGGGGGGGTAGCGGAAATATAGAATAGCGGGAAATGGAGAGAAGGAGAAAGAGAGGGAGTGGGGGTATAGGGAAACATAGAGAAATAGAAAGATAGAGAGAGGGAGAGAGAGAGCGGGTGCATGGGAAGGGAGGGAGAGGGGGCAGAGAGATAGGGAGAGGGGGGAAGAGCAAGAGAGGGAGGTGACTAGGAAAGGGAGAGATAGATAGAAAAAGAGGGTATCTTAGAGAGAGGGAAGAGGGAGGGAGGGAGAAAGGGATAAATAGAGGGGGTGTGGTGAGGAAAAGGGGGATAGAGGGGGTGGTTAGGGGCAAAGGGGTATAGAGAGAGAGTGTGGGGGGGGGGGGATGAGAGAGAGAGAGGGTAATATGATAAATAAATAGGAGAGAGAGAGAGATGGGGGGATATCGGTGGAAGACATAGGGATAAATAGAGAGGAGGGGAGTTTAGTTAGAGAGAGGGTGGGGGCGAGAGAGGGGGTGAGAAGGGAAGGAGGGAGAGGGGGAAGTTATTTTAATGGGTGAAGAAAGAGAGAGGGGGTGACGGGGGAAAGCGATAGAAAGAGAAGGGGGGCAAGAGAGAAAGGGAAAAAGAGAGGGGGGTTAGAGAGAGAGGGTGGATAGTTAAGGAAAGGGAGAAATAAAGAGGTGCGTAGGGGGTCAAACATTACCAGAGGAATTGAACATGGGTCAGTGGTGAACAACATGGTACTTAAACCAACAGAATTATCCCTCGTGGCTACAAGTTCCATGAGATTTTGATAATCATATAAGTATGTATTTTTCTTGTTTTTATGAGACAAGCCCTCAAGAGGCCTTTTGTTTTTAGTGGATGCAAAATTATTAGCCTTATATGGATAAACGAATAATTTAGAGATCGAGATTCAGGTCTCCTCCACGAACCATGTGTAAGGCCCCAAGGCCACAAGACCTAGATACATAGTTCCATAGAAACCCCTCTAAAGTAATTAATGGTGGTTTTAGGTACTGCTCATGGCTATATATGCCTCAATGATTTCTTTAGGGCCAAAAACATGGTCTTCTTCCATGGAACATAATTTATAAGGGTTTAATACATGTACATACTACTTAACACCACCTAACGGTAACAACATCCTCAATCATAGGCCAATTATTCAATTTGGAGGTTGTGTATGGTTGGTGGAGCCAAAATTCTTACCCCTAGATGGCTACAAGATTCCTTTAAGTGCATAGAACAATGGATCCCATTATCAAACTACTTTACTCACAAGAAAGCAAAGTTGGTCACTTGATTGACATACCCCAATTGGTGCTAAACCCTATCTAGAGAAACAACTAGGTTAGGGATGCTTAGGTACTAACAATATTGGACAGATTTCTCATTTTTTATTATATTTGGATACCCTTATGAAGTAATGCATGGTGATTTGAGGCATTTTTCATGGCTCTCGATGTCCCAATGGTCTCAAGGCCCTAGGATAGGTACATAATGCTCAAAACCACGTAATGGAACATATATCATCAATCATAGGTCAATGATTACCTTACAAGTCCATGTGTTATCGGTAGAGGCATTCTTAGCCTTGGATGGCTAGAATATTCCCTTAGAGACCGAGGTTTAGGTCTCCTCCATTGACCATGTCCAAGTCCCCAAGACTACACGACCTAGATATATATCACCATTGATACCGATGTTGATTCATTTGTTGTTCTTCGAGGCATTATTCATGGATCTAGATTCCTCAATGGTTTGTCTATTCCCAAAGGCATGATCTTATTCCCTAAAATATATTTCCCAAGACCCCAAGACACCTACATAATTCTAGAAAAAGACTAATGGTACCCACATTCTCAATCATATGATAATGGCACCCTCAGTAGGCCATGTCTAGTTGATGGAGGAAACCTACTTAACCCTGTATGGATAGAATATTCTTTTAGGGTTGGAGGTTCAAGTATCCTCCACTAAGCATGTCCAAGGCCCCAAGGCCATAACATCTAGATACATAGTTCCATAGATATCTCTACAAAGCCATGCATGGTGCCTCAAGGTAGTTTTCATGGATCTAGATTCTTCAACTATTTCTTTAGGGCCAAAGGCATGGTATTATTCCATAAAACACCATTCCCAAGGCAATAAGGCACCTACATATTTCTCAAATCACCTAATGTAACTGATATCCTCAACCATGGCCAATGATACACTCAGGATGCCATTTATGGTTAGTGGAGGAAACCTCATTAGCCCTAGATGGCTAGAAGATTCCCTTAAGGCCTGAGGTTCAAGTGTCCTCCACTATCCATGTCCAAGGTCCCAAGGTAAGAAACCTACATACATAATGCCATGGATATCCCTACAAAGTCATGCATGATGCCTTGAGGAATTGTTCATGGCTTTGAATTCCTCAACAATTTATTGAGGGCCTTACACATGGTGTTTTCCTATAAAATATAATTCCAAACACCCCAATATACATATACACTACTCAACACCACCTAATGTCACTGGCATCATCAATCATAAGCCAATGATACCCTCAGGAGGCCATGTGTTGATTGTGGAGGAAACATTCTTAGCCATGGATGGATAGAAGATTCCTTTAGGGCTTGAGGTTTAGGTCTTCTCACTTGACCATGTCCAACAGCCCAATTCCCCAATCTTTGATACATAGTTCCATGGATACCCTTTGAAGTTATGTCTGTTGCTTCATGGCATTATTTAATGGGTTTGGATAGGGTTAAAGGCATGGATTCTTCAGTGGAATATCATTGGCAATGCATTGAGACATGTAAATATTTCCCAAAACCACCTAATGGCATTGTCATCTCCAATCATAGGCTAATGGTACCCTTAGGATTCCATTTGTGGTTGGTGGAGGAAACCTTCTTAGCCACAGATATCTAGAAGCTTCCTTTAGGTCACTAATTTTGGTTCTTCTCCACTCCCCATTTTGAAGCTCGCAAGGCCACAAGACCTAGATACATAGTGCCTTGGATACCCCTCTGAAGTCATCCATGTGATTTCTTATGGCTCTAGATGCCTAAATAATTTCTTTAGGGATAAATGCATGGTATGGTTCTGTACATCACCATTCTGAAGGCCCTAAGACACATACATACTACTCAAACCCACCTAGTGTCATAGACATCCTCAATCATAGGTCAACAATACCCTCATAAGGACATGTATGGTTGTGGGAGGAAACCTTCTTAGCCCTAGATGGATAGAAAATTCCTTTAAGGATTGATCTTTAGGTCTCCTCCCATGACTATGTCGATGCCCCCAAGTCCCAAACACTTGGATAAATAGTACCACAATTATCCCTACAAAGTCATGTGTGGTGCCTTGATGATTTTTTTCATGGCTTTGGATGCCTCAATGGTTTCTTTAGCGCCAAAGGCATGATATTTATCCCTAGAATGTCATTCCCAAGGCCTTCAGACATGTACACATTTCTCAAAACAACCTAATGGCATCACCATACTTAGTCATAGCACAATGAGAACCTTAGGAGGCCATGTGTGGTTGGTGCATGAAATTTATTTAGGGACCAAGGTTCAAGTCTCTTCCATTGACATTGTAAAAGGGACAAAGACCCAAATACCTAGATACAAAACACCATGAATATTGTTGCAAATTTATGCATGGTGCTTTGAGGAATTCTTCATGGCTCTAGATGCCTCAATGGTTTTTTAGGTAAAAATTCATGGTATTGCTTCCTAGAGCATTATTTCCAAGGCCCTAAGACATGTAAATATTTCCCAAGACCATTTAAAGACACTAATATCCTCAATCATAGGCCAATGATACCCTCAAGAGGACATGTGTGGTTGGTGGAGGCAATCTTCTTAGCCTTCAATGTATATAATATTATTTTTGGTCCAAAGGTTTAAGTCTCTTCCCATGACCATTTCTAATGCCCCAAGGCCCCAAGACACAGATACAAAGTGCCATGAATATCTCTATGAGGTCATGCATGGTTCTTAGAGGCATTTTTCATGGCTATGGATGACTTAAGTTTTTCTTTAGGACCAAAGGCATGGTATTCTTCCATCGAACATCATTCCCAAGGCATTGAGACACATAGATACTACTAAAAAACACCTAATAGCATTGGCATGACCAATAATAGGAAATCAATACCCTTAGGTGTCCATATGTTGTCACTTAAGGCTACTGTCTCATCCCTATGTGTATAAAATATTCCTTGAAGGCTTGAGGTTCAAGTCTACTCCCTTGACCATGTCCATGGCCCTATGTCCCCAAGACATCGAGACATAGAAGCATGGATACCCCTGTGAAGTCATGTATGGTGCTTTGAGGCATTGTTCATCGCTTTGGATGTTTAAATGGTTTCTTTAGGGCTAAATGCATGGTCTTCTTCTAGATAATGCCATTCCCAAGGCCCCAAGACATGTGGGCACCACTCAAAACCACCTAATGGTAATGGAACCCTCAATCATAGGTCCATTCTACCCTTAGGAGGTTATATATAATTGGTGGGGGGAACTTTCTTATCCCTTGATGGCTAGAATATCCCTTTAGGGTCCAAGGTTTAGGTCTCCTCCGCTAACAATGTTGAAGTCCCTAAGGCCCCAAGACATAGATACAAAGTACCATAGATACCCCTATGAAGTCATGCATGGTGCTTGGAGGCATTGTTCATGGATTTTGATGCCTCAATGAGTTTGTTAGGTTCAAAGGCATTGTAGTCTTATCTAGAACATCATTATGAATTCCCTAAGGAATGCACGTATTGATCAAACCCATTTATTGGCACCAACATCCTCAATCACAGGCTAATGTTATTCTCAAGAGCCCTTGTGTATTTGGTGGAGGAAACCTTCTTAGCTTTGGATTCCTAGAAGATTCCTTTAGGTACTATGATTTAGGTCTCCTGAATTAACCATGTCCAAGGAACTCATGTCACAAGCCCTTCATACATAGCACAATGGATACCCCTATGAAGTCATGCATGGTGCTTCGAGGCATTGCTCATGGGAATGTATGCCTCAATGTATTGTTTAGCGCCAAAGACATGGTCTTCCTCCCTAGAATGTCATTACCAACATACTAGGATACCTACATGCGGATCTTTCTTTCTTCGGATCACTCCATTTGAGGCCTCGATATCCATCCCACTATGCAAAAACCCTTGATTGTGCCCATATCCAACTTTTATCACAAATATCCACTTTAAAGGGTTTAATTTATGGTTCATGGCCTTAATAATTGCTCATTATGTCAATAATCTTATGTTAGGGCATAATTCCATCAATTTCTTCCCCAACCATGGTCCAAGACCGATCCTTAGTGCAAAAAACTGCATATTGCCACCCATGTCCCACTTTAAGGATAATGATCTCTTACATAGTTCATGTTCTCCTATGTGACATTTTGAGACATTGCCCTTAGCTCAAGCTTCCTAAAACCTTCCTTTAGATATTAAGTCTTGTGATTCCTCCCACTACTATGTCCAAGGTTCTAAGACACATATCTAGTGTCACAAGTTATATCAATACTCAACCTCAAATGGTAGCGTTGGGAGTTCATGAGTGTGTTGCAAAGCCTCCCTTAGGGATTAAGACCCATGTTTCCTCCTATGACATTATAGAAAACCATGAGATCCATTTATAATAGGAAAAACCTCATAAGGGCTTGATGTCCTCACTTAGGGGTAAATAATGCCCCTAGGAGGCCATGTATAGTTGTTCGAGGTGTTTCTTTTGGTCTTGGATGCCAAAAATATCTTATTATGGTTTAAGGGTTGGGTTTCCCTGCTCAAACATGACAAGGGACTTGAAACCCATATATAGTGCATAAAATCCCTTAGTGACATTTATACCCCCAATATTAGGCCAAGGATACCCTCAATAGGTCTTATGTGGTGTTTCAAGGTATACTTGTTAATATAATTTTCTTGGAGGTTTCCCCTAATTTCAAAGGCCTGGGTTTGCTCTCGTAATCATGCCTATGCCCTCAAGAAATATACCTAGTTCTATTTCCTCTAATTCTCCCCTATATCCCTATTATAAGGCCATGGATCTCCTCAAAAAATCATTTGTGTTGGTTTAACACATCATTATTATCGCTACATGCCTAGAAGCTTCATTTATCCTAAGGACTAGGTTTCTTGTCTTAACTAGGTCAAGGGAAAGTAGACCTATCACTATTGGTCAAAACCTTGTAATGGCATCAACTGAACCCACACATAGAGGCTAATAATACTCTTACAAACACATGTGTGATGATCATCCTTCTTGGTCCTAGATTCCTAAAACCTTTTTTTAGGGCCTAAGGTAATCGTTTCCCCCCTCAATCATGTCCAAGAGAAATTTAATAAGATCCATAAAAGTATAATAATCAAATTTCAATTCAAATAACTTTTATTACTATTTTATAACAATAATAAATTAAAAATGATTGACTTTGATTATGTGTCAATATTAAAAATCATATGAATTTATTTGCTTAAATAATATTAAAAAGGAATGATTGAATATAGTTAGTTACAAAATAATTAATTATGAATTTGTTCTTCTTGTGGTGCAAAGTCTCACAAATGAATCATATGAATTTATTTGTTTAAATAACATACACATAAATAATTGAATTTGTTGTGATTGCGATGTAAAACTTCATATATTAGTCTTGAGCATTTATTTGAATGAAAAAAAATGAATTAAGTTATTTACAAAATAATTATTTCTGAAGTTGTTGTGTTTATGGTGTGAACTAGCATAATTAAATTATATTTGTACATGTCCATGCAACAAATAAGCACTTAACACCACTATATGGCACTTGCCAACATGGCTCTAGCCTTAGGATTCCTTTAGCCTAAGGTCATTCTTGGTGCTAAAAACCTAATAATTATGCTATCCATCAAGAAATTTAATAAGATTAAAAAATATCTCAATGGAATTTTAATAATTTTTATTACTACTTTATAATAATAATAAATTGAAAGATGTTGTTTTTATTATTTTCCATTATTTGTTTAAATAGTATAAAAAAATTAATCTTGATCATTTATTCGAATGAATAAACATAAGATAAATAATTTAATTGAGATATTTAGAAAATAATTATTTGTGAAGTTGTAGTGTTTATGGTGCAAATCCTCATAATTAAATCCTATGTGTATATGCTCATGTGGAAAATAATAAATTAGCACTACTTCATGGTAATTGCCAACAAGGCATTTCTCTTAACATAAAAAGGAAAAGCTCAATTTCCAATAATATTAATAAACAATTTTAACACTATACAAGTGGTGGTATTAGCACCACTTGTATTTTGTGGTGTTGATGTGGTGGTATTAGCACCACTTGTATTTTGTGGTGTTGATGTGGTGGTATTAACACCACAAAACTATAAGTGGTGCTACTACCGCCACTTTAACACCACAAAACATAAGTGGTGCTAACTTATGGTGCTAAAAGATGGATTTTCTTGTTGTGACAGAGAGCATTCATTGGTCTTGCCTTGTAAGGCTCCTATTGAATGCTTGGAGCTATATATCAATAAGTTATTGTGCCAAAAATACAAAGAATCTAACGCCATTCATACCATGAGAAACAGAAATAAGAAGATGACCATGCCCCCAACGTGGAGATCAGTGGATTCTTAGCAAGGACTTATCTTTCACATGGTTCCCTTTAAGCTTTGCCAGTGCATTCAAACCATCAAATCTCAACGCTCATTCAACTACTGCTCACAATACTACATATCTAACTTATCTTGGCCAGGTCCCCCAAGGTGACCGAGTTCTTTGGAATCTTAGCTAGGACTTTCACATGATTCTGGACTCTTTGCCAGTGGGCGATCCCATATTCAAACCATCAAAACTCAACGCTCAATCAACTATGCTTACAATACTACATATCCAACTTGGCTTTTCAAGTCATAGTCAGGATGGATTTGATAACATAAAATAAGTTAAGTTCAATAATATTCAACATATATTCAAAACTGAATTAATGAGATCCACTCCTTTATGACAAAAGCAAAGAAGCAAAAATAATATGATATCTAAATTCCCATGTGCATTGAAAAGTATGAGAAAGTTCCAACCATACAGCGATTTCTTTTCTTAGCTGTTGGTCAAATGCTGTCTTTAGAGTCTATTTTTCCTCTGAGTACATACGTACTTAGTTATGTAATATTAACAACTATATTCAATTTTTATTTTAAGAATATTTATGAGAAAATTTAGACGTCTCTCTATATTAATAAATCTTATAACATATATTATTATGTCCTCGAAGGGGATCATATATATATATATCGATAAGCTTCTATTATTTTTCCACTAAAACTTATAAATTTTTCCCACTACTATATATAAACTATAGTTTGTTTTCCCTTCAGGGGAGGGGATGGCAAGCTGATTTTTCCACTAAAACCTATAAGTTTTTCCCACTGCTATATAGTTTATAGTTTGAAATTATCTTCGATTTTCCCTTAAGGGGAGGAGATGGCAGGCTGACATCATGTCTGCATAGGTAGACTGACCAAATTTCATGTTGGAGCGTGCTATATAGTTTATAGTTTGAAATTATCTTCGATTTTCCCTTCAGGGGAGGGGATGGCAGGCTGACATCATGTCTGCATAGGCAGACCGACCAAATTTCATGTTGGCAATGCTCTATCCTAGAGTCCTGACAACTCTGCGATGTGGACAGTCCTCACACATCCCTGACAACTCTATGATCTGAAGCATAGGGGTGCATGCAACACTCCACTTGGAAGTCCACTTGGAAGTCGGCTTGCTCTGCATGGCATGCAAGGTACAAGGTGGTTGCTACTTGATGCACTATACCTGTGGTTTGGTTGCTCCATTCCAACTACTCTTCTAACCCCTGAAACTGTTTTATGATGATGTTATGAGATCTGCCCTCTAAAACCTGGTCTTCATGGGATATGCTGGCTCTGAAACCTAGTCTTCCTCCTCACTGAAGGTACCCACAATATTGTTACCCACTATATTATTGGCAAAATTTTAGTCACAGTTGCAATGGAAAATCTGCATACATGAAAAGTGCAATACTTGGAGTTTTTCCTCCAAAAATTCAAGGATTAGCATAAATGATTTCTCGAATGCCTCCACCATCGTTATGATTTTCCCTGTCGAAGAATTCCTGTATTTTTCCATGAGCAATTGTCAATAACACCGAGTTCATTAAATTTCAACGAAAGTATACATAGGGAATCGATGTTGTATTGGTCATGGCAATTAAGGTTTGAGACATTGCACTACATGGGGAAGAGAATAAATATTGTTACCATGAGACATTTTCCCAGAGGGATCCTTTGATATTCGAGTCCCTGAAATTGGATTCCATCCAGGAAAGGATCATGAGGAGCGCTAGTGTCTCTTCACGAGGCCATCTGTTAACACCCTCGCCACTATTAGAATTAATTACAACCAACCACCCTCTTTAATACTTACCTCCAGTCATACTTATGAGAATTAAATATGGGTCTTGTAACTTGGTAAGGAAGAAAGCTAGTTTATAAATGAAGCCTCAAGAAGGCACTCATTGAATGGATGTAGATGCATCAAGGTATGGCAGACCATGCCTCTCGGGATTTGAGAACCCACTATTAATTTTATATATGTATTAGTTAATGTAGTCATTTATGGACAAATAGCTTCTACGAGAAGCAAAATCTTTAGAAATTTCTGGACACATGGATTATTCTAGAAACCTGTGATGTATATTTATCTGTTTACGTTTAATACAATGGAGAGTGGAGAGCTGGTTCAGCTCTATGTTTCTTTGTGTGCAGCCCAATCTTTCTATCTGTAAATATTTCCTTTGTTTAATAAATTAGAAGTACAGTGTTGTGTATTTGTTCCACTATCTACCACACCATCTCACAATTGGTATCAGAGCCTAAGTTCTGTCTGTCCATGTTGTTTGTTGCTATCGTCCGAACCTCCCTTGCTGTTGAGTGAACTTATATTTGTAAAGAATGGAGCGTGCAGAGGTTGGGCAGGTTTAAGGTCAAATTCTTGCGTGCTAATAGCAGCTAGAAAGCTCGTCCCTCTCAGCCATTTTGTTGAGTGTTCTAGGTGAATAGGTCATGCAAGAGGATCCTCACCACTGTTTATTTTTGGAGGTCACGCTACAGCAGAAGCTGTTGGCTTGAAGGAAACCCTTCGTGGGTGTTGAAGAGAGGAAGTGAAGCCCCATTCTTCTTTTTCCGTAGTGTTGAGTCGTTGTGTCACTAAGAATTCCCCAGGAAGGAAAGGGCACACTGGTGAAGAGTGTGAGAGCCCACGAACTTGGCCCATTTCCAAATCCTCTGGTGTGCAGAAAATTTACGGAGTCGAAGCTCATCATCCACTGCAGCTTGGGGTTGTGATCTTGTGTTTTGATCTCTTGTTCGGGACATTTATTTTTGGTTGAGTTATTGGGCGAACTATGATGTTGGAGATCACTGAATGGTGTGAATAGTTGGTGCCTTTGCTGCAAAGAAATTCTGCTATGAGTCACGAGCTCTCAGTATCATCTGTCGGCAAGTTAATGAGTTGTAGCCCATTGTATAAGAGGAAGCACTCGTGCTTTAGTGGAGAGATGCCGGTGGAAGAAGTTGACACTGAGTGAAGTTGCAGTGTTTTGGTTACTTCTCTTCTTGCAGTCGTCAGGCGGAGAGAAACCCTGCTAGAGATCATGACTGAAGGAGGAAACGAGCTGTAGCTCGGAGCAGATGTTAAAATCCACAAAAATGGAGGATGAATGTTCCCATAGTTCAGTGATTGAACAACGTCCCTCTGTGTATCCCACGTTCCTGCCTGTGTGAGTGGTCATGGATGTAGCCTAGATGTGAGCAGAAGCTCGACACAGTAATTTGACAGCCGTAGCTGTGTAGCTATGTGTGAAGAGGACTCAGGTAAAACTGGATGAGCTCCATATACAAGAGTAAGGGAGAGCATTGACTCTGGCACCATGCAAGTTTGCATGATGTCTCTAAGCTGCAAGTTGAACATAGACGCAGAGTTGAAGTTTGGCACTGGTCTTGTGAAGGATCAGTGTTGAAGTCCTCAGTCTTAAGTGTTCAACAAATTGAAGGTGGTGTGCTCCCATTCTTTTAATGGTCGAGCAAAGTGAAGCAGAGTGCTCCCATCGATAAGTGGTTGAGCAGATTTGAAGAAATCAGCTTGAATGAAATTGAAATTGGGCCTTTACAGAAGGAAGCCTATGTGTTTCTGCATTGGTAGAAGTTTAGCCATGTAGAAGGAAAATTGTTGTAGCCCATGTTTAAACAACTTGAGGTCAAAAGAGCAGAAGCTCGGTGCTTTTTCAGCAAAACCCAAGAAAGGTATGGTGAAGAGTAGAAGACTAACATTGTCCAAGGAAAACAAATTCAAGTCTTGCATTGCAGATTTGTACGCTATAGCAAAGCCAAGGATTGAAGAAATATATGATGAACTGCTGCCAATTCCAGTTTTCTCAGGTAAGAATTTTGAATTTTGGGTTATTAAAATGAAAACTCTGTTTCGCACTGAAGGTGTGTTAAGTGTAGTTGAAAATGGATTCAAGGAACCCCCAAACCGAGCATCCTATGAGGTTTTGCCCCAATGTCAAAAGATTGAGCTCATGGAAAATAGGAGAAATGCTGATGTAGCACTGTTCCTCATTCGACAAGGCTTGAATGAGAGAATTTTACCCATTATTGCTAATGCAACCCGTGCTAGAGAATCTTGGGGATGCTTGAGAACAGAATTTGGTGTAAGGGGGAGAAACTCTGGTCAGTATAAAGCTGAGCTAGATGGTGTTGAAATTCAGAATGTTGATGCAACTGTCATGGACAGTGCTGAAAATTGTGATAAGGTTAATGAACTACTTGCAGAAACGGAAGAGAAGATTGAAGATGCAAAGAATGCAGATGAAGAAAAAGTGGATAACAATGAAGAAAAGTGTTTGATTGAAGATGAAATTATCCCTGTGAATGATAGAACTTTAGTTAAAACAGAATTTGAAGATGTTGAGAAAGTTGTTTCTGAACATGAGATTGAGTTCAACGAAACTCATAAAGACATGAAAGCTTTGGTTAACTTCCATACTGGTATATAGTGTGTTGAAGCACATACAATAGAAGAAAAATTTGCAGAAATTTTGGGAACTGAAGAAGAATCTGAATTTCAAAAAGTACCAGTTTATGATGAAGAAATTTTGAGTGAAGCTAAGCTGACTAAAATCGAGAAAGAAATGAAATTGATTCTTAGTATGATGAATGGTGAAGAAATTTCGTTTTCAGCTGAATGTAATGTAGAGGACAATGTCATAAATGATGTTGAACAGTGAAAAATTTAGTAGCAACTGAAGCTGTAGAGAGCACTACAGATTATTCAAAAGTGAAAGTTTCAGAATCAACAGAAGTTGATGAAGAGCTTTGTGCTGGTGATGAAATGTTGAAAATTTATTCAAAGATGAAATCAACAGAAAAATTGTTCAATGGAGAAACAAAGAATGTAAACGAAAATAAAATCAGGTTAATAGCAGCAAGTATAGTACAAGAAATTGAGGCAGAAATGAATGTGCATGAAGATGTGTATGGCAGCAGTGAAGCTGTTGATCTTGAAAAAGATGTAATGAACGCTATTGAGCAAATGGAAATTGAAGAATAGTTTGTAAATGAAATTTTTGAGAAATGGAATCTTGAACAAATCGGGCATTACTATCAGTTGATTTCATGGCAGCAGCCTGTTCAATGTAGGATGGATATGTTACAGCTTAAAAGTTTTGAGTACAGTTGGAAGAAAACCATAAAAAACTTTGATGATGTTGATGGAAGAATGAGGCCAAAGGATGTTGAAGATAGTAGATTTGAAGAATCAAATAAAACAATGAAGCTAACGAAGAAAGTCAAAATGAAAGAGCCAAAGCACAACTGGTTTAAAGTTTGGCGAAGATGGAAAAGCTACAAACAAATTTAAGTTTCCAGAATTATGTGTTTTTTGAATGTCTCTTAAGTTTTATTTTGGAATCATTTTGTAAGCTCGCATTGTTGATGTATCATGTTTTGTTTTGGGGTTGTAATTAAGGGGGAGATTGTTAGAATTAATTACAACCAACCACCCTATTTAATACTTACCTGCAGTCATACTTATGAGAATTAAATATAAACACCTATTTCAATAAATCTAGAAAAATTCTATTACAAGGACTTCTATGACATTGAAATTTTTTTGTAAACATTTTATTTATTTCATTTAATTTGTAAAAATTATGCATTAAAGAAATATTCCATTAAAATTGGAAAAACTAATCCTAGAAAGAATGTTTTTATTGATCACAAATTTTATTTACCCCAAGTGTTTTTAATATAGAATCATAAAAAATGAAATGTTGTATCATTTATAACTAGTTCGGTATGCCATAAATTAGGAGGAGTATATGAAAATCTGTAATTTGTTGAATCGTGAGAAAAAATATTCATGAAGATATAAAATGTAGGATTAATGAAGTTAAGTTGCACACATAATTGCATGTTTTATTACAAGAAGATCTCTATCTATATTTGAAGTGAACAAAGTATCATATTAAATATTTTTATTGTTAAATAACATATTATAATATAGCATGATTGGAAGGAAATCACAATATTAAATTAAAATAAAATAAATTATAAGAAATGTATTGATGTCGAACCAAATAATAACTATAAATTCGTCAAAATTGGGATAGTTGTTAGGTACAACATTATACATACACAATGAAAGTGTGAAGAAATCGAATTAAGAAATCATGGCCGAGAATTACTTTCACCAAAAGGCAAAGAAAATGATAAGATTTTTAAATGTCGAAGAAATAGATGTTGAAACATATTTTTCAAATCTTTTAGTTGAACTTTATATATGACCCCATGCTCTTTTGAATTTATTTATGGCACATATCGAATGAGTCTAAATAGTCCACTTAGTACTCATTATCAATTAATTATATGGTTTTACATTGTATTTTATTCCAAAAATTACATACCACATTTATACATTCATTTAATGCATATAAGAAGATAAAAGATAGAACATATCTCGTGCTTTGTTGGCCTATAAGAAATTATTTCAATTAATCATAATTGAGTCAGTAATACAAACTTACAAAAAAATGAATTGAGAAATCAAATTTCTTATAGTTCAATGTCACTCACTTATGACCAATCACGTACTACCCTTAATACCACTTAGCACTCATTAGCAATAAATTTTGTGTTTTTAAACAATTGCAACTTTAATTATATGGGGCTTTATTTCAAAAATTACATACTGCATTGATAAACTCCTCTTATTAATGAATATACGCAAATAAAAGTCAATAATTTATTTCATGCCTTGTTGGCTTATATGAGATTATTGCAATTATAAACTATTAACTTAAGAATACACATTTAGAAAACTTTGTGCGTGCCTTGTTGGCTTTTATGAGATGATTTTAATTACAAATATTTGATTTAAGAACGCAAATTAAAAAAATATTTTGAATGGGGAAATCAAGTGGTGTATGATGCAAAAAAATGTCAAACTAAAGGCAATCATAAATAATATTAATAATTGTATTTAAATATTATTGTTAATTCTCATCTATCTATAAAAGTTTTAAAAACATACAAATTAATTCATCAAAAAATGTGTCCAACTTGTATTGAAATATTGCAATGTACGCGTTAACAAATTTCTAAAAATTAATATCTTCACCTACTATAAAGAACTCAATGTTCTATTGAACATTCGAATGTAGTTGCGTTTCTCTTTGATACGATGAAGTGTCTTAAAAAGGGGGAATAGAATTTGGACAAGCCAAGTATCAGGTTATGTCCTATATAAGCCTTTGTTAAGATACAATTTGACTGGTATCCGGGGAATTGAGAAGTAAGCTTTGATGTATCTATTAGCAATATATTTGATTCTTCGTACATATTTCCATATTTGGACCACACATCACTTAACATTTTCTCATAAAATTGTATCACACTACATTTTTTGAATTTTGTTTGCAAGTGACAATGAGACCTGTCCCATATGAATTCAAAGTCACTTGTATCGATATTTGATTTTTCATCTACTTGTTGAATGTTTTTACATTGTATTTTATTCCAAAAAATACATATCACATTTATACATTCATTTAATGCATACAAGAAGATAAAGGATAGAGCGTATCTCATGCTTTGTTGGCTATTATGATATTATTTCAATTAATCGTAATTGAGTTAATAATACAAACTTACAAAAAAATGAAATGAGAAATCAAATTTCTTATAGTTCAATGCCACTCACTTATGACCAATCTCGTACTACCCTTAATACCAATTAGCACACATTAGCAATTAATTTTGTGTTTTAAAACAATTGCAACTTCAATTATATGGGGTTTTATTTCAAAAATTACATATTGCATTGATAAACTCCTCATATTAATGAATATAGGCTAATAACAGTCAATAATTTATTTCATGTCTTGTTGGCTTATATGAGATTATTGCAATTATAAACTATTAACTTAAGAATACACATTTACAATAAGTTATAGATTGGGAAATCAAATGCCTATACCTTTCAAAATCATTCATCTATGACTCATCATGCTTTAATCTAAATTCTAGTACACTTAGCACTCATTATCATTGAAGTAATATTTTTTGTAAGAAATGTGCTTTTATATAGATGGAGGTTTAATTCAAAATTTGTGTGTCACTTGTATTAATGCATATAGATCAATAAAACTAAAGAGAACTTCATTCCTTGTTGGCTTTTGTGAGATGATTTAAATTACAAATAATTGATTTAAGAGTATGTAATTTAAAAAATATTTTGAATAGAGAAATCAAGTGTTGTAATGCACTTGTATTAATACATATAGATAAATAAAACTAAAGAGAGTTTCTTGCATGCCTTGTTGGCTTTTATGAGATGATTTAAATTACAAATAGTTGATTTAAGAGCACAAATTTAGAAAATATTTTGAATGGGGAAATCAAGTGTTGTATGATGCAAAAACTTGTCAATCTAAAAGCAATCATAAATAATACTAATAATTGTATTTATATATCATTGTCAATTATCATCTATCTATAAAAGTTATAAAATCATACAAATTAATTCACCAAAAAATGTGTCCAACTTGTATTGAAATATTGCAATGTAATCGTCAACAAATTGCCATAAAATAATATCTTCACTTAATACAAAGAACTCAATGTTCTATTGAACATTCGAATGTAGTTGCGTTTCTGTTTGATACGATGAAGTGTCTTTAAAAAGGGGAATAGAACTTGCACAAGCCAAGTATCGTGTTCATGTCCTATCTAAGCCTTTATTAAGATACAGTTTGACTGATATCCGAGGAATTGAGAAGTAGGCTTTGATGTATCTATTAGCAATACATTTGATTATGTGTACTTATTTCCATATTGGGACCACACGTCGCTTAGCCTTTTCTCATAAAACTGTATCATACTACATGATTTGGATTTTGTTTGCAAGTGACAATGGGACCTATCCCATATGAATTCAAAGTCACTTGTATCAATATTTGATTTTTCAAGTACTTGTCGAATGTACTTGTTAGTAACATTTGATGTCCATATCGCAACATCATAATGTTTTAGGCAGTATTTTAATACTTCTAATTGAAAAGGCCTACAAAAATAGGATCTATCACCAAGCTCCCAATCTAGTTTTCTTTGAATTTGACAACTCGTTTCATCTTTGGAATACGACGAGAAGAATACTCCTTCCATTTCAAAGATCAACAAGATATTTCGACTGATATTAACTCCCATCTGCATTGCTTCCACATATATAACATTAACATATTTTCACTTCAAAACTTCATTGCTTAATGGCATCAAAACATATCCAATTTATTTCCACTCCCAAACAAACAACTTAATGAAAAAAATAAAAGTAATTTCCGTGGAATAGTTTTTTTATACAAACACATTCAACTACTACTCAAATCACTAATTTTTAAGAATTGTAATGAGATAAACTACAATTTAAAAATATAATTACAATAGTCGAATTCATTTGAACTAATTATATGTTAATATCTACATACTACCTAAATTTACAGTTTTTAAGTTTAAATCAAGCAAACTATTTATATGTTCATTTTTACATACAACCTCATACGATATTTTAATTTTCAAGAAATTATAAGAAAAATTCATATAAGCACATTGCAATGAAATTCAAATCACAATTTAAAAATATAGTTACAATGGTCCAATTCAAACCAATTATATGTTAATTTATACACACCACCTAGATTTACAATTTTTTAAATTTCAATTAAACAAGCTAATTATAGGTAATTTTTACATACAACCTGATATGATTTTCCATTTTTTTAATTTATAATAAATAAGAAAATTTCATATGATAACATTGAACTAACATTCAAATCACTGATTTGTAAGAGTTATAATGATCAATTAAGACGCAATTGATAAATAAACTGCAATTGCTCAAACATAGTAATTGTACGTTAATTTATACATACAACCTAATACAATTATTTAATTAATATGGAATACTACATTTTTATGCAAACACATAAGACTATTATTCAAATCACTAACTTTTTATAACTCAATATCTCAATATAAATAAACAAAATAATAATATGTTAATTTATAATAATGACACAACAACAATCCTTATATGAGTATTATGAAATAATATTGACATTAAATTGATAATAAAATAAAACACAGTAATAACACATCACATGTAGAATTAAGTCATCAAATGTACAATGACCAAGAATTTATATCATAAACTTCAAGATTTTGTTTATAGAGGAAATGAATAACAGTCATCTCAATGTACTATTAAAAGTCATTGAAGATTCTTCAAAATATCTTGAACATCGGGTGCCTTGTAGAATTTATTCAATAAGCTCCACAGATCAGCGATCAACCATTTATCCTCATTCTTTCCATCAAATGAAAGGGCAATAATCACATTTTCTTTGGGATTTTCTTTCTTTGTCTCCATTGAACAACCCACTAGAATAGTGTTAGTAGCATCATATTGAGAATACATTCTCCACACTTTTTTCAGATGTTTTTTGTATATAACTTGTGTTGAATTATCAATGTCATTTTTTCCCTTTCGTTGTTTGCAATCTGAAGCAGTCCATGTAAACAAAAATTTAGCTTGTAATGTTTCTGAAACCAGCTTTTTCATAACTCTTGTTATGTTTTGTTTCAAAGATGTCGTCCAAATTGCAATGTCAAGAGATTCTTTTCTGGAACACATTTCAAGAAATGTTTTTGCATGTGGACGAAACCAAAATGATTTTTTCTCTATCGTGTAATCTGCGGCCCTTCCCATTTTCTCGATAAATTCTTTTTGTGATGCATCACCATCAATGCTCTGATAGAAAATGTTATTCAATTCAAAAATAACTAATTTCTTTTGACTTATAATAGCTGCAAAACAATAATGGATATCATAGTTAATTCATTTTATTCATGCTACATAAATTATTAATAAAAAAAATTGTTGAAGAAATACACTCACTTTGAGTATTTTTTGTACTAGTTATTGATAAGCCACACTTCTCTTGTATTGTCTTCATAGAACCTAGAGCCAAAATAACAAACCTTCAATCAAATACCAATAATACTTCTTTAAATCAATTTTTTTTTATAAGACATATTTTATGTTTAATTGAAAATAAGAAACATGTGAAGTACCTGATATGATATCATGTTCTTGACTATGGCTTTCTGTCACATTCCCTTGATCACTGTCTTTTTTCTCCTCATTTGCCACTGTAATAAACATATGAAATGTTATAAAATGTATCAACGAATGAAATTCATTAAATAAATAGGCATAGAATCCAAAGAATCACTAGAGAAAGAACAAAACAAGTACAATAAAACAAAAGAAACAAAATAAATTATGTACCTGGTGTGGTATTTTCTTCGTCTTGTATTTGCATCTCGAAAACTTCTTCGACATTGTGCACACTATGTTGATCATTGCTTTGTTGCAAAGTGTCGTCGTTGTTTTCTTTACAATTTCTGCCATTAGTAGTTATAGTAAACATCTTGTTAATCAAGATTTATAAATAGCATAGAATCCAAAGAATCACTAGAGAAAGAACAAAACAAGTACAATACCTGGATATTCCAACAGCAATATATTAGACATTGGTTTTTGCAATTGGAAGGATTCTTGATTAGTCAGCATGGTAGTCCTTTGTAACTCATTTTCTATGACGCATGCCATTCTTCTTCCATATGTACAGCAAGCCTACTGTAAATTTGTCCCCGCATAAAGAGAAATAATCAAATTTAGATCACTATGTTGTTGATGCATTTGCAATAATTCTTCCCAGAATTCAAAATCTCTCTCCTTTTCATCAGATATGTCTCTAAAACTGTGAGAGTATCTTGAGGCCTCTAAACTTTTTGACTCTTCACTATAGAAATGTATAGTTAAAACTATATCATAACTATAGTTATTTTGTTCTTTATATTCATAAAGACCGGTAGCCATTTTATAGTTGACATTTGAGTCCTTGACAACAATCTCCAGAGCTTGGTGTACATCCTTACAAGACCAAATTTCTACTAAGATAATCATAGTAAAATCTTTCAACCCATTTTTTTCAATTAAAAATCGAAACAATTCAATATAGTGATCCTTAAGGAATGATTCATCTTTCAAAGCCAATGTATCCAACACAACAAAGTCAGTGTATAACATTGGTTGAAACTGACAAGGAAAAGAGTGCAAAAGTGTTGACAAGAGGCTAGGACCCCCATAATGACAACCGAATTAAAAAATGTTCTCAATTTCCTGTATATCTGTCGATGCATCAATTATTCTATCAAGGACCACACAGGCTTGTGGAGAAAGGGACTCTATTTTTGTATTTCGTGATCCTTTTACATATTTACACCCTTCCATTGTCTTACAGAAGTTGGCAAATATGATATCAGTAATTCCATAATGCTCAAGAATATTGGATATTGTAAGAATCTTATCATTCAGATTCTTATCATGACTTTTGCAATATGTTACCATTGCCTCCAAAATTGTTCTTTTGGTTTTCAATTGTGAACAATAATCTTTCATTTTTATGGCATTGGTTGGATGGTTCACTGGAATAGAAAACCAGATAGTTCCATCCAATAGTTTATCTGCTACAGAACACATTTCTTCAGCGGTTAGTCCCTGAAGGGGACGGAAAGAACTTGATACCAAACTGTTCAGACTATTTGTCTTATAGTTTGGATCCTTAGGTTGGTTTGGAGAAAACATTAATGTCCCTAGTTTGTAACAATTAAAAACAACTTCCCATTTATCCCAAGTAGTATCATCAAGATATAACAAGACTTTTTTTTCAGCAAAGTTTGTTAGTGGACAATCGAAGAAAGAGCACAACATTTCATCATCAACCTGTTAAAAAATAACAAATATAAATTAGTAAGAATGTGGTATCAAAAATAAAATAGCCATGAATTTAGTTATAAAAATATAAACTAAGTGCAAAAAAAAAAAAATTGCATACCTTGTCTTCAGCCGTCTTAGAATTTCCACATTTTTGTTTCTTTAATTTATTTGTGGCAATTAGGAATTGTCTTGCAGATTGCACAGAATCAATGAATGGAGTTTTGAAGAACACTGTGTTTGCAGAATTTAACTGGCAGCAAATACGAATCACCACACTGGGAGAAACTAATGGATCTAAGAATCGAGCATTACGTTCTTTGTACTTCTATTTTGCCTCCCCAGATAGACTGAATTTAGGATTTGATAATATTTATTTTGCTGCTTGAATGGTGTGTTTCCCATCAACTATCCAAAAATTGATGTTCTTGGCATTTATATCCATTTCATTCATGATTTTCACAAGGTTTCCAATCGGATCAGACTCTTTTGTGTCAAATGGAATCAGAAGAGCATTAGGCAATGATGCTTGAAATTTCTGTAGGAATGATTTTACTAATACTCGAACATTTAAATCATTCCGTGATCTCAATTTATATAACTTGGGTGCTTCTACACATCTTCGAACATCCACCTTCATGGTAAAAGAGCTTGAAAATAAATAACTGTCCTTAAAATTTTCATGGATTTCATCGCGTTGGTCAGCAAGCTTCTCTATCTGAGAGTCTTCTTTTTGGGATTTTACAAACTCTGTAGTAGGCATGAACTCACTTTATTTAATGCTCTGTTCTAGCTCAACTAAATATACCCTTCTCAAAGCAAGCAATTGAGCCTCGAGTTTATCGTCTGGTATTTTATCAAGTAGTTTACCTCTTTGTTGCAAATAAAGAAACACGGATGATGTTTTCTTACATCTCACATAGCGATATTT
Source organism: Larix kaempferi (assembly GCA_027924585.1). Classification (NCBI taxonomy): domain Eukaryota; kingdom Viridiplantae; phylum Streptophyta; class Pinopsida; order Pinales; family Pinaceae; genus Larix; species Larix kaempferi. The sequence continues at coordinate 219,117 of BSBM01000931.1, forward strand.
CATAACGTTGGTAATACGTTGTACAAGATCATCACAACTCTTTAGACCAGATTCATTGAAGCTCTCAAAACTGTCCAACTTAAACTGTGACTTTTTTATTGACTCTGGAAATTCTATATTAGTATCAATCAAATCTGGTCTAAATTTTGTGTAATCAACTTGGCAAGAAAATAATTTCACTTCATTTTCTTCAATTACCTCCATTTGAAAATCGATCTGACTATGATTGAGAGCATAGCAACTAACAATTATCCCTAGCCTTTGTATATCATTTCCATCCATGGATCCAAATAGATACATATCTGGAAACATATTCATGGGACTTTCAATCTCAACATACCAATCTTCGACATACTCATATGCAGCAGATGTTTTGAACTTTTTAATCATTTCAAAATTAGAACCCATTGTTGAATTTATAATCTGAGTTGAATGATGCTTTTGTTTTTTGAATGCTGATTGTGGCATTTTACTTGCTTTGGAGACGACAACTTCTAAAAACAATAATAAGCAATTATTACTATAAATAAAATGAAATCAAAATCACAAATATTACCATATAGTCTTCTAGTCTAACCATTTAGAAATGAGAGAATAATATTTAAAACCACCATACCACATGGGGGAGACGTTGTTTGTGTGTCACTTGCAATTCGTTTTTTCTTCAAATTATTCCTTGGAATTGTCATTGCACCAGAGTCCATAGCTTCTAAAAACAATAATAAATAGTCGACTATAAGTTTAAATTGTTTTAAAAATACATGAAATAATGAGCATTATCAAACAATATTCTATTACATGTCTTTTATTCACATGCACAAGAATAATAAGGGTCATGTGTCCTGGAAACATATTAAATACTTAGAGATAAATAAAAATCCATTGCATCTAGCACAAGTAGAGACTCATTAAAAAGAAAAGTTTTCCTTCTCAAAAATGCTAGAAGGAAATGCTTATGCTAGAAAGAAAGCTAGCAGTCGCTAGCTTTCCTTGATCTTTTGCCATGTGCTTATTTCAAAATAGAGCACATGGCACAATCTCAAGGTATAAGCTAGCAACCACCAATCACCATGGACAGGATTTTTCTATTGGAAAGCTAGCGATTGCTTGCTTTCTTTCTAGCATAGTATGTGTTATTATCCTATAAGTAAATGCTTATGCTAGAAGGAAAGCTAGCAGCCGCTAGCTTTTCTTGATCTTGTGCCATGTGCTTATTTTAAAATAGAGTACATGGCACAAGTTCAAGGTATAAGCTAGCAACCACCAATCACCATGCCTAGGGTTTTTCTATTGGAAAGCGAGCGACTGCTAGCTTTCCTTCTACCATAAGCATGTGTGACATGCTAGAAAAAAATGTTTATGCTAGAATGAAAGGTAGCATTTGTTCAAAATAGACCCGGAATCTTTTGTTATGGCCGACAGACTCTAGACACAAGTACACTGTGGAGCATAACTGGCCCACGTCAGTTTATTCCCTATACTATTACACTTTGGAGACGACAGCTTCTAAAAACAATAATAAGCAATTATTACTATAAATAAAATGAAATCAAAATCACAAATATTACCATATAGTCTTCTAGTCTAACCATTTAGAAATGAGAGAATAATATTTAAAACCACCATACCACATGGGGGAGACGTTGTTTGTGTGTCACTTGCAATTCGTTTTTTCTTCAAATTATTCCTTGGAATTGTCATTGCACCAGAGTCCATAGCTTCTAAAAACAATAATAAATAGTCGACTATAAATTTAAATTGTTTTAAAAATACATGAAATAATGAGTATTATCAAACAATATTCTATTACATGTCTTTTTTTTTTCCTTGGAAAAAGTCGTAATTTTATTTCAAATAGTTGAACAAAATTACATTCTGCACATGTAATAGAATCACAAGGATCCCTACATTGTCACAAATAAGCTGTCCCATATGACTGTCCAAAACAGTCCTCATATATCCGACTACATATAACTGTCACATATGACTGTCCCATATTACCATCTAGTGTCCCATACAAAATCAAAACAGTGTAATTGGCTGTCCAAACAACCCTCCTATATCCGACTACATATATCAAAGACAAATATGCAGAGAGTGTTCCAAACAACAGCAAAAATATACTGTCAATACATCCCGTGTATACAAAAGCATAAACAGAACTATTGTAATGTAGCAAAAAAAACAGAAGCTAATGCTCCATCCGGTCCTCAATGTCCCCATGAAAAGGCCTGTGATAATAACTGTAGTTGCCTTCTGTGGAATGTATAGTGATCCTCCATGTGCCGTATATCAAATGTTGCTGCGTCGCTTCTTTGGATAGCAGGTCGACCACCCCATTTCTCTCCCTGTAGACATGTGTAAATGTAATAAGATTAAAAGTTTGCTTTAACCGTAATACCTCCTCCAGGATAGGTAAGAGTACCATCACATTACACTGTGTAAGTTCCTTGGCCCAATCAATAACTATCAGTGAGTCTCCAAAAACCTGTAGAGATAGACAACCTTGTTCTAGTGCAAAAAGCATGAGCAGCCTAAGTGACATAAGTTCGGCATAGTTAATATTTACATGTCTTTTATTCACATGCACAAGAATAATAAGGGTCATGTGTTATGGAAACATATTAAATACTTAGAGATAAATAAAAATCCATTGCATCTAGCACAAGTAGAGACTCATTAAAAAGAAAATTTTTCCTTCTCAAAAATGCTAGAAGGAAATGCTTATGCTAGAAAGAAAGCTAGCAGTCGCTAGCTTTCCTTGATCTTTTGCCATGTGCTTATTTCAAAATAGAGCACTTGGCACAAGCTCAAGGTATAAGCTAGCAACCACCAATCACCATGGACAGGATTTTTCTATTGGAAAGCTAGCGACTGCTAGCTTTCTTTCTAGCATAGGTATGTGTTATTATCCTATAAGTAAATGCTTATGCTAGAAGGAAAGCTAGTAGTCGCTAGCTTTCCTTGATCTTATGCCATGTGCTTATTTGAAAATAGAGTACATGGCACAAGTTCAAGGATTTCCTTGATCTTGTGCCATGTGCTTATTTGAAAATAGAGTACATGGCACAAGTTCAAGGTATAAGCTAGCAACCACCAATCACCATGCCTAGGGTTTTTCTATTGGAAAGCTAGCGACTGCTAGCTTTCCTTCTACCATAAGCATGTGTGACATGCTAGAAAAAAATGTTTATGCTAGAATGAAATGTAGCATTCGTTTAAAATAGAGCACATGGCACAAGCTGAAGGTATAAGCTAGCAACCATCAATCACCATGGACAGGGTTTTTCTAATTGAAAGCTAGCGACTGTTAGCTTTCCTTCTAGTATAAGCATGTGTGTTTATTTTAGAAGGAAATGCTTATGCTAGAAGGAAAGCTAGCAGTCGCTAGCTTTCCTTGATCTTTTGCCATGTGCTTATTTCAAAATAGAGCAAATGGCACAAGCTCAAGGTATAAGCTAGCAACCACCAATCACTATGGACATGATTTTTCTATTGGAAAGCTAGCGACTGCTAGCTTTCCTTCTAGCATAAATATGTGTTCTTATCCTAGAAGAAAATGCTTATGCTAGAAGGAAAGCTAGCAGTCGCTAGCTTTCCTTGATCTTGTGCCATGTGCTTATTTGAAAATAGAGTGCATGGCACAAGCTCAAGGTATAAGCTAGCAACCACCAATCACCATGCCCAAGGTTTTTCTATTGGAAAGCTAGCGACTGCTAGCTTTCCTTCTAACATAAGCATGTGTGTTATGCTAGAAGGAAAGCTAGCATTCGTTCAAAATAGAGCACATGGCACAAGCTCAAGGTATAAGCTAGCAACCACCAATCACCATGGACATGGTTTTTTATTGGAAAGCTAGCGATTGTTAGCTTTCCTTCTAGCATAAGCATGTGTTTTTATACTAGAAGGAAATGCTTATGCTAGAAGGAAAGCTAGCAGTCGCTAGCTTTCCTTGATCTTTTGCCATGTGCTTATTTCAAAATACATCACATGGAACAAGCTCAAGGTATAAGCTAGCAACCACCAATCACCATGGACATGATTTTTCTATTGGAAAGTTAGTGACTGTTAGCTTTTCTTCTAGCATAAGTATGTGTTCTTATCCTAGAAGGAAATGCTTATGCTAGAAGGAAATCTAGCAGTCGCTAGCTTTCCTTGATCTTGTGATGTGTGCTTTCCTTGATCTTGTGACAAAATCTGTCTCAGGTACTGTCAGCTTCCACAACAGTCACCTATAAAGAATGACATCCTAAGTTGGTCACTAAGTACCTTCGTCAAGTGGAGAAAGAGCAGTTATCCCTCGAACGGTATTGGGTCGTCTCCTTTTCAACAAGTGGTGGTGAGCCCACTTGAGAGAACATACACCCGCAACCTTGGGTTTGACCTCCTATGGCGCGGTGCCGCTCTTTCACTTGCCCCGTGTGGCTATACACGACCACTTGATTTAGAAGGATTTTTATAGCACCCTAAGGACAACAACTATGTTTTTGGATGCCTAGCCCCAAAATCCTACCTAAACTACAAGATTCTTTTGTGCCCTCCGATGGAGGTATTAAGTGAGTAGATTTAAGCTATTTTTGAACTTAGTGAGTGACGAGAGAGTTTCTTGTGTGTGTGTGTGTGCATCAAAGAAAGTGACGGTTTTGAGCGCACATGAGATATTGCATATAAATGAAAAGGCTTTTCTTTTAAAATGAAAATAATGCAACTCAACCTAATAGAAAAACAACTAAATAAACCATGTAAACCATGTAAAAAAAACTAAATAAAATAAATTGTAAAAATAAAAAAAAATCTATAAACAAAATTGTAAAAGTAAAAAAAAATCTATAAACTTACCAAGATTTTCAACCTCTTTTTAATCCAGTCTTCTTCTTTACTTTTTGTTTGGCTAAGACTAAAGCTAATGCCATTTTTTCCCATAACTTCATCTTCATCTTAGTTGGTCTTGCTTCTTTGATAGACAATAATCTGGAAGCTATGAAGCCAAGACTACTTGAATGGAAACTGTACAATATATTGAAACTATCTGTAAGTTACAAACTTATATCAAGTAATTAAATATAAAAAACACTAGCTATTTAGCTATTTTTATATACAAGTAATGCTATGTATTACATCTTATATACATTCATAGAGTTGATAACTATTTTTATGTACAAGTAATGCCATATACTTATATACATTCATAGAGTTGATAGCTATTTTTATGTACAAGTAATGCCATATATTACATCCTACATACATTCATAGAGTTGATTATACCATGGAGGTTTACAAAATGAAATTTAAAAATACAACATTCAAATAAATGATTGGCAATTATTTAAAATAGTTATTTAGGTTTAAATATAATGATTTTTATTTTGAAAAATTTTTATTGTAATTTTTCAAAATCTAGATTATAGTTGTTAAGTGGAATTTTTGGATGTTTCGAAATTTTTAAAAAATGTTGAATCTATTTATACCATTAAAATACAGATTAAAATAAAGCTAATTCTAAATTTACAACATCAAAAACTATAAATTTCAAAAAAAATATAAAACCATATTTGAAAATAAAGGACAATTTTTTTTCAAGCGAAAAAAACCTGTCCTTGTTATTCAATAGAATCAAAGGCCATTAGTACATACAGCTACTTCAGCATGACATTTCATAACAACTCGTCCAGAGTTCCAGACAGGGGGAAAGGCACATAATACCAAAATAAAAACCCATCAGAAAACTGTCTCATCATGTGATGTGGACTGTCCACAAAATCACATCTACCGAGAGCCAATCACACTCTGATCTGCGTTCAAAGGAGACGCACTATAATTTGCAAATGAGACATCTACATGAAAGGGAAAAAAGATGCCCTTCAAATACACAAAGACTTCAAGTCCAACAGAAAAAAACTTTCAAAATCATGCTCAAAAGAGCTGGAAGAATTCCTTAGAAACCAGGTGATTCTCTATATATTCCATCAAAACACCTTTCCCTTGGGGAAAGGAGAGCGCCTTTTTTGAAAGTCGGTCAGCAGTCTGGTTGTGCTCTCGGTAGATGTGAGAAAATGACAGGTCCTGGAAGCTAGTGGCTAGCTTTTTAGTCTCCCGACACCAATGAAATAGGGCAGGTGGGGAGAGAGCAGTCGATCCCTTAGCCCAAATGATGATTACCTGAGAATCACCGTATACGTGGGCTAAGGGGATCCTCATCATATGGGATATTTGTAAGAGAGCCCAGAGACTGAGCAGCTCTGCTTTGGTATTTGTGCCATATCCTACCCCCACTGCGAACTCTAGGAAGTGAGTGTTATTAAGAAAAATACACAGGCCTGCACCAGCTTTCATATTCTTGGAGGCTCCGTCTATAAAACCACAAGGATAATATTTGACAGGTGGATTTCCAATAATTCTGCAGCGTCCTTTTTTAACCACAGTCCCAATATAACAATCCTGAACTGTTGATATAATACGCTGGATAATGCCATGAATATTCCTTCTTTTCCCTTCAAAAATCACCATATTACGGGCTTTCCATACAGTCCACATCATGTTGTAGGGGAGCAAATAGAGTGGAGAGCTCTTGGAAGACTTGCCAGCCCAATCTTTAATAAGATCAACTGAAGAAGTACCTGTGAGACAATCTGGAACATTGAAGAAGTCGCAGATATACCCTACCACAGTTTTCCAAACTGAACAGGAAGAGAAGAGATGATCAACAGTTTCCTCCTCTGACCAACAGAGAGAGCAAATACCAGGACCAGAGAACCCCTTCCGCTGCAAATTATCCCATGTAAGGATACTATTATGAAGTAAAAGCCAGATGACACAAGAGATCTTGCTAGGCAGAGCCTTATGCCAAATAGGAATATAATCAATCACAGATATCGGGCGAGATGTGGATTTAAAGATGCATTCGTAAGCATCTTTTGCAGTAATAGAATCCCTGCTATAATTATAATTCCAGACCAGCTTATCAGCGCTGTTATTTAAATGAATACCAGCTCCTAATAGACCATTAATATAGTCATTCCAAATCAACTCGAAGGAACCACCCAAATCAAGATCATTTGCAGAATACCAGTATTGATGTGCATTTGACAGCCATTTAAACTACGGAATTAACAACTCAGTTTTGAATTGCTGCTGGACTCTATGAAACTAGCGAAGATGGGTTTAATTCAGTTCACATACACAAATAAAAATTAAAAAAACTGTTCCAATATTCCACATGTTACTGCATCTGGTGCACAACCTTCCCATACCATCCTATTCCAAACATCATAAGCATTCCGCACTCTCTCTACCTTATACAAACCATCAATGATTGTTGTGTAAGTCACAACATCAGGACTGCACCCACTCTCACCCATTTGATCCAAAATCTCCAGTGCCTTATCTAATTTCTTGCTCTGACAGAAGCATCGAATACTTATATTATAAGTGAATATATTTAAAGTATGACCTCTTCTACTCATGTCACTATAAAGCTCACAAGAAAAAGAAGTTATGATGTGATAAGATAATGATAAGAATTATCTCAAATTTATGTATTTTTACACATAAAAATTTAGTAACTAACACTTAAAACCTCTCTAGCCTACACGCTAATATTGATGTAAGGGAAAGGAACATAACTAAAACCACTACTAGCCTATTTGTCAAGCATAATGATATCCATAACAACTCTATTACAAGTTAGCACCAGAGAGTACTACAATAATTAGTTGGTAGCCTCCACATTACTTGCTAAATAGAGACCTTGTTGATATCCTCCTCAAATGGAATCCAACACATTATTAATGAGTTAATAGGCTCGTGCAATAGAGTCCTACACATTGCTAACCTAATTACTAGAGTAAGGAAAAACCTGGAATTGCACTGTGAACAAGCTTTTTTCCTTTATCCTTCATTGGTATCCCTTCATGGGGTGAGATTCAAGTCCAAACATATAGAAACATTACTGTCATTAACTCCAATTCCTAGTAATATGTTCATGTGCAATGTAATGAATATGGGATTTTGACCTTAGAAAAAGTTTTTTCCTTATTCCCATTTGCTTGCATGAAGTTCACATGAGCATGAAAATGGGTCACCAATGTGTTAAAAGATGCCCTCCTCTATCCCATAGGAAATATATATATATATATATATATATATCACAAAAAAGAGGTAGTTATATATTTATAAAAAGGTTGTTGACAAACCAAATAACATAAAAAGTACAAAAATTTCAAAAAACATTATAGTATTCTTGTATAAATATTTTCAACAAATATGTTAATTGGTCATGATGCTTTTTCTTTCTTACAATACCTACCTTATGAATTTCAAATTTAGTGCTATACTGCTTTACATAATTACTAATAAACCAGACAAGTAAAATGCATATATGAGAAGTTTAAGAGCCAAGATAATTTCCATTGAGGCCTTCTTCCATTTGTTGTCCTGCTTTAATTTTCCCTTGATATTTTTGATTCATGTTGTTCTCATTGAGTGCTAAAGTTGTTTGTTGGAATGTCTTCATAAATAATATGCCCCTTCGTTGAAGCAATTGAAACACTAGGAAATCATGTATCTGGTCGAGAACCTCTTGCAAAACCCAATATGATATTGTAATGCATCTATGAGTTTGACGCAATTTTATCATAATCAATATTTAGTTCTTGGAATTTAGATTTCATGTTTTCCTTCTTGGATTCATGTTTTTCGATGTGAATACTTAAGTATTCTATGCATGTTTCATGCCCACAAGCTAGCAGGTCATTTGTCTGAGGATCTTCTTAATTTCATTGACACTATCATTGCCCATTTTAGTGAGATGGGGAATGTCAAAAATACAAATCAAAGGCTCTATGTGATACATGCATCTAGTAGCAGAGAAAGTATATTATAAATTCATGAGGGTTCTTAAATGAAGACTACAAATAAAGTTTAAAGAAAAATTCCAACACAAGACCAGACATAAAATCATAACCCAGACTCCTTCTTACAATAATGGACAGAATGATTCCAAAAATTTAAAGCTTACCCGATATATGTTCACTGCATCAATTGAATTCTGTGTCGGGGTCAAGCTCAATACCTGCCTTTTGTGTTATACCCAGTCCCCTGTTCCATACCAACAAAAAAGATAACCTATAAACCAATTATCCCAAATGTGATTTGTGTCGAATTCAATTTTGGGATTAAGTTGAGTCCACCATCATGGTGGACAGTATTGAGGAGAAGATCCTGCAGACAAGGAATTTAAATGCACATCTATGAAATGTCTTGTCTTAGTACATATGTTTACGCTTGAGGAACGATTAACATGCATTGACAGTGTTGGATTCTCTCCTTGGCGTACAACTCAATTCATGATATCTATGGTAACAAAACCACTTTGGGGGTGTCCCCATTTTCCACTAGTTTCCCCTTTGGTAACCATGCAACCTTATTTGCAAACATGTTTTCTCAACTATTGTTTCTCCATCAAGTATGAAACAATTGGAAGAATTAAAAGGAATCAATCATACTCTAGATTCTCATTTTCATACGCTCAAGAACTACATCTTTGAGTTGAGGATTTCTTCTTATTAGTCCTATAATTAAAGATGAATATTTAATGATAGTAGCAATCGTATTTAAGGGTAAACAAGGGAGTCTCATACACCAACAAGATAGCTAACCGACATATATGAGGTAACTTGTATCCTTTTAAACCTAAATTAAACCCACCCAATTCTTTGGATTAAAAAAGGATCTGATATATGACCTGACATGTAACGTCTTTAAAAAAAATTAACCCCAGTAGATTATCTATAAATACTGTTTAAATTTATTGGTTTCAAACACGTTGAGACACGTTGAACTTCTTCCGAAGCTCTATCATTTTCTGAGCGTGTTTTTATCTCAATAACATTCTTACTGTACTCAGTTTTAAGGGGACGGGAAAAATGGCAGCAGAGAACTCCATAGTGTTGCACGCTCTTTCAGATTTGTCACAGGTAAACACTTTATATTTTGTTTATCATCTAAAGCAATCCTTCCGCTATGTAAATGACGCAAAGGTCAAGGTAAATTACCATGAATTTTGCAAGGGCTTTATAGAAGCTCTCCGAAGGGATGTACTCCCAAGCTTTATTATAGCATGTTTGATATAGGTAATTCAAGGTTCCAAAAAAATAAAAGACAATAACCTACAGAATTAAGAAGAGGTTCTATCAGTAGCCTTATTAAATGATGAAGATCATCTTTTGGAATAGTATGGATATGGGAAGAAGGAAAAAAAATGAATCCCTAAAATACCTCATTAGGATGGGAAAACCAAATGTCCTATTGATTCAAAAGACAAAACAAGAAGAACATGAGGTCCTAAAAAATATGGAAATATTATGGAAAAGAAATCAAGGTGTTGCAGTTAGTTCTATAGGGGCCTCAAGAGGAATGGAAACCCTTTGGGATGCCTTAGTTTCAAAATTGTCACTCCTAAGCCACTCAACATTGGATCTTGAGTTCATTGGTGAATATCCATACCCAACGAAAGGTATCAATTTCAATGTTTATATGTCAGTTGTTTATTTAGAAAAAAATGAATGTTGGAACTCCCTAAAGAATTTGGATAATCATGATCAAAACCCAAATATTATTATTCCTATGGAATTTAGCATCACTATAGCCTCAAATGAAAAAAAGGAAGGCTTGAAGATTAGGGATTCATTCAGAGAATTTGCAGAAGACCTCATACCACAATGCGGCCTAGTAGATATCAGACCAAAGAGGAGACTCTTTACATGGACTAATAAAAGGCCAAAACCTAAACACATGGCATCCAAGTTGAACGGATTTCTTATGCATAGATCTTTCCTAATGGAAGACCTCGCATTGTCTCCAAAAATTCTCAACTCAAGTGTCTATGATCATAAACAAATTTCTCTTGCTATGACAAAAGCTCAAAACCTAGGACCTATCTACTTCACAATTAATCCAGCATGGGGGAAAAATAAATTTTCCAACAAATAGTGGCATAGGCATGGTTAAATATGTGTGTACATCCCCCTTTAATTGGAATAAAAAATCAGGAACACTAAGTGGAGCCTAGATGTTTCGGAAAAAAACTAGCAAATCTTTGGTCATTGGAGAGAAGCAGAAGCAATAAGAACTAGAAACCTTCCAAGCATCCCTCAAATAAAAATAAATCTTAGAAGAGGATTTGAAAACTGAAAAACATATTGAAGTAGAACTCCACATAGACCGACACCAAGAAGAGGATTCGAGGCTTAAGTCTCGAAGCTTATGGCTTGAGGAAAGAAACATAAATACCCCTTTTGTCCACAAAAAAACTTGGATGAGATTTCACAGGAAGACGATAAATGAAATCCAAAGGGAAAATGTGGAAAAACTAATCGAGTTTGATCAAATAAAAGAGTTCAATAAGTTGTACTGAGAAGAAGTAGAAGAGAGTGAAGAATTCCACTAGGAAACACTCAAGCATATTCCACAACTAATCAACAAAGAGATCAATGAGACCCTCACCCAGAAGGCCACATAGGAGGAAATAAAAAAATCAATCTAGAATATCGAGTTTGAAAGCGCCCAATCCCTCATGATTTTATACTCTTTTTTTTTAGACTGGAGCGACTATGGCTCAGAAGGGATCTGAAATGGCGCCGAATGGATTGAAAATGGCTGGATCTGGAACGGCTTGCAAAATGGATCTGAACGACTGGATCTAAAATAGCGCAGCAACGATCGTCAACAGTTCAGTTGAAAATAAATATGGACCCCAGGTATGTGCGGCTTCCTAACAGTTCAAGGGTTTCACTCGGCCACCAATGCTATCTGACGGCTTGCGTATTGGGGCAGTACCCCTCACTCCACGGCTCAGGTAAAACTGATAACCGCTTTGCCACAAACGACAGCTCTTGGTTTACCTCACGGGTGGGAACTAGTCAATCAGGTAGGGGTCGTTGCCCTTTTCGCTGGCAGGTCCTCTCAATGGGCCAGCTACTTCGGGGTTCCTGTGGTACTCCTCACAATGAGTTTTAGGGCTTATGCCCAAGTACTTCCCACAGTTAAGCAGATAGGGATTATTCCCAAATCCGAACCTGCAACAGATGCGAAAAACAATACAAACAAAACTAGTGGAAAAACAATACAAAACAAAACTACTTTGCATAGAAAATGCATTCCATTCAAATTTATAAGACCATCAAGCATACTGCGGAAAGGCAGTTATTCAGTGGTTTCAAATTTTCAATACAAATGCATTTATCAATTGACTTTATTTGAGCTAAAGTTTGCTGGTGCCTATGATCTCCCCTCTTGCTATGGGAATGATCTACTTATATATATGTGCCTTGTCTATATGAAAAAATGTTTCAACACGTAACCATGTCAGGAGTACAATTGCATATTCCTTGATTCTCATTTCGATAAAAAAATTGATTATCTACATTCATATGGTGTATGAGAAAAAAAATAGTGAACTTGGAAGGTGCACTACAAAAGTAACATTGTAGCATTTTAATGTGCAAATATTGGTAAAGCATTAAAGATTGGTGCAATGAAATTAAAAAATTTAAACCTGTGCATGGCAAATTGAATTAAAAAAATTGAAAAAATGAAAAATGTCTAAATAAGAAAATTAAAGAGTTATGTAAGTTAATGTTTGCATTTGGGCTAGGGAAAACCATAACCAAATAAAAAAATTAAAGTTTTTTTGGGTGATAAATGGTGAATTTATAGAAAAAGGGATAAACAACCATAACAATCAATAATAGGTCATTTTGATGATTATTTTGATTTAGAAATGAATGAAAAATTAAAACAACAATAATAATTGAAAATGTTTTGAGAAAAAAAAATAAAAATTTCCATATTTATAAATAGATTGATGCAATTTACCCCCTCAAATGTCAATAAAGGACACATTATCATGTCATCTTATTTTTAATTTGTAAAAGAATCTAGAAAACATCTTGAGCATTTTTTTGGTGCATTGGTTTCCAATGAGAGCACTTTGAGAGATTAGGAAAGAATAATAATTGAAAATGCTTTGAGAAAGAAAAATAATAATTTTACCATATTTATAAATAGATTGATGCAATTTACGCCCTCAAATGTCAATAAAGGACACATATCATGTCATCTTATTTTTAATTTGTGAAAGAATTTGGAAAACATCTTGTTTTTAATTTGTGAAAAAATATGGAAAACATCTTGAGCATTTTTTTGGTGCATTGGCTTCCAATGAGAGAACTTTGAAAGATTAGGCAAGAGATATAACAAAGTTTCTTAAACTATTGGGTCTCCAACCTTTTTACAAAAATATAATATATAATAATAATAGTTTAATTTTAAATTTATGATTAAGTAAACACAAAATTAACATATGATATTTTTATTTGTACGACTAGCAACTTCTACTATATTCATATATATGCATATATAGAGTGATGTAAAATTAGTTTAACCTAAATTAAATTTTAAATATTCGATCCTAATACCATATCTTCCTTTGTCAAAATTGGTTTAATATAACCTGAGTTTTCAATAGTTGGCCCTAATACCGTATCTTCCTCCATCGAAATACCGTGCCATGGATAATTATAATTATTTATTTGTAAGCCATGTACTTATTCATTCATCAAATCAGTGAAGAAGGAAATAGCTCTGAAGAAGATTTGTCTTATTTGAACATAAATAGCGAATCACAAATAGCGTATGATAAGGTGATTACAAAAAAGGGCTTCGTTGCATTTCAAGGTCCAGCCAAGTGGAGGCAACACTAATCATTTATTCGCTTGCACACCAGTGGTAAGGAGTAGAGCTGATCATCTGCAGGAATTCTATTTCAGATGCATTACCTCCACTGTCTTTCTCTTTATTTTCACATTATTCTTCTACATGCTATATAAGTCTTAATGCTTTTCTCTTTTTCTGTGTTTGTAGAAGGTTGTTGTGGTTGTTGAATAGCAAGATGGGCAAAGCCAACAAGAGAAAGAGACAAAATGGTAACAACAACTTATCTTCCTCCGAGCCCTCCAATAACAATGGTGAACATGAAGAGAGGACATTCCTGTCTACCGAGAACCAAGACAAAGATGATAAATTCTTTCATCTTGGAAAAAAATGTGAAGTTGACATATCCAAGTTGTTGAAACTGAATCAAATACTTTTAGAAATATCAATACCTCATGAGACAAATTCGTGGATATGGAGTCACAAATTCACATTCTACACACTGCCTCAACAAATTTCGAGTTGAAGATGGATAATCAACTCATACAACAAGTGAAAATTGGGGAACATCTCAGTGACCAATTGATGGAAATTGACAAGGAATTCAGACAAAAACTTGCAAAGAGAGATGAGGAATATGAGGTTGAGATTTCTAAAGCTTAGCAACAATTGCAGGAAGCCAAGGAGAGATTCAAAAGAGATACTTCTGAGAAATAAGAAGACTGCAGAGCCGTGTTTGCTGAAAAACAAACTCTAGAATTATTGTTTTGTAGTTGACATATAAAATTAAGGTGACATCTGCAGAATTTGAAGCAACACGTAAAGCTTGGGAATTAGAAAAGAATGGACTTTCCTCAGATATTGTAGCAGCACGAGAGGATTCTGAGGAGATCGCGAAAAGTAACCTAATTGCAGAGAGCATGGAATGCCGATAGGGAGAAACTTTTGTCTTCACTGAGAAGGACATACGAGGAAAAAATTGAAGATATGTCTACGCAGAACAAAAGGGTTTTGCTTGAAAATATTGAGTTGCAATATCAATTGAATGATTCCAGGGAAAAGACTGTGAATTATTTGAAACAATTGATAATGAAAGACATTTGTGTGAATCTGAAAAGCAAACTTTGCAAGCCAATGCTGCAGAGCTACAAGTAAAGATTGATTCAATTGCTACTGCAAGATAATTGCTCGGCCAGAAAAATAAAGCAGTGGGCATTGAAGCAGATTTTTTGCATACCCAATTGAATGAATATAAAGCTAGAGTAGGATAATAAACTAAACTAAGTATCATATGTATATATATATATATATATATATATATATATATATATATAGATATATATATAAAGAATAAAGTAGGATAAACCCATCTAAACTAGATCAAATTTTAAAAAGATGTGTTTAGATTTGGATCTCTCTTCCTAGATCTAATAGATAATTAAGATAAATTCCTCTCTAGTGGGGTCTCCTAATTCCACTTGGATTCTTTTAGACAAACAACATACCGTTCTTTGATTGATTATGTATTGTATCCTATGATCTTCCAACACAATACATATCTTTCTTATTTTCCAAAGTTACTTCATTCACAAGCTAAACACAAATGGTATTTATGTGATATTCCTACATATGGGGAAGAAATTCCTCAATAGTTTCCATGAGATGGATTTTATCCTACCTTGATGTTTTATCATTGTATATTCTAACTAGTGATCCTTTACTCAGTCTAATTAATTTTTTGTTTCATGCATTTATTTTTTCAAGAAAATATTATCTCTTGCAACAAAATCACCATTCTAAAAATCATCTCAAAATTAGTTAGAAATCCTTCATTGATATACCAAAAATATATGATCGACAATCACTACATTTCATTGATATAATATTCCGTACATACTAGATCCTTAAATGAGAATATTTTACTTCCTAATGATTTCATCCTCCATTGAGGCATAGAAAAGTGGGGGCCCATGCCATGGGAGACACAAATGAAGATCATCAAACTTTTCTAGGAAAATCAATCTATTGCAATCAAATCCAAGAAAATTTGGTTAAATTGATGGAATATTTGGTTATTCAATACATCTAGGATGACTATCACTGAGAAATCATGAAATGATACCATTGGCTAACAAGTGATAAACTATAACAACAATTTGCTAAAAGACAAATAGGTGGTGGTTACCTGTAATAGAAGACTTGAGAGTAGAAGACTTGAGATAAGAACAACTGAGAAATGTGCTAGCTAGCAGGATGAATCCAAACCCACCTAAAATAACAATGCAATCATTAAAATGGAATTGAGTAGGTTTGCATCCATTGTGAAATGAACTGCCATTGAAAGGTAGATAGCACTCCTTCACTATGAATCATCCTACAAATTAGGAAAAACCCCTACAAATTAGGAAAAACAAATGAAAAAAAGAGATATATGAAAAAAGAAAATGAAGATATAAGAAAAATGAAAAAACATGTAAAAAGAAATAGAGATATATTACAATATTCTATATCTACAACCCAATGAAACCATCATAAACTCAACAACTCAAAACAAATAAAATGAAAAATGAAAAACATGTAAAAAGAAATACAGATATATTGCAATATTGTATATCTACGACCCAATGAAACCATCATAAACTCAACAACTCAAAACAAAATAAATGGAGATATCTTACAACATTGCGTACCTACGACCTAATGAAACAATCATGAACTCAACAACTTATTCTATTTTATTGTCGGATATCTTGTGTGTGATTTCATTTTCAAATCTAGCTAACAACTTTTCATCTTCCTTTTTCAATAAATCTGGAAATTATGGGATAATGTCTTCATTTATGAAGATTCCATATTCCAATAATTCTAAAAAAAATCTCAGAACATTTAATTTATTTTTGGGTGATCCCACCTTTATTCAAATTAGAGGCTAGATACCTTTAATATTTTAAACCATTTTCTCATCTTTCAAAATCCCTTGTATTTCAGCTTTTGATTTGTTTTGTAAGACGTTGCGTCAATTAGCTAGAACATATTCATTGGTTGCTTCATACATCTCAACTATGATATTGTTAGAGTTAAAAATTCTAAATATTTTAAAATTGTTAGAGTTAAAAATTCTAAATATTTTAATATTGTTAGAGTTAAAAATTCTAAATATTTTAATATTGTTAGAGTTAAAAATTCTAAATATTTTAATAAAATTCTATATATTGGTATTGGGATATCTATTTTATTTTATTAATGGACATGGATATAGGTATTTTAAAAGGCATGGAGGAAAACATTTGTTGAAATTAATTCCTACCATCAACCCATAATCAAATATGCACTTGGTTGTGGGGCTTAATGAGCAGGCGAGGTGCATATAGACCATGTGATATGAGGGCACCTCACATTCCACGGTATATATACACCTCGTCTATGCATTAAATGTGCCACAACTGGGTTATTGTTAATCCCAACCCATCTTTTGATGCTACCTATCATTTTAGTTGATTTTCTAATACAATGATAATTATTTATGGCATCTACTATATGGAATTAGTGATTGATAATAGTTACTCGAAAAGTGATTGATAATAGTTACTCGAAAAAACGCATACTCCTCCTAGTGGTTACTATAAACCTCATGAGATGCTAACTTGTTTTCTTATATCTAAGTAAGAAAGTTCTTAACAATGAATCAAAATCAAAGTTCTTCGAGATGTTCTTCGAAATGGTGATAAAGAGTTATGCCTAGGGGAATACCCTCACTAAAATGAAAATCTCGCACTATTACTAAGTGAAATTAAAGTTATTATATCACAATATTTCTTCATTATTGTAACTCAAAGTCACATTAGTAGGATTGCTTAAAGGTTGAATTATGATCCCACTAGAGAAAATTGGGTAAAATTAAACTTTGATGGGCATCTAGAGGAAATTTCAACCCTACAAGAGGGGTAGGGATGATTAGAGATAAGGAAGGAAGAATTCTTGAAATTTATTATAAATTCCTTCGTTATTCAATAAAGAAACATTTTGAAGCCATATCCTTAGTGGAAGGGATAAAACAATGCATTAAATTGAACATGTGAAACCTTGAAATAGAAGAAGATTCTTAAAATGTTTTTTTTATCTAGATTTGAGCAAGAGCGAAAATTGCTCTTGATATCAAGAGAATAAAATCAATTGGATTACACATGTTATTGTTGAAAGAAACATGATCTATAAAAGCACTAGAAGAGAGGGAGATAAAATCTTGGCCAATGTGTCAATTGGTAAAAAGGGACATCATGGTTATTGACTCATAATTAGTACAAACATTAAGCGGTTGATGTTGGTGAAAAGGCATATTGAAAAAAACGACTTAGATGAAACAATGGGATGGAAACCAATGAGAAAATAAATATGATGAGCTTAAGGAACAAACACAAACTTTTTAACAATATGATTAAAGAGTTGATTATTTTTAAGTAATTCTATGATACAATTTAAAAAATTCAAACATTAGAATGATCAAATCCAAAATTGCTCCAAATATTTCTTGTTGAATTTGGATTTAAGGAAAAATAGACCAATTCATAACACTTTTGGTTACGATGGACAACATTATGATTACTTTTAGATCTTATTCATGCTTTATAATCAGGTCGAACACGAGCATCACGGGCAGCAGACTCTGTACTTTATTAATAAGTTGCATCTGACCCTCTACCAAAAGAATCTTAAGGATCATATGAATAAATAGGTTTGCTGGTCCTGGATCGACTTATGCTGCTGGATAAATAACTGGAACTAGTGAGGTTGCTACCTATGCTTATATCCTTGCTTATGTATCCGGATCTGGAACTGAGCGAAGGGAAGCTGCTATATGAATAAGGGATGCTGGACTAGGTGGTGCTGGTGGAAGTAATAGAATGAAAAACCCAGGTGCAAAGGTAGCAGGTGCAAGAAACAAAATTGAAAAGCCTGGTGTAAAGCCGGATGGAAGGAAGTACCCATATGCTGGTGCAAAGAAAGGTGCAAAAGACTTACAGATTAAGTTTATACCCAAAGAACAAATTTCAAATGTTTGGATTCCATTGGCAATAAAATGAGTTTGGAAATGCAGATTACACTCATGGTAGGAAGCCTGACTAATGCTATTATTTTTAATAATGCATAATCATTGATCGTGAGTCAGTATCTTGTAAAGGAGTGAATATCCTGAGAGTTTACGGAGATTGTTTAATACCTCCAGTCCTACTATCATTCACATGGTTTATGTAGAATGTCAACCATGCAAAAATATATTTCATGTTCAGAAATTAGCGATAGGGAAATCAACCAAGTTTTCATATGGGAAACTTGTTTATTTTCTCAGCGTTACTTCTAGCTTGAAAATATCCAACCACCAGAATTCTGTAACTACTATAAATATGTTTTTATAATGAAAAAGATGAGGGTTTTAACTTACATTACATTTCTTTAACAAAGGAAGTATGTAGTTATCATTACATCAATATTAGTGATAGATCCTGTAACAATTTACAACCAAAACCTATGTTCTGAGTTACGAACAAACGCTTGTTTCAAGTGGGCGGAAAATCTTGAGGGTATAACCCTAAAACCAATAAACTCTCATACCTGGTCGGGCGGTGATAAGATCATGAGGAGTATCATAAGTGGTTTCCACTAAAATTCTTGTAATGGAGGAAAAGCAAGCTGCCTTGCCAGAGTTGTCAACCTGAAAGCTTTTCCCAACCACCAGATACCGCATTTAAAAACCACGACGAATGAACAAGAAAGTTATTAAATTCCAGTATGATATAAATTTTAAATATTTACCTTAGCACAGAGGATGGGGTACTGTTAATGGTTCGAATTGTTGTAGGTCTTCTCTGAAAATTAAACCACGTTATCACAAGTCTCATTCCAACCATAGAATTACTTCACAAAACAAGACACAAAAAAGTAATCATATATATTGATACTAGCTGCATAGAAACAACACGGGTGTTACCTGTTAGTATCAACCTTCCAACTGCGTGATCATTGTCCCTGCAACAATAAGGGCGTCTGTCATGAAACTACACTGAAAAAAACCATCAGAATAAAAACCCCGAGGGTCGAATGTACAGGAGGAGTGTATTGGCGCAATTTACCACCCACGAATTTGAGCATGGAAAACGATGTCACCATAAATGCCAAGTGTGGAGGATGAACATATATCACTGTCTCGTATTCATGCCGAGTTAATGCAAGTTAATGTAGTGCCATAAGTAATGAAGGGGTTCGATTAACTTATCCAAGAATATACATCGGAGGGTCCAACTTTGAACATCGATCTCTACACCTTTCCCAAGCCGTTGATTGCAAAATAGTGGAGTCCATGTAATGTTATCATGTCCTATCTCGTATTCATGCCGAGTTAATGCAGTGCCATAAGTAATGAAGGGGTTCGATTAACTTATCCAAGAAGATACATCGGAGGGTCCAACCTTGAACATCGATCTCTACACCTTTCCCAAGCCGTTGATTGCAAAATAGTGGAGTCCACGTAATGATATCACATCCTGTCTTGTATTCATGCCGAGTTAATGCAATGCCATAAGTAATGAAGGGGTTCGATTAACTTATCCAAGAAGATACATTGGAGGGTCCAACCTTGAACATCGATCTCTACACCTTTCCCAATCCGTTGATTGCAAAATAGTGGAGTCCATGTAATGATATCACGTCCTGATTTTTATATCAATCAAAGCATTAAAATAATGATCATAAGTCAAAAAACCCCAATGGGTGTAAGAGCATTATGGTCAGCGTTCAAATTTGAACCCTTCCCACTTCCCAGCCCTTCCAAAGGGTTCTAGCCCTTCCTAGAAGTGTAAAGTTAAAATTTCCCTTCAAAAAAAAATTAAAATCTGAATTTTATCCTTCCAATAGGAAGGACATAATTTATATCAACATTTCAAAAGAAGGGCAACATTTGAAATCACCCATCCATATAAATTTCAATTTATATGTTGAAATTCCTATTCGATAAAATTTGACTCATCATTCAAAATATTGGAAATATCATAAATTATAATCATTCACTCACTCATGTCATGCACTCACTGCTTAGCTTTGCAAGGTGACGAGAAATGACTGATGACTACGATGTACTAGCCACTGGGATTTGAATCTGAATCCCAACTCAATTTGGGCTGAGATCTAAGGTGTGAAAATGTGTCAATGACTATGGCTGTAATAACATAACCACTACTAGGCCCAAAACAAGGCTGAAACATTGTCCCTACTACCTATGTGAACCTGGATACCGATGTCCACTAGTTTTTCGTCAAAATGAAATTCAAATTTCCCCTTTGATGAGTACTCCTCTACAAGACTTCATTTATTGCATGAATGTCATAGACTCACGACAACTCTAAACAACACTCAATGGCATGCAACTACAAATAATGGCATGCAACTATAACCACAAACCAAGCTGAGGTTGATTTATGCATTGATATAGAGAGGTGGCACTAGGAACACAATATGGAGAAACAATGAGTTAGAAAAAACATTTGGACCAAAGTACCAGTAGGTGACTCAAGCGTACCCGTATACCGTATATGTATCGTGTCGTACCGAAATGCCTCGAAAAAGAGGCCAAATAAGGCCTCAAAACAAACTATTGTCCAGAAGACAAAAAGCACTAGAAAACTTTGGTTAAAACATTTTGGGAAGCGTGCCAGGGTAGTAGCAGAGCAGAAAATCGATTTTAAGAGTCCCTTGCCAAGAAAGGGACTAATAATGTGTGTTAGAGTGTAGACTGAGTTTCACTTATTTTACTAATGTTTATGAAAAATGCTAAATATATCTGCATATAGATATAATGTAAGTTTGAATGAAGACTGAACATGATAGCTTAGGATTTGATCCAAGTTACAGAGAAGTTAAGATGAAAACAAATCGAAAAGACCACTACACATATAACAAGATTGAACTACATTTTTAAAGGTCTTTTATGTAACAACTAGCGAAAGAACATAAAAAAATTTCTTCTTCCTAGGAATACATAATTATGGGTATATGGTTCTTAACAGCTTGTTCATCATCAAGAATCCCAGAGGTCACCATCGTAATTGGATATGGATTACCGGAAAAAAAACATATGACGTGGTATTCTTCTACTCATTTATGCATTTAGATGTGATGCCATCTTATTGACTAAACGAGAATGAAGAACTTGCCATTATTTGTGTTGTTCATTAAAAACTTCAAAAAAATAGGTGGAAGAATGTCCTTTTACCATCATCCTGCAATCAATACATTATCACAAGAACAAACGCTAAGTAGAGTCCATGTAGAAGAATGGAGATTAAATGAGAATGAAACAATAAGTAATGAATACTCTAGGGAAGGAGTTTAACCTTTATGGATTCCCAATGTAACCTTGGGGAGTTCCCCTAGCTCATTCAACTTCCACAAAAAGAAGAAGGAATAATCCATGTACTTACAAATAACCTGACCTTAAAATGATAATAGGATTTGGAAAGCGCATGTTCACTGATAATGACATACAAATTTCCTTGAAACCCTACATGGATCGGTTGAGAGCAATTTTGTTGAGAGTTGTGTGATGAAAATTCCATAATGGCATATTACTCGAACCGTGTTGTTCAATATCGAGGTCAGAGCTCCAGTACGAGTTCATAATATGACTTCCAAGTGTGCATTCTCTGGCTTCTTTCATTAAATTTTTTAGTGGGTATGCAACTCGTTCAATCCAGGTGGATATACTATAACTCTTGGATTTTAAATGTTGTAATCAATCCAACAGTGCTAAAACCATGTAGTTGGCGCAATTATCAAACTTGGAAACTACTTCGGATCCCATAAATACTCAACCAGATAACATACCTACCTTGAACTTAATACCTCACGCCCTTTACCCTTGATTTTCCCTCTGCCTCCCCTCCACTGCTTCTACACGAAATGTAATAAAATAAACCCTAAATATTTGTATTGCCATATAACATAATTAAGCCCCCTTGGCCCCTTAATACAAGGCAATATATTTTCTCGTTTCTGTATTATAGTTTATTCCCCAATATGAATGGACGTGATAGGATATTTCCTACCAACTGACCCCCTTGTGCTTCTTTATATGCATAGGAATATTGAGTGTAAGCCCAAGGATCACTCAATCCATATCTCCAAGAACACAAGAGACTGTAGATCACCATCAACAAAGGATTAAATCATGTGGCAAATGATAAAGGGCCAAGAGCTCTAGTGAAGGAGATACAATAGATGGAAATCATGTATTCACACTAATGTAATGTTTCCTTTTTCACATCAATAATATTGAAATTATTCCCTACCCCACAAATACTTGACATGTCATTTATCATGTGTTTAATGGTGTTATTTGGAATACGATTGCTTTACCTAAAGTAGTTTAAATTCACATAATTTCTTGCTACTAATATGAAAATAGGTTTGAGAAAGGTTGTTTGAAATGTGCGTAGATACATGTACATCATCTTGGTGATAAGGAAAAGGACCAACACACTTAAGAACATCAAACAACCAAGAGAAATGTGTTCCTCCTCTTTCTTCCTTTCTTTCATTTGGACATCTAAAGTTGCATGTAGATTCAACGGAAAGAATATAGAAGTCTACACTATCAACTATCACTCTCCAAAGAATCAACCTCAAGGGGATTCTTAGAACAATAGAATTGGAAACCATACTGGGGATGATTATGTAAGGATTCTTAGAACAATAGAATTGGAAACCATACTCGGGATGATTCATACATAATCATCCTTAAGTATTGGGTTTGTTTTTTCTTTGTTTTTTATTTTAAAAGTTGTAGAACTTCTTTCATGATACATAATTAGACATGGAAAAAAACCCAACAATCAATTTTTTTTTCATATTAGAATTGTTTAATATTGTTTACTTGCAGCTCATGCATGTTATAATCAATATATGTGGTCAAACTTGTTTATTATTTAGAAAATCCATGACACCTTGCAGTTCTTCCATGGAACAATCGAGGTCTCATTGATAAAACCTAAAATTTGTACATTTTCTAACCTAAGTATTTGTTGCGCGTGGTACCTTGATGTTTAAAATTTCCATCTACTTGATCTTAGGTTTAAACAATTATGTTTGTGGTATATTATTGCATAGATTATGAGAGAAAAGGTATTTTGAATGCTTTCATGGTCATTTTTTGGTTTTGTTTGTTGTATCAGATTAACCAAATTGAAAAAGAATTTGAAAATAGTTTATAAATATCATATTTAAATAGAAATATTGTTATTTTTATTAATTTACTTATAAATTCATTTTAAATAATTAAAAATATAAACTTCAATTTATTGATTTATTTTTATTTTTATTCAATTTAAAATTAATATAATTATACGATTAATTTTTATTATTATTATAAATGGTTGTATATTCTTATATATTAGATGTTTCTTAGATTGACAAATTCTTTAAGGGAATAAAAGCACCTCGTAAATACATGCCAAACAAATAAACTTAACCATGCATATTTAGATAATTACAATATATCATAAAAATATATGAAATGTTTTACATATTGATATCCATAGTTGCATGTTCACTTGGATTTATCGTATTCTTGATTATTGATTATAAAATCCCTTTGAAATTATAAATTGGTGTTGTATCCTGTCCCTTCAATGTTCAGACACGGTGTTCAAAAAAGCGAATTTGAATTTCAAATCTCAAATGCCCGCGCTCCACGAAAGTTACCAAAGGACAGTTCCTCACCAATTTCCTCCATTCTTCGCCATGGCAGAAGATCCATCAAGGATACCTCAGAAAACTAACCGTCTGGACTCGGTAGTTCAAATCTTGTGCATTGGAGGAGCGCCTTCAGGGCTTGCAAGTTTCTTAGAAGGAAATGGGTGAAAGGATGCTGTTCTCTCCATACTAAGGCTATGATGAAGGCGGTGAGCATTTTGCAACAGTTCATAAGATTTTTGGGGCGAGCATTGTCTGGAAATATTTGCTATATATTCTCATAATCTAGCGCTGCCAAACAGTTGTCACACATCCTACAAGGCACATGATCAACTACGAGATCCAGTCTATGCATGCTTAGGGCACATTTCCTCCTTGTACCAATTGGTATGTAAACTAAATAGCCTTAGCGTATGCATTATTTGTTGTTATTTCCATAAATTGCTTCTGTTAGTATCTCCAGCTCTCAAGATATGTGTAATGAATTTTTTACAGGAGTTGGCAAGCCAAAATAACCTTCACGAGCGTGGGTGGCCAGCAGCATTTCATTCGGTGTTTCATCCATCTCCATGAATCATCCTGACAGCACCACATTAGTTCCAGGTAAATCTCTCTGCCATGCCAGAGAATTTGATGAAAACGTTTCTCCGTAAAAGCATTAGGTATTATATTCTGTGGTTTTTCTTTTAGGTAGGTCCAATCACACTTGACCAATAGAGCCACCATCAAGCTGAAACAATCCCCCATTCAAAGGTCCTTCCAAATTCCAATGCCGTATTTTATCAACGACCCAACAATTGAGTATTTCACTGGCTTGACAGAGCACAATACCCTTAATTCACTAAAAAGAGATGAAGGCTCCGTCCAACGATCGGTTGTTGTGCCCACACATTTACATAACGAGGAATGAAAGAGAACCAGTCCTGTATCAATCACTTAGCTGTTCAAACTATGGCATCGTCCAGTTTTGTGCATGTCTGTTTTATTAATTTAGAAGTAGTTCAGTGTTTTGATATTTGGAAGTTGTGATAAAATCAAAATTTGCTCAAAATAAAATAATGAAATGACAAGTTTTTTAGTTAAAATTTTGTTTTTATAAAATTTATGAAAATACATGCTACTTAAATTTTCCTAATGAGTTTTGAGCTTTTACGTGAGAATCCTATATTGAATCGATTTGATTTTGTGAATTAATTTTAATTTTAATTTTATTAAATATTTTATAAAAATAATTTTTTATTAAATATTTTAACAAAATATTTTTTTTATTATAATATTATAATATTTTAAAAATACTATAGCGAGGAAAAATATTTTATATAAATATTAATAAATTTTAGAGTAAATTATATTTATGTTAATAAATAAAATATGATATTTATATCTAAAATATAATTAATTTTAATATCATTTATTATTTTGTAAATCAGTTAAAATTACTTTTTATTATATTAAATTTTATTTTTATATTCTTCATCAATATCATTTTAAAAATTTGTTGCAATGATTAATGAATACTCACTAAAGGAAAATCAAGTTGGACCAAGTTATTTGGTTGTAGTTTGGGTGGCTGTATTATGAATAAATGATTGATGAAAAGTTATTTATCAATTAATATAAAAATACTATTTTATGGTTTATGTTATTCATCTCTTCTTTCCATTTTATGGTTTATGGTTGGTTTTGAACAATTCAATAAATTTCTATAATGTTTTTAAATTTAAAAAGGATAGTGAAAGTTCAATTTAGATAATGAGAATTCAGTTTTGTTATATTATATTAAAAGATTATTATAAAATTTATAGTTATATTATGAATAAATGATTAATGAAAAGTTATTTATTAATTAATATAAAAATAAAAAGATAGTATCTCATAACATAATGTTATTAAATAACTGTTAAAAAAAATTAAAAATGACTACTAAATAGTTAAATATTTGTTATAGTTTTGAAAACAAAACTATGTTTGCAATACATTTTAAAACCTAAATTTAAAAGAAAATATGTTTATTGAAGGTTTTTTGCTTGATATATGTCTTTGATCTTCATGCATTTATTCTCAAGAGTGAGAGCTCTTGGCAAGTCCTAAGATTAGTTGATATAACATGTTGAAATCTACTTTCATTTCGGCATGTCTTAAGACTTTGACATGCCATAACAATTGATAATTCAACATTTTAATACTTTTGAGTATTCATATGACAAAATAATTTGAGGTTGAAAGGAGAAGAAGCTACTTGAAGATCCTCGATTGTCTTAGCACTCCTCTTTTATGCTTGATGCAAATTAGAAAATTCATAAGGGATGCATTAACTTGGATAACTATGTTCCTCCAATAAATTTCCATGGTAAACCTTCTCCTCAAGATTATCATTTCATCCAAGAGATGTTTAGGCTATGGGTAACCACAAAGAACAAGATAAAAAACCTCCTATTAATCCCCAATCCTCTAAAAATAGTAAGACAAGAGCAGATCCTAGATCCCTCTACCAAAGGAGAAACTAGGGAAATAATCTAGAAAGAGCAAGGATAAACCTCCCATAGCCTAAGATCTCTTTCTATTAAAATTCCACCAACTCCATCTTGTCGCCCTTAATCATTGGATATGTGCCTCATATTAACAACCAAAGGTTAATGCCCATCACATCACCCTCAAACCATTGCACAACTTGTCTATCATTTCCATAGATATGATACGTATAACTTTTGCAAAGCTTATTATCATGAAAGATATGAAATTATAGCACCCCCTCCCCAACCACCCTACAATTTATACATAGTAGTCCTTTTAACAAAACACCTTTATTTTTTGTTAAGCCTGCCAAGTGGTTAAATGCCCTTAGTACTTGAAAAAATTCAATAGATTTGAAGCTTCTCATCATCCCTTGTGCCCTTTTCATCAATATGGAGAGGCTTGATGTCCAAGATATGCCTGGTTTTACATTTGTCATTTTATGATTGAAAAATATCTAACAACAATTAGGTTTTTGATTCCTTTTGTTTTTAAAATGGTTAGTGCCTTGAATAGAGCTAACGTTTTTGCTTGATTATTAGTACATTCCCCTATATCCTAGATAAAAATTAGTTCCAAATTTCCTTTGAAATCAAAGGCAAACCCCCTACTCCTATCAACCCTCATCCTTTTTTTAATAATACTCATCTTTCTCGTTTTCCATTTATATGGAGTGCCTTATATATTGGTCAATTCAATATTTCCGTAACATTTTTTACATACACATCATTTTGATCTATGGTTTAAAAGGGATGGTACGAGTTAAATTTTGTTGTACTAAAGTTTGTGGTTGTATTGTTGGTAAAATGATCAATAAAGGTTGACTCAATGTTGACACTTACTTTCAATAACATTAATAACATGTAACTATCTTCCCTATCATGGTTTTAATGTTACTCACATGTCTTTTTTCCAATTTATATGGCGGGCTCCATATCCTAAACAATTCAATATTTCCTTGAATGTTTTGTACATACCCATTCATAGTTTGTTTGGTGGTTCAAAAGGGACCGTGAGAGTTCAATATTTGGAAAAAATGTGATTGAACCCATGCTCTTTCCAATGCATATTTTGACTAGTTTTTGGATCCTCTTTAGGAAGATCCTCCAAGAATATTGATCCTAAGTCAACCAAGGAGGAAGCTTCATCATTTTTCTTGGAGAAGAAATATCTAAAGACAAATCATCCACCAAAGGAGAAGATAAGCAATCTTCCAAAAGAAGAACCATGTGGTTCCTCTAGTGAATGCATTGAGTAGAAAGAAGAAAGAACCATGCTAAGGTATGTAGGTGTCAAGGATGAATGTGATGCTATGGATGCACACCACGAGCAATATGATAATATATTGAATCCCTTAGAGATAATGCACAAATATATTCCAAATGAAGGTTTTGCAAGGAATGATCTTGATGGGAAAGGACAGTGTGCAATAGAAGACCCAATATTGCTAGTTTCTTTGTTGGATATTTCAAGATCACTGCAAAGGATATTGATTCGGTTGATGGTGGTGAGACATATTTTGGATCAGATACAAAAGAAGAAAATAATTTAGATTTCTAGTCACCACTTGAGATTCCTAGTGAAGCATATGACAAGCACCCATCAATTGGATGAACCATAAAGTTTGGTGGAAGGAAAGATCATCATAGCTATACCACATGAGGAGGAAGACATGATACAAAGGTATTGCCACATTTCTGATTTTTGTATCCCTTTGTTTCATTTTGAGATGGAATCCACTTACAGTGAGAAGGTTGGCATGGTTGAGTCCTTTGGTATGGAGGCTCAAATTTATGGTGTTAACTATGAAGGTAATAATGGAGATGAATCATTGGAGGAGCACGAGTCACTGCAAGGTGACATCAACGGGGAAGGAAGATGTGTAGAAGAGGTTGTTGCAAGATATAGTTCCCATGAATATGAAGATATTGCAGTTGGGAAATATGAACAAGGGTCAAATTCTCAGTCACCACCCGAGATTCATCATGAAGTTGATCAAAAGAAGGAAGAAGAGGTTGTTTTTCCTCAAGAACCACATTTTCTTACAAGGCCTTTGAATATGAGTGAAGGGAAGATCCATGAGGCCTTTAACTTTATGCATGACACTACTGCATGGGTGTCAAAATCCTGTTGGAGAGCTGCATCGATGGAGGAGCCATCGTCCATTGAAGACTTGCATACCATTCGGAAAGCAATGACAGAGATCAGAGGTAATTTTCTACAATTTCTTTCTGATAGAGATCATTTACTGGATCTTGTGGAGATGTATCATAGTGCTTCATTGGAACATGAAGAAGAGGTTAACAAGTGCCCTCACATGTTGAAGACCACCCAGGATTTTTTGAGGTGCGATCTCAGTGCACTTCAAGAATCTGAGCATCAGATTGAGCAACTTGATGAGAAGTTGCAAGGATCACCTTTCACCTCCTACATTGTAGATAATCATTCTCATATGGCTGATTGCATTCATGGTGTAGAGGAGGAAATTCCTTTAATGGTGGAACATGAAGTACATTTTGATTTGCACGTTTTTGGGGAGTTTAAATTTAAGCAATATGAATGCCAAGCACCTATTATTTTCCAAAGAGATTATGAGTTGCCTCTAGGATATTGTTGCACAGTTTTGGAGGAGGCACATGATCTCACTATAGTTGATCCAACCTCAAGTATGATGGATGACTATTGTAGAGAGTTGGTTCACTATTCTCCATCCCACACACATATGGAATCCAACACACATAGGGATGAAGATTGGGTAAATAGATTCTTTCTTTTGGTGCCACATGAGGAGAAGGAGGATCCCACACTCATTATTGATTACTTGATGGTTAGATCTTGGGGCTTGACAAGCGCACCAATCCCTTACCAATTTGATGAGAAGCAACAAAAGCATCTATTTGATGTATCCATCATGCATAGCAGTACATGGGAGTTCCACCTGATCCAGTTAGGTGGAACAAGTAGCAGAGTGTTGAGTTGTTTCACCAAAGTGAATATGACACATGGGGAAGCTACAAGATTTCCGTTTGGATCATTAAGATGGAATGTTTATTCATCCACTGGTTGGGTGGACAGAGCACAATACCCTTAATTCGGTAAGCCTCCGTGTGCCTAATACCTCGTCTTTTGCATTCCCACAAGATAAAGACAATCTGTTACTCATAGTGTTTTCAATTGCAGAAGCAAAAGCTGGCATTAGCCGAGCAGCTTAACCTTCGCCCGCGTCAAGTAGAAGTCTATGGTTCCATAACAGAAGAGCCAGGTTAGCCTCTTTTACCAATCAAGTCTGATGGATGGATTTGAAGTTTGAATATTGATTGATTTTTATGTATATATGATACGACAAAGATGAAGCGGACAGAAGTGGACTGTTAATATCTGAAGAGATGCCACGAAACCCTTATAGAAGAGAACAGGTGACTGCAGAAAGATATTCAATAGATGAGGGCTTTGAAAGTGGCGCATCCAAGCTTTTTACATGCACTTTCCTGCAACCACTCTCTTAATATGTGTATTTTTGAATGGTGGTCAACATTCAAAATTTGAATTTGCATTTGCATTTGCATTTCCTGCAAACCTTCAAAATTTGAATTTTCATTTCCCCCCAAACATTCAAAATTCGAATTCGAATTTTCAATTTCCCTGCTTCAGAACATTCAAAATTCGAGGTGAATGTTCTAAATCGTTATCACCAAGTAACTTCAACTCCATGAGGTTTCAAATTTTCAATTTCCCCCGCTTTAGAACATTCAAAATTCGAGGTGAATGTTCTAAATCGTTATCACCAACTAACTTCAGCTCCATGAGGTTTTGGAGGTGAAAGATCCATTTCGGGACTTCGCAGCCACCTAGATGAAGAATTTCAAGGCGTTTCATGACACCAATGTCTTTGGGAAGCCTGAGAAGGCTGCAGGGATCAATATATTTGAAGGAGAGGTCTCGCATCTCTGTCATAGCCCCAAAAGTCCCATCCTCTAGGTGAACAACACCTTTCAACGACTGTAGACATATGAGTTTCGATATTCCAGCAGGCAGCGACTTCAAATTTTTGCAGCCCTTCACATTCAGTTATACCATAGACTTATGTTCACCTATGCCCGAATGTAGCTCACATAGATGTTTGCACCCACTAACATCAAGAAACAAGAGGCTTCGTACATGAGCCAATGATTTAGGTAACTTCTCTATTTCTCTCTGGGATAAATTCAAGAATCTCAAATGTTTCAAATTCCCTACACTTTCCGGCAATGAAACTCAATGTTCCTATTGCGAGAGGGTAACATGTAGAGACGAAGTATCTAAGTGTGTAGGTACAACAACATTATTATTTGTTGAGCTATCTCAGTTCTTTCAGCGCCGTGGAGAAACTGAGTGGGAAAAGCAAGTGCTGGTGTGACAACTGCTGCCATTTGCAAGATGCCAAGTAGAAGTTGAAGGTCAAATCTGCACCTCAAGTTCTCACTTTCCAGCTAAAAGGTTTCAAATACACAATACATGAAGGTGAAATGGAGGGATTCAAGAAGTTGTTCTATCATGTTGCATTCCCAATGGAGTACATACTGCTAATTAACAATTGTGGAGATGGAGAAGCAGATGATTTTTTGTATTCTTCATTTGATGTTGTGGTGCATGTGGGATGCACGGTTAATGATGGGAATTACATTTCTATAGTGAAGAGAGGTGACCAATGGCTCATGTTTTATGATGAGAAGGTGGAAAACATCACGGCCACTGCTTCAAAGCAGCTTGTAGAGGATCCATGTGGTCGAGAAAGAGTGAAGGTAGAAGCCAAACTTCCAGCCACACCCCCAGAAATATCCTGTGATTTAGCACCTAAAACATAACGGTTTGCTCTAGTAAAATATTATATGGACATGTTGAAGTAGAGTGTTATGAGAATCTATATTTGAATTCAACGTGGACTCAAGAAATGGATGGTACTCTAGGCATTGCAAGGTATTTTCCTCATTACAATGTAAAAATGAATAATTATGGAAAACAAGGTTTAGTAATGACCACAACCGAAGCGACACAACTTTTCACTCCCTGCAAACTCTCGGTGGAGGATGTATCAAATCAACAACAACAATCAGCGCCTTTGGGATCAGTCTGGAATCGTGCAGTGACTTGGGACGAAATAAATTTAAGCACCTGGGCCAACAATAGGATAAAGGAATTTCTCATTGATTTAGGTTCTTTAGAATTCGATATTTGTAAAGATAATATTTTGAAGGTCTCAAGCGGCGTAGGTGAAGTATTGATGGTGACAGTGCGCCACAAGAAGCGAATTTGTGACTCTTACTCGATGGACTTGAAGTTTCAATGGGATTGGTTAATTGAAGAAAAAATGAAGCAAATTTTGGGCACTTTAAATATTCCATAGGCTTCTTCTGGTGATTTGAAAGATATGTAGTTGAACGTGGCTTTGAATACAGACCAACGAATCCCATACTCGAAAAGAAGTACACTTATTCAATATCTTATGTCCTTCTTGTCTCCCATTCATGATCTTGAATCTTTGGATTTTTTTCAATCTTCAAGCCAAGAGACAATAATTTAGTATGGCTGATAAATATTTAGTGCAGTTAGGTGTAATGATTTGTGGCCAGGAAGTTCTA
The DNA here is from genome assembly GCA_027924585.1 of Larix kaempferi. Taxonomy (NCBI): domain Eukaryota; kingdom Viridiplantae; phylum Streptophyta; class Pinopsida; order Pinales; family Pinaceae; genus Larix; species Larix kaempferi. The sequence goes on from BSBM01000931.1 coordinate 251,699, forward strand.
AAATTAACTGAATTATGTTTGAAACTTGTGAAGTTGGTTATCCAACCTTGATTAGGAACGATTACTTTGGACAATTTTTATCAGGGTTTATGTAAGGAGGGCCTTGTACTTGGAGCTTTGATGGAAATTGCAAGAAGGATATTTTTTAAGGTTGGTACAGAGGTAGAAAAATCAGAGTCTGATTGTTTAAAACTTTGTTTCTTCCATCTCGATGGAGACCTTTTTACTCTTCTCTCAGTTTACAAGAAGTGGGAGGATAAACAAAAATTCAGAAGGAAGAAATGGTGCTGGGAAAATAACATTAATGCCAAATCCATGGTAAGATGTAAAGATGATATCATAAAAACTTCAAGCTGTCTCTTGAAGAGGTTCCGTGGAAAGAATAATTACAATTTGCATTCCCTTGTTGCTACAATTCAACAAACTTGCAACATCTACCGGCTTGGTATAGAGGTAGACCCTCATAAAAGAGAAATCCAATTTTTTTAGATATAGAGAAAATACACCAGGAATTTGAGAGGATGGAAGATGTATTGAACTATGAAATGCAGATGGGTGCTAAAATAATCACTGACACAAAGCGCATTGAACTATACATTGTGTTTGGACATAATTCTCATGTAACAAGAGAAAAGATTGGCATTCTATGTAATGGGAAGTTTTATTATGAGGTGAATGTGGAAGAATACGCTGAGTTTTTAAAGCTTGTCATTTATAAACACTTGTTCTCTCATGTTGACATGTCCAAAAGTTATTCATCTAACAAGTTAAATGATGGTCTCTATGGGATAGGCTATTATGAATCTTTAGGAAATGTGAACTTAAAGAGATTCTTATTATTTTTCTATTGGAAAGCTAGCGACTGCTAGCTTTCCTTGTAGCATAAGTATGTGTGCAGTCGCTAGAAGAAAAATTCTTATGCTACAAGTAAAGCTAGCAGTCGCTGGCTTTCCTTGATCTTTTGTCATGTGTTTATTTCAAAATAGAGCACATGGCACAAGCTCAAGGTATAAGCTAGCAACCACCAATCACCATGGACAAGATTTTTCTATTGGAAAGCTAGCGACTACTAGCTTTCTTTCTAGCATAAGTATGTGTTATTATCCTAGAAGGAAATGCTTATGCTAGAAGGAAAGATAGCAGTCGCTAACTTTCCTTGATCTTGTGCCATGTGCTTATTTGAAAATAGAGCACATGATACAAGTTCAAAGTATAAGCTAGCAACCACCAATCACCAAGCCCAGGGTTTTTCTATTGGAAAGCTAGCGACTGCTAGCTTTCCTTCTAACATAAGCATGTGTGTCATGCTAAAAGGAAATGCATTTGCTAGAAGGAAAGGTAGCATTCGTTAAAATTAGAGTACATGGCACAAGCTCAAGGTATAAGCTAACAACCACCAATCACCATGGACAGGGTTTTTGTATTGGAAAGCTAGCGACTGTTAGCTTTCCTTCTTGCATAAGCATGTGTGTTTATGATAGAAGGAAATTCTTATGCTACAAGGAAAGCTAGCAGTCGCCAGCTTTCTTTGATCTGTTGCCATGTTCTTATTTCAAAATAGAGCACATGACACAAGCTCAAAGTATAATATAGCAACCACCAATCACCATGGACAGGATTTTTCTATTGGAAAGCTAGCGACTACTAGCTTTCCTTCTAGCATAAGTATGTGTTATTATCCTAGAAGGAAATGCTTATGCTAGGAGGAAAGCTAGTAGTCGCTAGCTTTCCTTGATCTTGTGCCATGTGTTTATTTCAAAATAGAGCACATGGTGCAAGCTGAAGGTATAAGCTAGCAACCACCAATCACCATGGACAGTGTTATCAATTGGAAAGCTAACGACTGCTAGCTTTCCTTCATGGCTAGAGTTTTTCTATTAGAAAGCTAGCAATTGTTATCTTTCCTTCTAGCATAAGCACATGTGTGCTTATGCTTATGCTAGAAGGAAATGCTTATGCTAGAAAGAAAGCTAGTAGTCGCTAGCTTTCCTTTATCTTGTGCCATGTGCTTCTTTCAAAATAGAGCACATGGCACAAGCTCAAGGTATAAGCTAGCAACCACCAATCACCATGGCTAGGGTTTTTCTATTGGAAAGCTAGCGACTGATAATTTTCCTTCTAGCATAAGAATGTGTGGTTATGCCAGAAGGAAATGCTTATGCTAGCTTTCCTTGATCTTGTTCCGTGTTCTTCTTTCAAAATAGAGCACATGGCACAAGATCAACGTATAACCTATCAACCACCAATCACCATGCCCAGGGTTTTTTTTATTGGAAAGCTAGTGATTTCTAGCTTTCCAATAACATAAGCATGTGTGCTTATGCTAGAAGGAAATGCTTATTCTAGAAGGAAAGATAGCAGTCGCTAGCTTTCCTTGATCCTATGCCACGTGCTGATTTCAAAATAGAGTACATGACACAAGCTCTAGGTATAAGCTAGCAACCAACAATCACCATGCCCAAGGTTTTTCTATTGGAAAGCTAGCGACTACTAGCTTTCCTTCTAGCATAAGCATGTGTGCTTATGCTAGAAGGAAATGCTTATGTTAGAAGGAAAGCGAGCAGTCGCTAGCTTTCCTTGATCTTGTGCCATGTGCTTATTTAAAAATAGAGGACATGGCACAAGATTACGGTATAAGTTAGCAACCACCAATCACCATGGCTCGGGTTTTTCTATTGGAAAGCTAGCGATTGATAACTTTCCTTCTAGCATAAGCATGTGTGCTTATGCTAGAATGAAATGCTTATGTTAGAAAGAAAGCTAGCAGTTGCTAGTTTTTTTTTATCTTGTGCCATGTGTTTCTTTCAAAATAGAGCACATGGCATAAGCTCAAGGTATAAGCTAGCAACCACCAATCACCATGCCCAGGGTTTATCTATTAGAAAGCTAGCGACTACTAGCTTTCATTCTAGCATAAATATGTGTGCTTATGCTATAAGGAAATGCTTAGGCTAGAACGAAAGCTAGCAGTCACTAGCTTTCCTTGATTTTGTGCCATGTGCTTATTTCAAAATAGAGTACATGGCACAAGACCAAGGTATAACCTAGCAACCACCAATCACCATGCCCAGGGTTTTTCTTCTGGAAAGCTAATGAGTGCTAGCTTTTCTTCTAGCATAAGCATGTGTGCTTATGCTAGAAGGAAAGCTAGTAGTCGCTATGTATTAGTAGTCGCTAAGCTAGAAGTCGCTTATAATTCAAAAAACTTCTACTATGTATTAGTATACTAATAGTGGCATCAAGTAGCATTGCTTGGGATTTTGTATTACTCTAGTTCCATATAGATGTTATTCTTCACTAATCTACAATATAGGTTTAGATGACACCAAATAACTATTTTCGGGAGTACTTAAAATAGGGATGACTCCAATCAAGGATATTTGAATTTACTTTGAACAATTGATACAAAAAATAAATCTCAGTGAGCCATGATTATACAAACTTGCATGATCAATCATGGTTGGATTCCAACCTACTTAATAACTACCTTCAATACTATTACAAGTTCCATGATTATACAAACTTGCATGATCGATCATGGCTGGATTCCAACCTACTTAATAACTACCTTCAATACTATTACAAGTTCTTAAGTATGGAAAATTTTTAGACATTTTTACAAGTTTTTCTAAGAATAGTTTTGTGTTTGTATTAAGATTATATACATTGATAACCAATCTTGTTTTGATTACGCTTTGTAGCTCCATCATAATTTATATGTAAAGTCCCTTTTGGCGGTGGGGACTAAATGGTGAGGAACAATGTTTAATTTGCACAACAAAATGATGCCATACCCTTTTTAGCTATTACAAGTACATTATTTTTTTGTAGATTGTGTTTTGCCTAAAATATAAGAGCACACATTACATGGTTTAACCTTAACTACAAATTATAATTCAATTGTGTGTTACAGAATTTGTAGGAGCGACAATGGAAAGTATAATTTTCACAAAAGGGGACTATGTTGACCTCCTGGTTAATGGTCAAGTTATTGGGCTAGGAAAGGTTGAATCTACAGAAGTTGGAACTTATTATGGTGGAGGAAGGGTTGTTGCAGGTTATGTTATGGTTTTGATAATTGATGTCACTCAACCACATTTGATTGTGGAATATGTTGATGAAGGGGACACACATCCATGGAGGACTACAGATTTGAGGCACACCATAGGTAAATCAAATACCAAAGCATGTGTTAAGAATTATTCATAGTTTATTGAATGTTTTTTTGAGAAAATACTAAGTTTGTTATGTTTGGTGTATAGGTGCAAATGTTTGTTCAACATTTTCTATTGGAGACAAAGTAGATCTTTTACAACATGGAGTGAAGGTGGGTGAGGGCTCCATATTCAATACATAGCTTGGGAATAAGGTTCATGGAAAGATTGTAAAGAAAGGATGCATAGTGGTTAGAATTGAGAAGGTGTTAAAAAATGATGCTCCTTTACCACATCCAACTGGATTTGAGGAAACACTAGGGGGTGCAATAGAATCTTATGAGATTTGGCCAGAAATAGATTTGAAACCTCATTGTGAAGATCAACCCATAAATATTCCACAAGATAGGGCTGCATTCACATGTACAAGGGTTTCTCTTACACATGGATGCATAGGAACAATTATGTGCATTGCCAAAGGAATGATAGTTAATGTCCATGAGGATGACATGGTTGTGGGTGAAACACTAGGTGAAGATAACTTTGGTGTTTTTGTGGAAGAGATACATGGGTATTGTGAAAGATGCAAGATTGGGGATAAGTCTATACATGGATTGGTTAGATGGCCAATACATAAATTGGTGGACAACATAGGTGAGATGTTAAGGGTCAAGACAAAGTACAAAGAGCCACCCATGGAAATGCTGATATGGGATGTTATAGAGGATACAAGTCCTTTATACCAATGGGATGGGGATCTTTATAATCAAAAATATCAAGATGTCAATGTTCTTAATGCATCGAGGCCATATAAAAAGATTAAACGAGCTATGACAAGAGAAAAAGTTGCAAAACGTCAAACCAAGATAGATAAAGAGAAAGAAGTCCGACTTTTGGCTGCAGATGAATGTTGTAAACAAGATTGTCTTCAACATGTGGATAGGAATGCCATTACAAATGCTAGAAGGGATATGGAATGCAAAGACAAAAATGGTATCAGGGAATTTGTATTGAATTCACTTGTTTCAAACACTATCATGTCAAAGAGCCATGGCCATGGCCTACCTCCTATTATTAGAAAAGTAAAGGACATGAGATTTGATGGTAATGTTATTTGTAAGAAAGCATGGTACAAGATACATAAGATTCCTCAAAGCACCTTCTATAGCTACCAACATAATTTTGAACAAGGACATATGGAATCCATTCATGGTAACACCAATACATGTAAAGCACGTGCACATACTGTGGTGGCCATAGAAATACTGCATAAAATTGTAATGGACAATTCATATTTTTCTCCAAACCAAACACGTCAAGTCGAAGCAGATGGAACTTCTTCTCCTCTAAGATTGTTGCCTTCGACTTACACACAAAGCTCTTTGTTAAAAGAGATCAATGTGGGTTTGGAAAAGCTCAATTGTCCATTAATATCACAACCAACAATGAGCAAGATTTGGAACACTCATTTTCGAGACGTGGCATTCTCAAAGAACACCAACTTCAGTAAATGTGGTGAATGTATTGTGTTGAAAGCACAAATGAAGTCAGCAACTACAAAAGAGTTGGAAGAAACGGCACGCACTAGATTGAACAAACTTAACAAGATCGTTATGTGCGGAAGACATTGCTACTATGCCCACAGAATCATGTCAGAGAGGTTTCCAAAGGAGTATTTGAGTATTATCCATGATAAAATGGATAAAACAAAGACTTCAATTCCAAGGCTACGCGTTAAATCAAAATCTATTGTAGGAATAAACTTGGGTTTGTCATTGACAGGTATGCTAACACATGGGCATAAGATAGGAGGTTTTGGTCATTTCTCCCTACCATTTGTACATATGGGATCACAATTTACCATTACATCACTTGCTAAGTGCTTAAGGGACCTTGAAGACCCACATCTTGATATGTATGGTGATCTTCTTTATGAGAGTGGAAGTTCAAGAAACCCACTTTCAAATGCATTACTTGACACCTCTATTTACTCAAAATGTAGAGTGTACAAGGATGAATTTTTATCTCATGGAAGATTAGAAAATCAAGATATCGATTTTAAACCTCTTCCTCCACATTTATTGTTACAATTGGATAATGCAGCAAGTGATAATAAAAATCGTTATCTTTTCATGTTTCTATCACTTCTCATTGCACTTGGTGTCTTCATCACTATTGAGGTTGGGTTCTTGCTCGTGGGACACACCCATGAAGACATAGACGGGACCTATGGGAGAATGTCTTCCAGCTTGAAAAGTAAAGATATATATTCTCTACCTGAGATGATGGATACATATCGCAAAATTGAAGAAAAAAGAGTGTTTCCACCTAAACTGATTGATAAGGTGTATGACTTCAAAAGCTTCCTTAATGGATACATCAAGGAAGGAAAAAATGCACTAGTTGGACATCTTAATGTTCAGTACTTCCAATTTCTTGTACTCAATGATGTTCTGGTATTAAGGTATAAAGAATCCATAAGAGATGTTGAGTGGTCAGAACTAGTTGAGTTATGGAATACAAATGATGAAGGTCGATCTAAACTGCCCATAGGGAATCCATCTTTCTTACATCCCAAAGAGAATGAAATCTATTTAAAAGAACTAAAAGAAGGAATAACATCATACATAAAAATGTGGAAAGACACAATGGGTGGTGAGGATTTGCCAATTGTTACACCAGAATGGAAAAATAAGGTAGAGTATTGGGAAAGAGTTCTTGATACTTTATATGAAGATTACAATGATCATACAATAGTGGATGCAAGTGATTCATCTTCTGAGGATTTCTGGCCCAAGACAAGGCAAACTCCAGATGTTGGTCGTAATGCGCTTCATGCAATCTCAAATATTATGGATGGGGATTTTGATACTATGACAGGTGAACCCGTGTATGTTGGACCCAAGTGCAATAAGCCAAAGACAAAATTCAACCCGATTAATGATGTTGAGAAAGGAAAGATGTTGCTAGTTAGATCAGGAAATGAGGATGAAGGGGAGATGATTTGGATGGCAAAAGCCACCTCAAATATATTTCAAGATGATGAAAGTGATACTCTTCATGTTAAAGTTGATTGGTGGAAGCCCGGTTCAGGGAAATACAATGGAAAAGTATTAGAAGAATATTGGGTACCAAATCCTGACGACATAGAGCTTGGATCTATTCCAATTGATACCATAGTTTGGGCATGGATGGCTAAGAAAGAACATTGCAAGAAGGCCAAGATAAATAAACATGGTGTACAAGCTGTCCTTGACCTACTTGAATGAATAACATGAGATTAGGTGGAGATGATTCATGGATGTAATTTTGTTCTTTGCAGGACCAATTAATACATGAAGAAACATTTTTCAATTTTTCTTGTATATTGAATATTCTCTTCAAATTTATTTGAGGAGTTTTATATTATTTGGTACAAATATGAAAATTTTGTTTAAATTGCAATGTATTCATGTGACGATACTTCATGCAAATTACATGACACCATGAAATATTAAACTTTCAATGATTTGTTTATATTAACATAACTTCTCCCATAACTTGGATAATCAAGTCCAATAATGCACTTAAAATCAATATCTTCTAGTTTTGGCCTATTAAAACTATATTGGAGTTAATTTGGCATATTAAAACTATATTGGAGTTAATTAGCATTGTTTTCAATGTAATACGTTCAAACACCAAACAATATCTAACATGGAAATTACAAATTCCAATGCTTTGTCTAGATCGACATAACTTCTCACTCCATCAAACTTGGATAATCAAGTTCAATAATACATTTAAAAGCATCATCTTCTAGATACGATCTATTAAAACGATAATGTTGGGCTAGCTAATTCGTATTCTTTTCAATATAATACATTCAAACACTTCATGAATATATATTATAATAAAATAAATTAAACTGTACTACTTTGTTTCTATTCCAATTCATAACAAAATTATTTATTTTGATCATTAAAAAACATGCCTAGACTTATAAAATATTTTCTTTTGACATCTGTAAAATGTTTCCAATAAAAATTACCAATAAAAGTTCATAATAATTTGATTTTGATTGTTAAATGACACACAAATACTTATAAAATATTTTGATTGTTAAATGCACTACCAATAAAAATTCATAATAATTTGATTTTGATTGTTAAATGACACACAGATACTTATAAAAAAAATTGATTGTTAAATGCACTTTTAATAAGTTTAGTGGGTTTTCACTTTTGTATTTGTAAGAAACAAAAATGTACTTCAATGTTTATATTCTAATTCATTGATTTCAAATGTACCACACTTCTCGATCCATCAAACTTGGTTAATGGAGTCCAGTAAAGCACTTACAAGCAACATATTATAGACTGTCTATAAAAACTTTATTATGGGAACAGCTAATTAATGTTTTTTAATGTAATATGTTCAAAAATTTCAAAAATAAATACTGGACATACAACATATTATAGACTTTGTCTATAAAAACTTTACTACGGGAGTAGCTAGTTAATGTTTTTTCAATGTAATATGTTCAAACATTTCAAAAATAAATACTGGACACTTGCAATAACTAGAATGGGTTTTCCCTCTTTCTTCATGTATTTGAAAAAAAACCAATTGTACTATAAAATTTATATTCTAATTAATAATTTTTTTTTACCTTAATTGGTATACTTAGACTTTATCCAATACAATATTTTCTCTTGTTGGCTCTAAAATAGTGCCAACCACATATCATAATATATAGTATTGAATAATGAATATTTCTTTAAATGTTAGATGATTATATTTATATTATAAAAAGGAATCTAGGCTTAACCAATCAACATAATCCAAAGTAATAATTGATAGTTAACAATGTCCAAAACATGTAGAAACTTGTGGGCTCATAATAATCCCATAAAATGAAGGGAAAAAGTGAAGTGCCTAAGTACCTATTGTGCTATATACTTGACAAAAATGTCCTAAGGCATACAATAGACAATACATATAAAGGGAAGAAAATAAAATAGAGTATGACCTAATTTTCCATGTTGTTGCTCGTAGATATGTTATTGATTATTTTTCTAGTCAATATTCTAAAGATTATTAGGGGTAGTGTCATCATCCACAAGTACAATATTACAATGACTATAGGAGCTAATACGTCTTCATGGTATTAGAGGTTTCACCTAATTCCTAGACATTTCCAGTTCTCATTGTCTCTTGAAGTTGAGCAAAACCCCCCATGTTCTAGCCACCCATTATCAAGATTGAGAATTACTAAGTTATTATGCCAATACATAAATTTGTTATAGTAACAAACACATTGACTGTTATGTCATTAAATAGCTTTCTAGGTCACTTTAAAATGGCGACAATCTCTTACTAATATGGTAATTCAACACATGCACAATATATGCTTTATCAAATTATAAATAAAATGGTTAATACTTTCAACATACAAATAATGCCATTAGATAAATTAATAGGTAAGAAATATTAATACAAATTACAAATTATAATAATAAAATAATGTAAAGAATCTAAGTTTAAGCATAGGAAGATATGCTTCAACTTAATATAAATTTGATTTTATATAGCTTATAATGATAATATTGTAAAAAAAATGGTGAATATATAGATTGAAATGAGTGAATTAAGTAATTTTTAGGTTTTTCATTTTTTGAAAACTCAATCTTGTTGAAGTTCTAAATTCTAGATCCATACTCGACAATACATATAAAGGGAAGAAAATAAAATAGAGTATGACCTAGTTTTCCATGTTGTTGCTTGTGTATATGTTACTAATTGTTTTTCTAGTCAATATTCTAAATATGATTAGGGGTAGTTTCCTCATCCACAAGTTCAATATTATAGTGACTATATGAGCTAATAATTTTTCATGGTATTAGAGGTTTCAGCCAATTCCTAGGCATTTCCAGTTCTTGTTGTTTCTTGAAGTTGAGAAAAAATCCCCATGTTCTAGCCACCCATTATCAAGATTGGGAATTAATAAGTTACTATGCCAACACATAAATTTGTTACAGTAACAAACACATTGACTGCTATATCATCAAATAACTTTGTAGGTCACTCTAAAATGGAGACAATCTCTTACTAATATGGTAATTCAACACATGCACAATATATGCTTTATCAAATTATAAATAAAATGGTTAATAATTTCAACATACAAATAATGCCATTAGATAACTTAATAGGTAATAAATTTCTTGCAACATCTATTGTTCATGAGATGAGGTAAACCTTCATCAACTCAAATATTAATACAAATTAAAAAATTACAATAATAAAATAATGTAAGGAATCTAAGTTTAATATTAGGAAGATATGCTTCAACTTTATATAAATTTGATTTTATATAGCTTATATTGATAATATTATAAAAAAATGGTGAATATAAAGATTGAAATGAGTGAATTAAGTAATTTTTTGGTTTTTCATTTTTTGAAAACTCAATCTTGTTGAAGTTCTAAATTCTAGATCCCTTGTATAATTCCAAATTTAATGAAATATGTGTTTATAGGTCTTGTAACTTCGTAAGGAAGAAAGCTAGTTTATAAATGAAGCCTCAAGAAGGCACTCATTGAATGGTTGTACATGCGTCAAGGTATGGCAGACCATGCCTCTCGGGATTTGAGAACCCACTATTAAGTTTATATATGTATTAGTTAATGTAGTCATTTATGGATGAATAGCTTCTACGAGAAGCAAAATCTTTAGAACTTTCTGGACACATGGATTATTCCAGAAACCTGTGATGTATATTTATCTGTTTACGTTTAATACAATGGAGAGTGGAGAGCTGGTTCAGCTCTATGTTTCTTTGTGTGCAACCCAATCTTTCTATCTGTAAATATTTCCTTTGTTTAATAAATTAGAAGTACAGTGCTGTGTATTTGTTCCACTATCTGTTGCGCCATCTCATAGCCACCTCTTTCACCCTCATCTCCTACCCCATCATTTCCTATAAGAGTTTGGGAAGACACTTGATGTTGTCCTTCCTTGCTCATTGTACTTTGCACTTGATGCGTGGTGAAGCTTGTGCAGAAGGCCAGAGCCAACCTTACTAATGATTACATTCGCTCCAGTTCACTTTGTAGGCAATTTTCACTGCTCTGTGTTATTCTTGCTGTTTGCATGTGAATTTTGCCAAAAACTTTGTGGGAAATTTTCACTTGCTCCAGTTCACTCTATTGTTGCTTGGAATGCTATGCATTCTTGCTTCTTGCATGTGGATTTCTACAAGTCATTTGAGGATATTCATTTCCATTATTTATTCAACCAAGTGGAAACATATTCTGAGGAGGAGAAACCTCGACTTGGCTCTAGGGTTACTCTTAAATGCTCCTATAACTTTTAGGATAACCTGCACACCATTAAAAGTCTCTGCACTGATTCCATGTCATCCCTCTCAATATCGTGGTGTAACGTTCCTCTATTCATTCTACGTGTTTGGTCATCTCTAGCCACGGGAACCCTCTTCGAGCTATTCACATCTCAGTTTGCTAAGAGGTAGATGTGAGTCACTTCCCTAATGGCCCCCCTCTCTTTTGAAGCATCCAACGAATGCATGGAACGATCTTATTCTGCACCCTTCACGCGACCATTGATGCAAAGTCTCCACACTGTCATTATCATTTTAACCCTTCCACTTCATTTGTTGGATTAGGGTTGAACAGTAAATTCAAAACTTATCATTTCTTTATTATATAATTTTGAACCACTAAATGATAGCTCGGGGATTGAAACAGGGGTGTTTTTTCCTCTTCAATGGTTCTCTCTCCATGTCATTTGCTAGTGTGTCAATTCGCATTGTGCTATGTTTTTCGGGGTTGTGGCAGTCCCGGAACACTACCGACGTGCTCTATACATGAGCGTTACTTGATTTTGTGGGAAACAACCCTTTGCGTGTCATTTGGGATGTGTTTTATGTTGCTGTGTTTACATCAGTCTACCACTTGGTGCATGCAGTCTGCTCTTTGCATTTTTTTCCACACCTTTTGTTGTTGTTTGTTATGTGTTGTTTAGGGTTTCCCCTTTGACCGCAAAGGTGAAACCCCAGCATAGCTTCGGCGTGTGAGATATCCACTTTCAGTTCTGGAAACAAAGATAAAGACCACATTGCTATGAATTTCAGAGATTTGGACCAAATGGTGGAAGGGCGTTTGAATACAGGTATAATTCTTAATGTGGGTGATTTAAAGTGGCTTGTAGAGCAGCCCAAGGCAGCAGGAGAATCGATAGGGTTGTCAGTGTCATCTGATGTGCAACAAGTCGTTATGCAATCGAGCCAATTATTAGCTCGATATGGAGGAACTGGTCAACTATGGCTGATTGGGATTGTGACGTGTGAAACATAACTGCGTTATCAAGTATATCATCCTTCTATGGAGAATGATTGGGACCTGTTGCCTCTACCTATTGTTTCCAAACCAACTTCATGATTGTTTCCTAGGTTCTCCCTTGTTTCTTCCTTCTGCTTTCCAACTGCTTTCTAAGTTCTGCATTTATTTTAGTGTTTAGAAGATCAGCATTGAAAAGTTGAAATGCATAAAATATGTCATTATTTTAGATTTGGGGATCATAATCAGCATCTTGAATTTTGGTTTTTATTTTTATTGAACTACATATTTCATAAGCACAATAATGACCTAAACATGGACCATCCACCTCTTGATGCACTTGAGCTGAGGGCTGAGTTATGTTTCTAGTTTTGTTTTAAAAAAATTGTATAGTAGTCGATGTCCAATTTAAGAATGTATCATTTACGCTAATGTTTGATTGCTACTATTTGTTGGTTATTAAAAAATATTGATATTTCCTTTCAAAACAAATTTTACCTTAATTACCTTTCTGCATTGCATAGAGCCATAGATTGTTATGGCTATCGTAGGATTTAATGCTCAGCCAACTGATTGGTGTTTTTGAAATTGGATTTGTTTGCATTAGACTTTGTTTTTGCTATCATATCATATTATGTTTCTGTTTTCTACGTTTACGGTATTGTTATTATATTGCGTTTTTGTTTCTGTGCATTGTTTAATAAATTATTGACAACCTTGGTTATTGTATTGGGAACTCTCCTTATGCAAGATTTGAACCATATTATCGCCATGGATTGTGGGAGGAGTTAAAGGGTTGAAATTGCATAGCTTTTTTGAAAAAATTGTTTAAATTAATAATGTGGTAACATTGTGTTTTCCTAAGATAATGTTGTAATTATTTATTTTTGTTAAAGTGCTTAAATTAAAATGGATTAATATCAATTAATATTTATTATATATTAAATACTTATATTTTAGTGTTTTTGAGGAGTTATCCTAATGGGTATGAATCTAGATTTTTATGGGTTTTCAATATTAAATTTTACTCTAAAGCTTATGAGATCATTTTCTGTTGACTTCCTTGGTTAAATAGTCCATTACTAGGTTCACAAAAAAACATATTCATTCTATATACATATCCCAGATCCATTTAAGAACAAATTTATTCAGGGTATATGTTTCCCAATTGATTGCTTTTTGTACCCAAAGTTGTTATAGCAAGAACAAAATTTAGTGATTCCTGTAAAAAGTTCTTAACATAAATTAATTGTAAAATGCAATCAAGTAAAAGCTTGACAATATAATGCTCTAGACATTTTAAAATCCTAATGTGTAGTCGCGGTATTACTTGTATGTTCAATCTTTAAAGTCAGTATTTGATCATGCATGTGATTTATCTACTGGTTTAAGGTGAAAGGTGCTTGATCAGTATCCATATATGTTTTTCCTATTGACTTATACTTCTCAAGAAAATGTTTATTGGTTGAGAATTAAATTTTATTTATTCAAGTTCATTTCAAGCAAAAGGGCTAATTTGGGTGGTAGCTACTTGTGCATATTTCCTTAATCTAAAAAATACAATTAAATGGGAGAAAAAACCTCTGTATTGTTTTTTGGGGAATTTCCTTAATGTGAAAAATACAATTGAATGGGAGAAAAAAACTCTTTATTGCCTTTTTTGTTAATGGACAAACAAATAAGATATCATTCATGTATCTCCTTAATGTGAAAAATACAATTAAATGGGAGAAAAAAATTCTTTATTGTGTTTTTGGGAATTTCCTTAATGTGAAAAATACAATTGAATGGGAGAAAAAAACTCTTTATTGCCTTTTTGGTTAATGGACAAACAAATAAGATATCATTCATCTGTTTGCATTGATGTTTACAATTTTTTGTCAAGATCAACATTGAACATCGTAAATGACAAATGACATCTTGATTCAAACTCTAAACTCTCAATAATTTCTCATAACCCCTAGAGACATGAATGAAACCCTTCTCTAACAATCGGTGGAAAAAAATATAGAATCTACAACCTTTGGCTTACATAACAATGACACATGCTTATGTGATTTCCCAACAGCTTTTTGAAGAGTTTTTACCTAAATTTGAAATAGTCATTATAGATGGGTTTGGTGCTTCTCTCTCTCATATAATTTATTGTTGAAGGTAGCTTGTTGATAGAATTAGAGCTTCACTTTCCATAAAAGCAATGTCTTCTCTTTCTTTTCACAATTTAGCAATCTACCATCAATGGTAGGCTCATAGCTAGAACTAAGGCTTAGCAACTTTATGGAAGCATTGTTTCTACAATGGTAATGACTTCCATTATTATTTTTATTTGGTTTTCAGTGAATTATTGCTACTTCTACATTAAAACTAGAAAAATAATGAGTAATAATCATCTTGAATGGAATCTCTTTTTATGGTTTACTTATTTTTTGGTTATATATATATCTATATATATATATATATATATTAAATAGCTTTTAAAAAAACATATACATTAAAAATATAGCGTGGAACTAAAAACTAAAAAATCATATGCAGTGCAATGATTTCATCTACTAAAAAATTCACCTGCATCAATACCTACAAAAATAAACAAGCATTATGCATATTTTTTACTTGGACCATTGATCTTGGTTTAAAATTCTCAATAAAAAATTTATCTCAAATAAGGATTTTTATGTCAAAGGAGGATTTTAATCCCCAATTCAGATTAAGACCTTCATCCAGATCTTCAAGGTTGTCCTTTAAGTAAAGATGTGCAAAGACCATGTATAGCCTGCTTCCCAAAAACAACAAAATAAATATAGAAAAGATATAGCACAAAACTCTAATACCTCCTTTTTAAGTCTCAAAACAATGAATTGCTTTACCATCTCATGAATATCTATATATTTAGAAAATTAATTTGACATATGAAGTTTTAATTCCTTTATAAAAAAATTAATGCAAAATGTCTCTAGAGTCTCAGTTGCAAAGGCTTTCCTGGTTTCAAAAGCATTGTTGATTCTACACCATGGCTTCTCGGTATTTCTAAGGTCGGGGACATTTCCACCTCGTGGCTCTTGTTATAGATAAATATCAAAAATATTATGTTAAACTAATCTTTTCAACTAAATCTGGTTGGAAGATTAAGTTCAAATGATTAGGTTAACATAATGTTATTAATATTATTATTGTTAATTTGAATTTTTAGTGATGGTGAGTAAGTATATTATTTTATGTAAGGTGGTTAGAGTCCTTAGAAAACAACAAACCTAATGTGTGTTGGGTACCCGCACGAAGTTGCTACCCAAAAAGGTCGCAACAGCAGTGCGTGAAAGGAAAAAAAAAGCGACACGCACACGCTTTTAAATGCGCGCACGTGTCACGGCTTCGATAATGCTGAACGTCCATGTGGTTGATCCCACATGGACAAAAGGCACGCGCACGCGTTACTAACGCGTACGTACAAAATGGCGCGCACGCGTTAATGACGCGTGTGTGCCCCTATTGTTTTATAAAAAAAAACAGAGCTCACAGGTTTGTCATTTTCAACAAACCCGTGAGCGCACGGTGTCCAAACAAGCACCCCAAAAATGCATCCTTGAGCACCCGGAGGCCTCCTCAACGCCACCATTTCGCACCTCCACCACTTTGCCAACGTTTTCTCCAAGTAGGTTCCCGTTGAAGCATGAATTTGTTGTTGTTTTTTTTTTTTTTTTTTCCATTTCAATTTTAATTTAAAAAAAAAATACAATCCATTAAAAAACCAAAAAAATTTCATTGCAAGCCATCTACACCTAACAAGATGACAAACACACATGAACCATAAGATGAAACCAATAAAACTCGACCTTCAGAAGACAACATTGGAATGGACAATGAACCGAATGAAAACCCCGAAGATCAATTGCACCAAGATTTAAATCAATTGAGGGTATTAAGTGATGAATTGAAGAGCACCAAGGAACCCTCTCGGGTTTCCTTGGCTTCATCATTGCAAAACATTATTGATTCCATCAACATTGCACACAGTGATATCACAAATCTAAGCCAATACAGGGCTTGAATGAGGGAACACTACTCCACTGGGATGTCCAAAGAACAGATGAAAGACCTCAACATCACCAAATCCCAGTTGTAAAGCAAATTCATAGTTCCCTCGACAGGATAGCATCCATATGTGAGGAAGAGACAAGTTTGCATGGATTGGTGTATTTACCAGCCATGGAGAGATAACTAGAGAAAGAGATGGTTTATGGTGATTGACAGGCCCCCATGCAACAATTTGGAGGTCCCACAGTATTTCCTTCAGAAATTGTGGGCTGAGTTTGAGCTAGGATACCATGTCAACTATTTTGACATCACTTAGTTTTAGGGTATCGGTCTTGGCTCTTCCCAAGATTGACCTCAGGCCTGCTGCAACCCACTTAGAGGACCTCCTCCACCTAGGAGAGAGCCAAACCCCCCTCCTCAGCCACCGGGATTTGGTAGCAGCCTAGATGAGATCGATGACTCAGTTAGACATGCCACACATCATTTGATTAGACATACCACATTTGTGGCTATGTCTTCACATAGCCGGGAAGACATCGATCAGACAGACAAAGCTGCACCATCTATGGGTGGTGGTCGGGACATGCTGGGTACAGGTGGAACCCAGGCGATCCTTCTAGTTCTACTAGAACAACAACACATCGTTGTTCTCACTAGGGTCATTCTTACCATGGTCCTACACAGCAACATGCCACAGAGAGCTACATGGATTAGGTTAGCTATTGTTTTATTTAATATTCAAGTATTTATTGTATTTTATTTGATATCGTATTGTTTAAGATATTTAACTTTGAATTACACATTGTTGACTTTATTTGTTTTAATGCACAGTTATTTAGGGCCGAGTCTCCATCCTCCAGGTGGGAGGACATCGGTTCCTTTGACCTCAACCGATCCATGGCAGCAACAGAGGAGATTGCAGCACCATACACACATGTAACTTCTTTACTTTGAATAATTAGATCCCGTTACCAGTAATTTGTGTTTAGTAATTACAAATTAATTTGCACTGAGTAATTACTATATTATCATCGTATTTTACAGTTGTGTTTATCATATTGTCTAAATTATTTGAGATCTATAAATTCATATAATCTAACATACCAAAAAAAATGAAATGTTATAAAACATGAAAACCTAAGAAAACTAGAAACATCTGTTCATGTTCACTTTAGGCATCCTAGACCTCTAATGATTATCGAAATGGGAGAGAAATTTCCAAAATCTATCATTCTTACTTGACCAATGATGAGCCCGCAGCTAGGGTTTTGGTGATGCCCACAGTGTCCTTCATCCTCAAACTACCATCCAATGCACGCTTGCTCTTCCTGTGCTTGACCAATGCCATGTGTGTTATTGATGCTTTTCCATTTGTCACCATGTCATCCAAGTTATCTTTTCCATGTACTCTTCTTGTCCAAATCATCTTCAAATGACCATAGTATGGGTCATTTGAGTCTTGGATCAATAGGTGTAGCAATGGCTCCAATGCCCATCACTTTGTCCACCAAATCAACCTTTGCTGCCATGTGTTCTTCAAGCTTAAACTTTGTCATTAATGTTGTCATCAATGGCAATAATAGACAACCATATTCATCAAGCTCTCCTCAATCTCCCAAAATATTCACATATTGCTTCCTTAAAAATGAAACTTGTCTTCTATTTATACTCTTGTCTTCTATGAAACTTGTCTTCTATTTATAGTTTTATCATTAAGATGATTAAATAAATAAAATATTATTTATTTAATTATGGCCATGCCATGTCACCTTCTATACCATGTCACCTTCTTTAATTTTAATTTCATGCCATGTCACCTTCTATCCTTTCAGAATATTAAATGTGAGACACACATATGCCCTTAAGATGCCCGTAATGCACTCTTAAAAATGCCCGCAGTGGGCTCCACTTTGATGCCCGCAAGGGCCATCAACACATGCTTGTATTGGTCTTGGATTGTGCATGCAATGGTCTCATGTAAATTCCCACAAGCCCTTATCAATATGCCCTCAATACACCACAAATGCCCGCAGTGGTTGCTTCAAAGAATGCCTGCATAGTCCTTTTGATTATGCCCGCAATGGTGCTTTGAAATGGACGCAAGGGGCCTTCCAAATGCTTGCACATCTTCCTTGTCCACCTCATCATCTTTTCTTTGTCATCTAATCTTATGTTTTCTAATTCATCGTCCTCCATGCCACCAAGTTATCAATCCTTCTTGTCACCAAGCATGTCCTCCTTGTCATGTTCCATGTCATCAAACACCATGCTTGACAAGTCATCAAGCTTGCTTGCTTGTCACTTGTCTTTGCATTGTCCTTAGATTTCCATGTCCTTCTTCCATGATTTCCATGTTTGTCATACTTGTCACCTTTTTCATCCCTCAATCCATGTCACCATCGCCATTGTGCTTGCCATGAATGTGTATGCTCCATGTTCTTAACTCTTCCATGTCTTTGTCATCAATGTCATTATCAAGTCCTTGTCATCAATCCTTTGTCATGTCTCCACTTTGTTAAGTCTTCTACACTTGTCATGCTTGTTTGCCACTTGTCAAGTCATCAAAGCTTTTCATGTTTACCATTTTTTCAGTCAAGTCTTTGCCATGTCATCACTTCCCCCTTTTTCCTTAACGTGTTGTCATCAATGACAACTTTGGCCATCAAACACTTCAAGCATAAATTGTCAACCTTCTTTGCCAGATTATCATGGGCCCAATCCATTGTGGGTCAAAGGACACCATCCCTACAACCATGTTCTTTACCAAGTCTTGAACAAATGGATTGCAGCAATATAATAAAAACGTTATATAATATCCAAAGCCCATCAAACCACTATCATCTAACTTGAATATAAATTAATTACATCCATGTTTTTTAAGTACTGTCGTTGTCATTCTCATTGGAATTGTGTTTAATATTGTTAATATTATTTTTATAAATTCGTTCTAAAAATTGTAGTGTTCGCACAGGTGTCCGCAAGCTCCAGCAACCAACCATTGCCACCGGGAATCAACAGATCTCCATGTGCGCAGGTATTGTGTGTATTAAAGGATAAATTTAATTTCAAATATGATGACTTATCTGTGTATATTTATATTTTTCTATATTAAACTATGAGGTTATAAATGTGTATGCAGGTGCGAGCACCTCAGCCTAGCAGTTCCGTTATTCCTCCCTCCCTAGTCTTCTAGCCACCGTATATGCCAGTTGTATCCCCTGGCATACATGCCCCATTCCATGCATCCCTCCCCACCCCTTCCATCCAGCCCCCCCTCCTATCCAGTACCACAATTCCATCGAGTTCCCCCTTCCATTTCATATCTTGCATCCCATCACCCCATCCCAACCTTTCCACCACCTCTGTATCAATTTCCCGTGTTCCCACCCTCCCCCACCCGACCACGACACATCACCCATCCACAGTCACCCATCCCTCCACCGCAACACAGACCTTACCCCCCCCCACATTCCCCCACCACACTCAGTTCCCCTTCCAGGGTGCCTCTATCCATACTACAACCAGCTGGGGTTTATCACCGTAAGCCTGCATTTCCACTTCACCCACCCCAGTCCATGCCTCCTTTTGCCACCCCCCCTTCTTCCACTGTGCCCCCCAATGGTGTAGCCACCGTCGATGTGGCTACATCCTCCCCTATACCATACACCCTTGCATCAGAGCAAGTTTTCCAGTCGACTGCTCCATCCACCAGCCCTAAAGACTAGCAGGTTGTGTTCATAGTGAGATTGACTAGTTTATGAAAATCTCTTTAAATTTAAAGAAAATTACTATATGCATCTAATTTCATCATTTATCTGATTGTTCTAAATGTTGCAGGGTGGCATTGCTGAGAGACTAGGAGCACGGAGGAGGGAGACCCCCTCACGACTTATACTCTCGCATGAGGTGAGTTATCTAAGATTTGAAAACTATTTTTACTTTTACATTATGTTTTATACTTGTATAATTACCAAGAAAAGTTGACATATTATTGTTGTCGTTTCAGGGCTCAGGGGGACGTGCTCCAAGACGCCCGAAGGACCCAGCTTCCTCTAGCAAAAAGAAGAGGAAGATTGATTTTGGAGATGCACCTAGGAGCTTCGAGGGTGGACAAGAGGATTGAGAGACCCTCCTATGTACACTAGCCATGATGTGGCATTTTCGGCACGATTTGCCATATTTTGTATAGGGAACCATGGGCCATATTTTGTATAGGGCACAAGTTGCCATATTTTGTATAGAGCATGGGTTTCCATTATATAGACGTTGGGAACAGTGTTCTATTTTTCCAAAAAGTGTACATGATTGGATCATTTTTGCATATTAATAGATGGATCTGCACTTGTCTATATGACTTTGTCTTTGATTACATTTTTGCATACATGATTTTGTCTTCAATAACAATGTAATGGAAAAAATTTCACATACATATAGATGTTATTTCTAGACACCAAGTGACCTCAATATGAGTCCCTTGTATTTGAATGGGTCTTGCATCTTTTCCTTTTAGCAACAACATACCTATCCAAGCAAACTAAAGAGTGATATTTACATTACAAAGTGTTGTGACTTTAGGGCTACAAAAAAATAAATAGGAGACAATGACTTCTTCCATACTTAACCTTGTAATGGTTATAATAGTCAATTCTGACAAGCATTTCATCACATATTATATCAAATTAACCTAGATATATGAGAAGTTCATATGTGTGCTTGGATGGAAGGGTTAACCATATTACTTGAATTAGTTCAAACATGAGGGGTGTGCATAGGTGCAATTGGATTGAGCAATAAAAGAGAATTGTTAATGTAGTTACATATGGATCGTTCTTTGTGTGTTAGTATGTGCCTTTAATGAAAGCATGGTTAATGTGTTGAACTACTACTTGCACAAGTTGGCATAAACCCTTAGTGTTGATAATGTCTTCAATGTTTGGGAAATATTGATAATCACTCAAAAGTAATTTAAGTATCTTGGATTTTTTGATGTTAAGACACATATTGAACATAGTCAACTCAATGGTTCAAGACATCATTTTACCCCATCATCCATGGAAGCTTCATTGGATTAATATGAACCTCATTTTCATCACCTCGACCATGGTCAAGATGCCAAGATCCATACTTAGTAGTCAAAACCTCATGTTGGCACCCATATCACACTCAAAGATAAAAAAAATCTTTTAAAGGGTATGTCTGGGGGTTGAGGGAATCTTGATGGATAATACCCTTAAAACATTTATATTCGATTTGAGGCCTCATATGTCCTCACCTTATCATTGTCAATACCTAAAGACCCATCCTTAGTGCACAAAACCTCCAAATGGAATCCATATCCAAAACAAAGGCCATGTATCCCATCTAGAGAGCTTGTGTAGTGATTGAAGGACATGTTCATGGCTCATGAGCATGTAGATATTCATTTAGGTCATAATAACCTTTATATTTTTTAATCACCATACTCGAGGTATAGAGACCCATCCCTAGTGTTGAAAATCCTCTTTTGGCATTGTTGTAGGACACATAATGACACATATCGGTAATACTAATTACGACACATATTGTATAATGGATGCATACATGCATATATGTTTTGTGAGAAGGAGACTATTTAGTGGTGGGAAAGTAAATTGGAAAATTACATGAGAAATTATGCAAGAAGGAATCAACCAACTATTGCACACACTAGGGCATGATTTTTTATAATCACTCGTGAGAGGTTCTTAGAGTCAAATACATTGGATATAAATAAATTCCTTGAGATAAATAATACATGACCATAGAATAAAATTGAAATTTCAGGTCAAAACACAATAATGAAGGTAGAATGAACTTGGAGTGATAGATTGAGAAAATTTTAGATGAATGCCTAGAGGTCTAGAAACAAGTTAAAGAAAACAAAAGAAAAACTCCTAACATTGGTAACAAATAGCCAAAACCAACAATGCAACACCACTCTAAAAAAGAAGTTGCCTTAGACCTACTTCATTTGGTATGAGAGAAGCTGCTTTAGAGACCTAGAGACCTCCCTAACACTTCTCTCATTTGGTACGAGAGAAGTTGTTTTAGACCTACCTCACTCATGTCAATGCTTTAGTGTTTGGAGGCCAACCTCCCACCCCAGATGTCCTCTTCAACATTTTTTGTTCTCTTGGTTTTGTGCCCACCCAAACTTTTTTCATGCTTTGGGTACCTTGAGGTATATGCCCAACCCAAAAAACTTTTATATTATGTTCATTATGTTGGTTATTGGCTTCACCCAACAAAGCTATATTTAACAATACACATATGGCTAGACTTGGTACCCCATGCTCAATGCTCACTATATTTAACAACACACTTATATTAAATTCAATTCATGTCTTGTTAAATATTTCATAATGAAATAGTTATTTGATAGCACCACCTTAGACCAAGCCATACCATTAATATAAAATGTACATTAGAGAAATGAACTAATTCAATTTCCTTCTATAACTCTAACCCTGACCCTCACCCAAACCCTAGCACTAAACCATTTGTACCCTTTTGATACTTCCTCCATTATGTCCTAACCTCCCTACAAGTAACCCTACCTCTTCACCCTCTCCACAATGGTGCCACTATCATGAAACTCAAAAGATTGATAAATTTACTAAGCAAAACCCTTCATCATCATTGTCATATCTAGGTTCATCATCAACATCTCCATCATCATCATCTTCATCATCATCATCATCATCATCTTCATCAACGTCTTCATCATCATCAACATCTTCATCATCATTGTCATCTCTAGGTTCCTCATCAACATCCTGATCATCATCATCTTCATCATCATCGTCATCTTCATCACCATCACCATCAACATCAACATCATCATCAACGTCTTCATCATAATCACCATCATCATCATCAACAACATCTTCATCATCATTTTCATCTCTAGGCTCCTCATCAACATCTCCATCATCATCTTCATCGTCATCATCATCATCATCATCATCATCACCACCATCACCATCACCATCATCATCAATGTCTTCATCATCATCACCATCATCATCATCATCAACATCTTCATCATCATTGTCATCTCTAGGTTCCTGATCACCATCTCCATCATCATCATCTTCTTTATCATCATCATCATCATCCTCATCACCATCACCATCATCATCATCATCCTCATCACCATCACCATCACCATCAACATATTAATCATCATCACAATCTTCATCATCATCACCATCTTCATCATCATTATCATCTCTAGGTTCCTCATCAACATCCCCATCATCATCATCTTCTTCGTCATCATCATCTTCATCACCATCACCATCACCATCACCATCACCATCATCATCAACGTCTTCATCATCATCACCATCTTCATCATCATCAACATCTTCATCTCTAGGTTCCTCATCAACATCTCCATCATCATCACCATCACCATTACCATCACCATCACCATCACCATCATAATCAACATCTACATCATCATCGCCATCATCATCATCATAAACATCTTCATCATCATTGTCATCTCTAAGTTCATCATCAACATCTCCATCATCATCATCTTCATCATCATCATCATCATCATCATCATCTTCATCTTCATCTTCATCTTCATCACCATCACCATCATCATCATATTCTTTGTCATCATCATCATCATCATCTTCATCACCATCACCATCGTCATCAACGTCTTAATCATCATCATCATTGTCATCTCTAGGTTCCTCATCAACATCGCGATCATCATCATCTTCTTCATCATCATCATCTTCATCACCATCACCATCATCATCAACGTCTTCATCATAATCACTATCATCATCATCATCAACATCTTCATCATCATTGTCATCTATAGGTTCCTCATCAACATCTCCATCATCATCATCTTTTTCTTCATCATCACCATCATCATCTCCATCATCATCATCTTCTTCGTCATCATCATCACCATCTTCATCACCATCACCATCATCATCAACGCCATCATCACCATCACCATCATTATCATCATCAACATCTTCATCATCATTGTCATCTCTAGGTTCCTCATCCACATCTCCATCATCATCATCTTCTTCGTCATCATAATCTTCATCACCATCACCATCAACATCATCATCAACGTCTTCCTCATCATCACTATCTTCATCATCATCACCCTCTTCATCATCATTGTCATCTCCAAGTTCCTCATCAACATCTCCGTCATCATCATCTTCTTCATCATCATCATCAACATCTCCATCATCATCATATTCTTCGTCATCATCAACATCATCTTCATCACCATCACCATCATCATCAATGTCTTCATCATCATCACCATCATCATCAATGTCTTCATCATCATCACCATCATCATCATCATCAACATCTTCATCATCATTGTCATCTCTAGGTTCCTCATCAACATCTCCATCATCATCATCATCTTCTTCATCATCATCATCTTCATCACCATCACCATCACCATCATCATCAACCTCTTCATCATCATCACCATCTTCATCATCATTGTCATCGCTAGGTTCCTCATCAACATCCCCATCATCATCATCTTCTTCGTCATCATCATCTTCATCACCATCACCATCACCATCACCATCACCATCACCATCACCATCATCATCAACGTCTTCATCATCATCACCATATTCATCATCATTGTCATCTCTAGGCTCTTCATCAACATCTCCATCATCATCATCATCATCATCATCATCATCATCACCATCACCATCACCATCACCATCACCATCAACGTCTCCATCATCATCACCACCACCATCATCATCATCATCATCATCATCATCACCATAAGTGCCCAATCGATGATTTTGCAAATTTAACCCCAATGTGCAAAAATTCCACACTCCGTTATTGAGCAAAACCCTAGTTTCCAAGATGGATCTACAAGATGACACCTGAGCCATGGGACCAGAGGAGAGGGGCACCCCTAGCACTATCCTAACGTCTGAATCCAATGGATTTGACGGTTTGTCGATCCGAGCCACGGTCGTCATTCTATGGCTCGTTCTGTCTCGCATCCAAAATGGCTTCATGGACACTTGTTGGATACCTACTGGGGGCATAGAACTCCAACCGTGCAACAAAAATGGGTTCCGGGGAGTCTTGCTAGTGTGTCTAGGAAGGCTCCAGCTA
This sequence comes from Larix kaempferi, assembly GCA_027924585.1. Classification (NCBI taxonomy): domain Eukaryota; kingdom Viridiplantae; phylum Streptophyta; class Pinopsida; order Pinales; family Pinaceae; genus Larix; species Larix kaempferi. The sequence continues at coordinate 277,395 of BSBM01000931.1, forward strand.
GGAACGATAGCCATAACTTCCCGGTCGATGATTTTGTAAAGTTGACCCCCATGTGCAAAAATTGCACACTCCCTTACTGAGCAAAACCCTAATGTCCAAAATGGACCTACAAGGTGACACCTGGGCCACGGGACCAGAGAAGAGGGGCACCCTTACCACTATCCCAACGTCCTGAATCCAACAGATTCGACGGTTTGTCGATCCGAGCCACGCTCGTCATTGTACGACTTGTTCTATCTCGCATCCAAAAGGGATTCAAGGACACCTGTTGGATACCTACGGGGGGCATAGAAGTCCTACCATGCAACAAAACCAAGTTCTGGGGAGTCCTGCAAGTATGTCTAGGAAGGTTCCAGCTAGAAATGCTAGCCATAACTGCCCGGTGGATGATTTTGCAAATTTGACCCCAATGTGCAAAAATTGCACACTCCCTTACTAAGCAAAACCCTATTTTCCAAAATGGACCTACAAGGTGACACCTAGGCCACGAGACCAGAGGAGAGGGGCACCCCTAGCACTATCCCGACGTCCTAAATCCAACAAAGTCGATGGTTTGTTGATCCGAGCCACAGTCGTCATTCTATGGCTCGTTCGATCTTGCATCCAAAAGGCCTTCAGGGACACCTGTTGGATACCTACCGGGGACATAAAACTCCAACCGTGCAACAAAACCGGGTTCCAGGGAGTCCTGCAAGTGTGCCTAGGAAGGTTCTGGCTGGGAACGCTATCCATAAGTGCCCGGTGGATGATTTTGTAAAGTTGACCCTAATGTGAAGGCCATGCCAATCTTGCTCAAGGGGGGCATTTCTCATCCGGAGGCCCTTGGGTGTGCTTGACAACCGTGGACAGGTCGACAATGGCCACGTGGACCTGTGGGAGCCGACGGAACCCAATTCCGCTCACCGGTTTGGGTTTTGTGCCCCCGAAGCAAATCCTCAGAGTGTCCCTGAATGGCCTTGGGGTGCCCGACTAGAATGCTCGCAGCACCCAAACCGTTGCTCCGTTCGTGAATCTGTTTGTTTTGGTGAGTCCGGGACGCCGGGTTTTAGTTAGGGCCCCCCCCACAGCATGTCGCCAAGCCCCAAAAATGGTGCCAATGAGCCATCTCTGAAGCTAGGGTTTTGCTCAGTTAGGGCCATTCCAATTTCGCTAAAGGGGGCCATTTCTCGTCCGGAGGACCCCAGGTGTGCGTGGCCATCGTGGACAGGTCCATAATGGCCACATGGACCTGTGGGAGCTGACGGAATCCATGTCCGCTCATCGATTTCGGTTCCGTTCCCCCGGAGCAAATCCTCAAAGTGTCCCCGAATGGCCTCAAGGTGCCCGACTAGAATGCCCGCAGCACCCAAACCGTGGCTCCATTAGCGAATCTATCGATTTTGGTGGGTCTGAAACGCCGGGTTTCAGCTAGGGGTCCCCCCATAGCGTGCCGCCAAGCCCCAGAAACGATGCTAGTGAGCCATCTCCGGAGCTAGGATTTTGCTCAGTGAGGGCCATTCCAATTTCGCTCAAGGGGGCCCAGAGGCCCCCGTGCGTGTGTGGCCATTGTGGACATGGCCATTGTGGACCTGTCCACGGTGTCTACACATGCTCGGGGGCCTCCGGATGAGAAATGGCACCCTTGAGCGAATTTGGAATGGCCCTCACTGAGCAAAACCCTAGCTCTAGAGATGGCTCATTGGCATTGTTTTTGGGTCTTCAAGGCACACTGTGGGGGGGGCCCTAGTTGAAACCCAGTGCCTCGGACCCATTGAAATCGACGGATTCGCAAACGGAGCCATGGTTTGGGTGCTGTGGGCATTCTAGTCGAGCACCCCGGGGCCATTCGGGGACACTTTGAGGATTTGCTCTGGGGGCACTGAACCCAAACCGACAAGCGGACTTGGATTTCGTCGGCTCCCACAGGTCCACATGGCCATTGTGGACCTTCCCATGGTGGACACTCATGCCTAGGGGCCTCCGGACGAGAAATGGCCCCCTTGAGCGAAATTGGAATGGCCCTCACTGAGCAAAACCCTAGCTCCAGAGATGGCTCATTGGCACTGTTTCCGGTGGTTGGCAGCACGCTGTGGGGTGGCCCCTAGTTGAAACCCGACGTCCCGGACCCACCGGAATTGATGGATTCACGAATAGAGCAACTGTTTGGGTGCTGCAGACATTCTTGTTGGGCACCCCGGGGCCATTCGGGGACCCTTTGAGGATTTGCTCCGGGGGTACGGAACCCAAACCAGTGAGTGGACTTGGGTTCCATTGGCTCCCACACATCTACGTGGCCATTGTGGACCTACCCATGGTGGCCACACACACCCGGGGGCCTCCGGACAAGAAATGGCCCCCTTGAGCAAGACTGGCATGGCCCTAACTAAGAAAAACCCTAGCTCCAGAGATGGCTCATTGGCACCATTTCCGGGGTTTGGCAGCATGCTATGGGGGGGGGGGCTAGCTGAAACCCGGCATTCCGAACCCACCAGAATCGATAGATTCGCGAACGGAGCCACGATTTGGGTGTTGTCAACATTCTAGTTGGGCAGCCCGGGGCCATTCAGGGACACATTGAGGATTTGCTCCGAGGGCACGGAACCCAAATCGACAAGTGGACTTGGGTTTCGTCGATTCCCATAGGATCACGTGGCCATTGTGGACCTGTACACGGTGGCCATGCACGCCCGGGGGCCTCCAGACGAGAAATGGCTCCCTTGAGGAATATTCAAAAGGCCTTCACTTAGAAAAACCCTATCTCTGGAGATGGCACATTGGCACCGTTTTTGGGTGGTGGCATCACACTGCGGGGGGTACCCTAGCTGAAACTCGACGTCCTAGATCCATCGGAATCGACGGATTCACGACTAGAGCCATGGTTTGGGCCATCCTATAAGCATTCATTTTTCAAAAGTGGTTCAGAGGCTATTGCATCTTGGAAGTGACCAATAGTATCTTTTAGTGGGATAAGTATGGCCTTATCCTTAGGCCTTTCACGAATTTGAGGCTAACCATAACAACAGAGGAGAAACCTGAGCTATTTCTCTAGGTCATGGGTTTGATTGTTCTAGAAATCCAAGGAATCGTATTGGCATAGGATTGAAGAAAAATAATTCGTCATGATTCAAGTGACTCGGGCCATGTGACTCTGTTCTGTATTTTCATGTCTGCTTTTACTGAACTGAGTTTTTATTTTTATTTTTTTAATGACAGGTTTTACCAACGGGATTCTACTATAAATTGTGTTTGGTGATAAAGGATTTTACTGTGATTGTGTTTGGTGACATTTATGGCAACCCCTAAGGAACATATTGAAAAGATCAGGAAAGACAAGTTCTGTGTTGGGGAAAAAGAAAATCCACTTACAGAATATTTACATCAAGCAGTTAAACAATTATCTACTGAATTATACACCATGGATGTGCATTTTTTGATGGAGCTGATTCAGGTAATTACTGAGTTACAATTTTAGTTGTCATTTTATAATCTTATATGTTTTCTTTGTTTTCATGGTAAGTTTAGTGTTTTGTTTTGGGTGCAGAATGCAGAGAACAATGACTATGAACCAAATGTGGAACCTTCGTTGGAATTTGTCATTGCAACTGAAGATGTCACTGGTGTAGGCGCTCCTGCGACCTTGATAGCTTTTAACAATGAGAAGGGATTTCAGAAACAGAATATTGATTCTATATGCAGCGTGGATGATCCACCAAAAATAATAGTAGGGAAGGTGGTTATATTGGAGAAAAATGTATAAAACGAGCCATAGAATGACGACCGTGGCTCAGATCAACAAACTGTCAACTCTGTTGGATTCAGGACATCGAGATAGTGCTAGGGGTGCCCCTCTCCTCCGGTCCCATGGCCCAGGTGTCACCTTGTACGTCCATTTTAGAAACTAGGGTTTTGCTCAGTAAGGGAGTGTGCAATTTTTGCACACGGGGGTCAACTTTGCAAAATCCTCCATTGGGCACTTATGGCTAGCGTTCCCAGCAGGAACCTTCCTAGACACACTTGCAGGACTCCTCGGAACCCAGTTTTGTTGCACGGTTGGAGTTCTATGCCCCCGGTAGGTATCCAGCAGGTGTCCCTGAAGGCCTTTTGGATGCGAGACGGAATGAGCCATAGAATGACAATCGTGGCTTGGATCGACAAACCCTCGAATCTGTTGGATTCAGGACGTCGGGATAGTTCTCGGATCGACAAACCATCGAATCCGTTGGATTCAAGACGTCGGGATAGTGCTCGGGTTGATGATGATGATGATGGTGATGATGATGGAGATGTTGATGATGATGGTGATGGTGATGGTGATGAAGATGATGATGATGGACACTACTACATATGGCTCAAAAGTCCCACGAAATTTTGCCACGAAACAATTAAAATCGATGTTTTCATGGAAAAACAGTTTAAATTTTTGGAAAATTTTGAAAATTCCCCCGACGATCGTCGCTATAGCGACAGTATGGACATTTTGTCGCTATGGTGAAGAAAGTGTGTTGCTATAGCGATGAAATACTCTCTACTACAATTGTCCATGAGCGTCATGAATTGTCCATGCCTTTGGGAAGTGTAAATGATAGGCATAGATTCATTATGCAAATGCCATGTATTTGTCATGTTATTCAATGTATTAGATATCCATGCATCTTGGACACTATAGAGTTTGGAAGAACACATTGACCATACATACATGTGTTTATATTGGTTTCGAAACTAATAATTCAACATGTTACAAGTAGAGTTTAGAATGTAAATATGATTATCAAATTACAAAGTGCATGTGTGATCCATATTTTTTTTTCTTTCTCTTTTGCATCACAAACTGAAAATGATTTTTATGTAAAAAATGAATACATGTATACGTATGGTTGCATGTTGTTTAATCCATATTATGAATGAATGATGAAAATAAAGTGAGAATCATGCATATGGAAAAAAATCCAAAGCTAAAGAGATACTAATGCAATTTGTTTTTCATTATTTATTTCAATCATTTTTGTAAGGCTACTTGTAGTGTTGAATTCATTTTTAGGTTCTAAGTTTGACAAAACCACAACAAAACACACTTGATTATGCACAATATAAATATCATAGCTATCTCAAGGAAATGGAATTTATGAAAAAAATGAAGATCCTATTAGAGAGGAAGTTGACCTAAATGTGTGAGGTATAGACTTTAGGCTTTGATGCCTTCTAATACATACAATTGGCAAAGGAGATTAAATAGAACAAAAGTACAACACTTAGTGATGCATGATTATGGGGACCCCTTAAACTTTAGTCTTGATCACATATTTTAGGTAGACTTGTCACGACAGCAACCTTGTTCTTGTATATTTAGATGCATTGTTGGACAATAAAGAACAATTATATAAAACTTTGTATATGCTACAATCATGAAAAGTGTTAGGGTAAATATGTAGATCCTACATTATATAATGTAACCTTCATCATGGTATATGTTTCTCCATTCCCTTCACATATATGGTGTATTGAAAATTCACATCCCATTGTTGTACCAAAATATGAACATGGGAAACTTTATTCTAGAGATTCTTGCATAGTTTTGCAAACAAATTCAACAATAAGTGGGGCTCATCATTATCACAAATACTCCTGAATAGGGAATGATGCTAGCTAGGATGAAGCTAGAGATGATTCAATTAGTGTAATATCGGGAATTTCAGGGGTGTACAATGCAATAATTTAGAGAACCAAATGAATTACTTGGCGGCTCATGCTCAAATTTATGAAGGCATATTTAACCTCACCACATAAATTCCAACAAAACCGAGAACTAGAATAGTCTTCCATCGATAGTCAACTTACAATATCACTAACAACACTCTTATTTTCCTCTTTTGTGTTTCTTTGGCAGTGTGGGAATTGGATTTTATTCTCATACATGCTCAATGGTAGCAAGGAGAACAACCATATTGTGGCATGAAGCAAGCATCAAATAAAAACTATCAATAAGGTTTTATTGATGGTAAGTGGGTTATTCAAAGCACACGACTTTTGAAAAATGGCTGCTAGAAGTGGAATATTTGTGTAGAATTTAGCACCAGCAGTGCATGTACAAGCTTTTGGAACCAAGCTAGGTCCCAATGGGGTCCCACTTGTTTCTATTGAATTTGTAGACCTTAACAAGGAGTTATGAGGTGGGTATCTAGTTGGAGGAATTCTTATGATCATGAAGGACATTGAGGCCCCTCATCATATTTCATTTTTATGTTACTTTATGTATCAAGGATTAGTGCATGTCCATCCACTTCTCTATGCTACTCGAGTAAAATCACCCGACTGATCACCACGTTAGTCTCCTTTGACAGCGTTCAGTAACCATCTGTACTGAATCGATAACTTTACCCAAAATATGCTTTCCATGGTTTCATCAGTCATTTTCTCGTTTCATTTTTGCCCTGGAGAGACGGCAGGGCCAAAGGTGAATTGGTTTAAAACTTAAAAACACCCAGATAATTCCCTACATAGAAGCTTGTTCCTCTACGGTTTGATTTCATGGTTTCTTTGAAGAAGTTGTTAAAAACACAGCTGGATTGTTTGCGTCGCTCGTTAGTAGAGCGTGACCCTCAGCTGGAGAGGGTTTGAAAGCTTCATCTAAAACGTTGAGGTAAGTTAAGCTATTTATAATTACAATTTTCTCTCTTTCCTTTTCGCATACTTTGGCTGCCTTAAAATCTAATCATATCCCTCTCTTACGTGCAAGTTTTGCTTAAATTTTTCAGTTCGTTGAGTTAATCTATAGGTCGGCCATCTCTAGGTAAGCGACACGGATTTAACTGGATTGTCTTCTCCTTATGGTGGATGGGCTGAATTTTGGCGCAAAGAATGGTGCCACAACACTTAGTCCTGTAACCCTATCACCATACTTATGTAGCTCCTTCCTTTAATAAGGATTGCAATTTTGTACAGGGTATTCTTATTTTAAGAAGGAAAGAAAAATCCTATTTAAGTGTGAATAGCCTGAAAGCCTTTAACTGTATGCCATTATTTTGTTTGTGTGATGTAATATACAGACCCAAAATCGTGTTGAAGCTTGTATGGTAAAATGTAATATTATCCTTCTCAGGAAGAACTATAATTAATTGTTATCCCCAACTTAGTTAAGAATTTCTATTTTGACAAGCAATTTTGTACAGGGTATTCTGGGAAGGCTTCAAGCCTAAAACCAGAACGCTGATTAGTTTTCCTATCAATTAAAATAGTTTACCCTATCACAACAAGGTTCATAATTGTTTACATTATTTAGGTGATAGAGAAATATTGATATCTTTTTCTGTAGATTGTATTTCATGTAGTATTATGGTTATTAGTCAGCATTCAAGAAATTTTAACTCTATCCAAAGCCTGAAAAACATTAAGAAGGAAGAAATGGGGCCGTTAACAACGGATCTCGATCCACCGACCAAGATAAATTTGTGGTTTAGTCATAGTCGGCTATGGCAGGGCCCTCCAACCTAAATATTTTTCAATGGGATGTAGTACCATTTTAATAATATGAATATTATTTCAATGTTAGGTAGCTTGCATAGCTGTAGATGGATGAGATAGGTACTTTAATGGTTACTGGATTATTTCTGAGTTTCTCATGAAAGGAGTAACACAGTAGTGCTTAGTGCTTAGTGCATTTAGTCCAAGAAAGAGATTTTCATTACAAAGAATTCAGAATTCCTTGGATGCCTTTGCCATTATTTGCTTCAAGGGGGTTTGATCCAACCATGTTCATTGTTTATGGTCCTCTTGATTGGGCTTTGGACAAAATGGTTTTGTTAAGAGGTGTGGTCAGTTTGGCAACAAGGATTATATGTTAACTCTCTATCATATTGGCTCATGAATATTTCATTTCTATTTACATGAACCTTCCTATTTTCCCTATCATTTGTAATACTTTGAAATAGGAATAGGGATTCATTTACTGAACTTTACCCTTTTATTGTAAAAATTTTGACTTATGTTTCTTTTTTTATACACAAATCTAGAGTACAACTATGATGGCAAGCCATGCGAATCAACAATTAAACCTATGGTTGACGGGGGGACTGAAGGATTCAAGGGTCATGCCAGAGTGATCTTACCAGGAATCACACCATGCTTTGAGTGTACTGTCTGAATCGAAGTCCATTGGGAGAGGAATGTCTTGCTATAATTTAGATCAAATTCATGTATTTGTGAAATAATATGTTAGATGTATCTCTATGTTCCATTGTAATGGCCATTGTTAGATATATTGATTTGTCATTAACATTTCCAAGTGTGACTTTGTAGTGTGTTATCTTCCTATTTGCATAGGGTGTTCACTTGGTTTCGTTAGAGGATTCTTGGGTTGGCCTAGGCAAAGATGTGGATAAAGGATAAAGGATATGTGGATTGTTTTAGGTCATTTCTAGGTAATTTTTAGACCTCAAAAGGTATGAAGCAACACCTAATCAGTAAGTCTGGGCAACATTGAATCAATTCCTACCATTATTTGGACTCTCCTACCCTTCATAGCAGCAGTAAGAAGGGTCAAAATCAAATATGAGCAGATTGGTCTATAAAAGAAGCATTTTTGGGCAAGGTTTAAGTCATAACTGTGACCATTGCATTTAACACCTTCCCATAAGGGTCACATACTCACAGTACATAGATTTGTTTGTTCCAAAATAAAAAAATAAACTCTTTGGAAGTAGCAAAATCTTTGCAGCCCACTTCTGTGAGATGCCTTCAACCAACCATTGGAAATAGGTTGTATCCGACGATGTTGATGTAGAGATTTATGTTTGATCTTTAACTTACCTGCTGGATGAGAGCCAATTTGGGCCAAAAATTTGGCTTGTTTGTTGAACTCACCTCCTTACCATGTTAGTTCATCATATCAAAGTTTTAGTTTTGATTCTTTGTGGAAGCACCATCTTGCTTGACAATAGAAGCTACTTCATTCACCCCTCCCTGAAGGTCTTCTCTTTTTCATGTACATCAGCAGATAAAGCATTATAAATCTGCGGCTTACCTTCCCTTTGATGCAAGCCATTATTCTTTGGTGCTTTCCACACATCAAATCAATTTTTTGACCATGTTATCTTTATCATCCCCACCAATCTAAACAAATCCTGTTCTTGCACACTATTGAAATTACCTTTTTGCTATTTTTGTCAACAATAAAGCATTATTATTGCTGAAAACACCCTCAAGAGTATGGGCAACGCTTCATAATACAACTAACTGATCAAGAACATAATGGACATCCCTAAATAGAAACTTCCTAACTCATTGAACTAGCAAACTTTCCTTTCATTCAGCTTGGTATTCTTCTCTGCCCCCGAAGACAACCAAATTAGAGGTAGATTTGTCCTCTGTAAAATCAATACAGAAATATAACAGTATGTTTTGTTTCCCGTTTTTCTTTTATTATTAGCTGTAAAACATGTGATTCTTCTTCCTGTTCAAATATGTTGTCTTGTTTGTCAAATTGGGTGTACTATCTTTGGGGAGAAATTGTCAAACCCCAGTTGTGACATGTTTGCTCTTTGTGAGTCAATTTTGGATTGACCTCTTCTTGAGCCAATTGTTGATGAGGGTTGGCAAGGTACCATCATTCCCACTCTCACATATAGGCCCATGGGTGGGATGAATTGTATTCCAAAGAAAAATGTACATTGACTTGTTTCTTCCTGGTTTGATCTTTGTAAGAAGGGTATTGTTTTGTTTTTGGTCCCACAAGCCATTTTGATATAACTTGGTTTCATGACCTATCGGTGTAATAGAATGATAAAAGGTTGAAAACGAAGCTCTATAAATCTTAAGAAACTAGTAGATGAAGGGAACGGGATAGATACAAGAAAATTAATCCAAATCAATACAATTGTTGTCATTTTCATGAAATGTTTCATGTGTGCAAAGCTTGCCTAATCTCTTGGACTTTGTTCATTGGGCTGTCTTTGATTTTCTATTAACACTACTAGCAAATTGATTGTTCCATTTATCCTTTTGCAAAATTAATGTTTAAAGTTTCAATAAAAATTTTGTAGGTAGATGGTAGACCCTATAAAGGTATTATTTGATCCTCCTCTTCCATCTTTCTATCTATTGATTTTATTTTCTCTTTCTTTAGTATTCAATGAGTGATCACGAAGAGAGTCATTTTCCTCCATATTTATTGAAAACAACAAATATCTTAAGAATAAATCTCTATTTTTGTTCTATGTTTCATGCATGTTCTTCAATTGTCTCCAAATCTGGAATCTATCTTCACTTGCTTGAAGTTGGTGCAACATTGTCATTTAGAGTTTAATCAACATAATAACCTCCCAATTTTCTAATCGTGCTTGGCTTGAGTCACTCAATTCAATTCAATTCATCTTGAAGAGAATCTTGTTTCTCCAACATTATTGAAAGCAACAAATTCTTTAAGAAACCAACCTGCAGGCAGTGTTGCAGTTCTTCTCATTCATTATTAAGTGTAAACCCACAAGAAAGTTTGGAGACATGATACAAACTGAGTCATGTAAAATATATGTTTTTGTTATAAAGAAGTCATTAGGTTCAATGGGGTTGATCCCCATTTATTTCATTTGCTAGGTAGTTGTTCTCCCCGTACAACTTAATTACCTCATTTACTAATAACTAATAAACTTATCTCTATTTTGTTTAGTAGTAGCTTATATTAATGTTACTTTGATATTTGATTGTACACACTATTGGAGCATTATACTCCAATACTAACACCCCCTCTGAATGCAACAATACAAAATGACATCAAAAACATAAAATATAAAATTCTTTTTTAAATTCATACTTCACAGTTTGAAATCATGAAGAAACCCCATCAAGTTCTTCCGTCACCCTCATAAGGGTAGAAATCCCAAATTCCCTGACCCAAATTTCCAAACTTCAGAATCAGTCCAATTCTCTAAATTTGCCAGTTCTCAAAATCCAAAGTTTCAAACTCTTGAACCAAAGCAATTCTTGAATTCTTGAATCACTTGGGCAACATTCCATGTTGAGTTAAACCTTGTTCGATTCATAGTTGAAAAAATCGCCGATGTCCTGAAAAATCACAATTTTTTTGGTTGAAAAAATTGCATTTTTTTGGAAAAATCAGACCTCACAATGTTTTTGAAAAAATTGGTGATATTTTAGGAAAAATTGTGCAAAAACCCAAAAAATCACCAGGGTGGCTGGGCCACTAGCTTCAAGGTCAAGTTTTAAAATTTTGAGGTCATTTTTATAGTTTTAAAAACAAGGATTTTCTGAAGAAAAAAAATGACCTCCTGCTTTATTCAATGCAGCAAATTCTTTAAGACAAATGCTCTACCTTTGTTTGATGTTTCATGCATTTTGATCAGAAGTATCCAAATCCTGAATAAATCCTCACTATGAAATTCAGACAAATTCTCATTAATGATGGAGAGCTTGATCAACATCACAGCCTCCCAATTTTTCTCATCATACCTGGCTTGATCCCCTTCATTTAATACTATTTGATTTTTTTCATGCACCCGACTAGTAGTGCAACTGAGATATTCTTAGTCAAATTGTTGAGTTAAAACTCAGTTGTAGACCTTGACAACTTTGCAGTGATTATTGATTTTTTCAATATCCCTCGTGATTCAAGTCCAAGGGTAATAGAGTATAGGAAGAGTCAAATTTTATCCCATGACACAGAAGGAGGATATATTGTCTGAAAATTTTAGACAGCAAGAAAATATGTTAGTGCAAGCAATGTAGCAATGAATAAGTAGTAAAAACACCATAATCTTAATGAAATATGTTGTGATTGGTTAGCATTGGTTTAGCTTGCATGTAACCATTTTTGTGCTTTTTACATTTGTAGGGATTGCATGTCATACTGGTTCTGAACTGGCCTATTCAGTAAATAACTGGCTAGTCTGAACTAGAACCAGTCGATTCTGATAACAATGCATGACACTAAAGACCATTAGTCCAACATTATAAAAATACAATATTAATGCTGACACTTTGAACAACAATAATCTAACCTTAACTCTAAATTGGTCATCAAACCATCTTTTAAAGGAGATGTATGGAATTTTTGATGATCAACTTTATATTCTTTTGGATCTCTACTGACACTTGAACAAGAGAACAATGTAGGATCTATTGTAAGCTAATGACTCAGGTGCTATAAGTGTTTCCAATTGAATTTGTGGTTACTCCCATGTTTACAAAAATGACTTGGTTGAATAATTTTGCTTGTAGTTGGTACAACCTATTCAAGACTAGAGATAAGACATTTGGAAAATAAGTGATAACTTATAAGGTTGTTTTAGCTAAGGTAAGGTTCTTATTTAAATAAGTCATGAAGGGATTCATTTGTATAATGATTTAATATTTGATCTTTAGAACTAATATTTGCTTAAAGAACCAATCTCAAATTTGGAAAGCTAGTGCATCTAACAGTCATTTAACAATCTCTTTAAAATTTAAATCACATATTGGCTATGCATGAATATTTTAGATTTACTAATTAAGGTCTAGAATCTAGATAAGTAATCCAAACCTAAGCAAGGATCTAGAATAAGAATGTAGATGACTCCCTCTCCATTGAAAAAAGAGCATTGCATGTTTCTGTAATGTCTAACAAAAAATGGTTTCTAGCCTCTACGTGTGAAAATCCTCACAGCAGATCTAAGAGATGATGTATACCTCACAAGAGTAAGTATGATTAAGCAGGAAAATAGAAGAAGAGTGGTCAATACAGTATAATGAGCAACAGAATAATAATACAATAGAACTCGGATAGAAGCAAAAATAATTCACACACACTTGTTAATTAATCACAATATGGACAAATAAATAGTACAATGCATGAGGATTCAAATGCCTAAGGTGGCAATTCGAATTAGCCTTCATGGAGTGATCAAAGGATCACTGGAGTGTCATCGGAGCACAACTATTAGTCTATCTCATCATCGGTGGAGTCATCAATGCACAAGTAACTATCAACCGTCAGTCAAACTGAGTCTAGCTGAGTGTGGTAGGTGTAACTGAATGTAACTGGAACATGGAGACACTAACTGAATGAAGGAGGATCAGTGGAGGGCGCATGAGGAGCTAACTAGAGTTAGAACAGGTAGTCATGTCTCATCGCAGGTCAATCGAAGTGATAATAGCAGTGAGGAGTCAGTCTAGCCTCAAATCAAGGAAAGACTGGTGGATAACTGAAGTAAACTGGACTGGTAGGTGAGAAAGGACGAGTGGCTTCCTTAAATCAAGGAGGAATGGTGCACTAAGCTCTAGGAGGGCTAAAACTTATCTGAGAGAAGCTCTCGAGGGCTGGCTAACTGAGGGCTAGGTGTTGTACTGATGACTGGAATGCATGCAAACCCTAAATGATGCATGCAAACCCTAAAAGTGCATGCATGAATGAAAATGTAAATGATCAAAATACTGGTGGGACTAGGATGGAGTATAGGAATATCCTAACACTACGTTGTAAACAATGATTTTTCGCAAGGTCTCTAGTCATAAACTAACACACATTATTCTGAATCTTTGTACATCTGAGCATCTATGAAATCCAGTACTCCATCTCCCTTTATTATTAATCAAAATTTTTTGATAGATACAGGTTTCGATCAACAAAACTTAGTGATAATAGACTGTTGAATCTTCTCAAGTTAGCCCCTCTTATGGCCGAGTTCTGAGTATGATCATGTTAATAATTAATTAAGTTTTACGCATATTTTCATTTCCGGCTCACACTCTCAAGGTCTCCAACATATTATACCTTTTTTAAATGTCATCCTTCAATTCCCAGCATAATCACTCTGAGGGGACTCTATTTTATTTATTTGAGCACTTTAAATTATACCAGTATTAGTGTTATGTTGCAGGGTTAGTGATTCGGTTGAAATTAGTTGTTGATCTGACAGAATGGGTCTATGCCATTAAGTTAAAAGAGATTCTAATTTTTAGATGTGTCTCATTCTGAATTTTGTATAGAAAGTGCTTCTTATGGTTTGCATCTTGCTTGTAGAAGAACTTGTATTTTTAAATGCGCTGTTATGAATTCATATTTTGCAATATTTATTTCTATTGATCATTCAGGACCAAAACTATGATGTTTCATGAATAGCTTAACTACTCTTGGCAGTATTTCCATTCTTGCATCTGTTAGAAGATCTAAGATTTCAAAAATGACAGTTGATACATTCAAAGAGTCTCAGTTTATCTCTTATATTTGTTTCTTGCTCATTCACAGTTTCACTCTAAATTTCAATTTTTTTTGGTTAAGATCTTTAAGATTTTACGTGCTCTTTTTCAGTTCACCATAGCCCCTTCTGAAGTTATTTGTTTTTGGGGGCCATGTTGTGTTTCATGCAAGAGGGATGGTATGATGATCGGCCCCACTCCTTTCTTGTGTATGCACCTTGCAGAACTGCCAAGCCAAGAACAAGATTTAAGAGTGGTGGTTGAGATACTTCAAAAGTGGGATGTTTTCCAAATTCCAAACAGGATAGAGAAAGAAGAGAACATTGATAATATTTGTAAACATGGAATGTTAAGTGGGAAGACAAGCAAACAGGCTTTGGGAGGCTATAGAAATGGAACTATTCTTCCTCATTGTTCTGGCGGTGGAGGGCCACAAAAGGAAGGGACTAACTCTGAGGAGAAACACCACTGGTATCTTTCAAATGCTGAAGTGCAGATGCACTGAGCAAGGACCCCAATATGGGAAAAATATGAGGTATGGATGTAATCTTGAACCTACATGTTGTTTTGTAATTTAGCATTTGATCTAAATTTGGATTTTTCTAATGGATTACCAGATGTGTTTCCAAGTGAATTCTCTCTTTTCTTAAAACAATATCATAATTTCGTATTTATTGATTAGATGCAACTATGAAGCTTAATATATCATTAACTCAAGCAGCATTTTGGTTAAAGTTTGGGAAAAAATTTCTAGAGAGTTTAGGTTATTGTACATAACTGTTGTGTATTTTTTTGTTTCAATTTTGCAAATATTATATCTATAAAGTTTGAGATATTTTATTTTATTGACATAAGATTTTTATTGACATTGTAGGTAGTTTCAAAGATGACTATGCATAATTACAAATTGGTTGAGGCACTACCAAGCCGTATCTTATATCTAATGCATTCTACTAGCTCTTTTACATTAGGTTGAGGTTCCAAGATAATATTTTTGTACATCTTAGGTTTATTATTTCCTCCATTTGTTGCCAATGATATGCCTTCATTTAATAGCAGATATGTCTGATTTTAATGAGAAACAATTAGTTCTGTATGCACATCTGGCCAACCTTGTGAACATCATTAAACCATCTGAGGAGTTGAATCTAAAGGAAATTACTCAAAAATTTTGCAAGGTAATCCTCAAGGACATAAGTTGTAACCTATCAATCTCTGTTTTATTTGATCTAAAAGATAGAAAGGAATTCTAGATTAGGATTTTCATTTTCAAGGCATAAATAAAACTATTGCATATTCATCTTTTATGTTCTGTAAAACACTAGTAAAAAATATATTTTTCTCATGGCTTTTTGATAGTCTTTATCCGTTTTAAAGTCAATCTTTATTAGCTTGTGGTGGTTACTGTTGAAATTCTGCCTGAATTGACAATTCAAAGTAATTCAGGAATTTCACCTTCAATCTTGAAGGTTTTTCCCTCGTGGCCAAAGCATTTTCAGTCTTAGGACTGCTATAAAATAAAATACAAAACAACAGCATTCCTAAGAAGTTCAGGATTTCAAACAAGTTCAGGAGGCAAGGTATAAATTTTCACTTATACACTAAAGACATATTTCTAGTTTTGCAATGCTGAGGTTTGGTTTTTCACTGTGCAATATACTTATTAATTGAGCACAGCACATCATATATTTTGCACATGTTTGGTGTTCGGGATCATAAAATGCTAAAAAGAAACAAATTCATTTTGTTTTATTTCCCCTCAAAAGCAAAGTGGACATGTATTGGACTTAATAATTGTAGAAAGTTAGTAACATTTTTTAGTCATGTGGTAGAGCGCATGCCCTTGTATGCTTTTTAGTTGAATTCTGCAATTACATTTGCAACCATCTTTTTGGCGGATTTGAACTTTGATGGGCATGCAAGTATATCACATAGGGAGTTTCCATTCTCATTCAAGTGTCGCTATTTGGGTAAGGTTGTTGATTTTATTCAGGCTGTCATTGTGGACAAACAAGAATCATGTAACCTTGTTTTGTTTAATAGCTTCTATGCACATGGTGTGTTAAAGTTGATGCTAACTACATTTGAAGCTACTAGTTAATTACTCTGGATAGTACTACATACATCTGTCTTGATGGAAATAGTTAGTGTTAATAATGATGAAAATGACAAGAATTGGATATTTGGTACAGTAGTAACTAATGCAGGGCTGATGGACCACCTACCCACACCTTCTTAGATACTGGGAACTTCCTCATCACATTTCCTAGTACACCCCATTGCCAATGGTACCATTTCTCTGCCAAAAGATCCAGAGAAATTTTCCAAGGTAATGCAATCCCAGGTCTTGAAGGTAGTTTGGCCTCTCTGGAATCATCCCTTATTTCCCCAGTGCAACATGGAATTCATTACTTCAGTTTGTTCCATCAGGAAGCATGTCTATTATGGAGTTGATGACAAAGTTTTGAAAGCTACTGTAGGTAGTAATTCATCTACTCAAGCTGTTGGACCACCTCCTAATGATTCAGCAATTTCAATGATCATTAAAATGGGTTTCTCAAGGGCAAGGGTAGAAGAAGCCCTTGGAAATGTTCATTCAAACTGTGTAGATCTGGAAATGGAATGGTTATTTACTCATCCAAAGTAGCCCTTTCAAGAAGATGATGAACTTGCTTCAGAATTAGCTCTGTCATTGGGAAGTACTGAATCTTCAACTAAGGAAGAGATTGCTACAAGACAAAAGGATATTGACCAAGAAGAGGAGTGAGGGAGGATAAAGTCACATAAAACCGAAGGATTGCACCTCAAAACCATATACTATGCTGAGTAAGATATATAGAGATGTTGACATCATGTATCCTTTAGATACTGTGTTTCAATTACTAACAAATGATGATTCTAATTTCGTGTCCACTGATTTCATTGGTAACCAAACTTCAATTGTCTAGAAGAAAATCTGTCTAGCAGTGCCATTTAACCATCCTAAAATTTTCCCTCAATTGTTTCGTTCTTGAATTCACATATCATTTAGGAATCAAACGATGCTAATAATTTAAAACGAGAGAGATTGCAGAGTATGTTATCTATCATGATGTCTTCCTTGCAATTTGTTTTGTATCTCATGCCAAAAGGATTTGTCTATTGCTCATAACACATTTGGTGTTTCACAATAGGCTTCAAAACAAACTTTTATAGTGTTTTAAGTCATGGGTGCCAATAGCCTCATTGGAAAACACATCTACTTTGGATTTTATCTCTCTATAGATGCGGATGAAAAAGAGAAACTCAAAATATTAAAAGGCCCTCAGTGACATGTCACCGAACAAAGTCTCAAGTATCACATCAATCACCTCAACCTAATGTTGGGCCTAGTCAATCACAAGTTTTGAGTCTCCCAGGATTTGAAGCTTTAAGATGCCTTTTTTTGTAGCAACTTCCAACAAAGTATAAAGAGCAATAAATTCATCTTTATTGTTTTTGCCTCTTCTTGGAGTGTAATGGACTTGGATTAAATGATTCCAGTTCAAGAATAGAACCACGCCGACCCCACACATACTCAAATGACCCTAGCAACCTCCATCAAAGTAAACCCAAGGAAATTCAAAGTTAACTCTGACATAGAAGGGAATATGGATTCTTTATTATAAGAATAGTCATAAACTCTTTTGAAAGATTCAGAATGATATTAGCAGTCACTTTTGAGGGGAATGTTCAGGTATATGGTAATTTTTGTTCCCTTGTGAAAATCACTCTTGAATATCCTATGTAGAAACACTACAATTCATTAATGTTGACATCCATGGCATCAACCCACTTCGTAAATGTGAACATTGCAGGCACCTCTGTAGATAAGGGTGTCGGATATAAATGCCCGCCTTTTAAATATTCCGAATTCCATGGGGAAGCTGAAGCATCTTGAAAAAGTTATCTTCCACCGGAATTATGGATATTCCCATGTTGATCTGAAAACTTTACCAGATGATTTCTATCATCTTCAGTCCTTGAAATACTTGGAGTTATATAAGTGTTCAGAAATAAAGTTGCTGCCAAATTCCTTTGGGACTTTAAAGAACCTCTAGCATATTGACTTTATAGGGTGTTCCAGTTTGGAGATGATTCCAAGGTCCTTTGGGAATTTAACACAACTTAAATATCTATGTTTGAGATTATGCGAAAAATTGGTCATTTCAAGTGAAGCACTTGAAAATATTAGCACACTTGAATACTTAGATCTGTCAGGTTGTAAGAAAATTGAAGTATTTCCTGCCCTATTCGCATATGAACAGTTCTTGTGAGAAATACATGTGGTGGATACAAGCTTACGAGTATTCCCAAGTGCTATTGGAGGGCTAAGTAATTTGAAACTTCTGCATATTGGAAGCGAATTGTTGGAAAGTTTGCCACCTTCGCTTGGTGACCTAAGGAGCTTGGAGAATTGGATTTGGGCTTTACTGGATGGTGTCATGGCCTAGATCTAGAAGGCTTCATTTATAAAAAAAAATTTAAATATAAACATGGCCATCTCTATAGAGACGCAAAACCTATCTCATTGCGACAAATTTGCTATATTAGCGACGGAGAAATCATAGTGAATTCCGTTGCTAGTATAGCAAATTCATCACAATTTGCTAGGTTGTGCATCACTATAGCGACCCTTCCTTCACAACACAATGAACAAAACAAAAAGTATCCTCGTGGCTATAGTGATAGACAAGCGTCGCTCTAGAGACCCCACCTTGTTAGACTAGTCATCGCTATAGCGACACCTATTTGTTAGGATGTTCGTCGCAATAGCGACGCTTGTTCACCGCTAGAGAGACAGGTTTGAGTCTTTTGAAACTGTCTCTGCATTCAACACGTGTCGTCCATATCTTGTGGCTATAGCGATGACAGTTTTGAAGTGTCGTTGTAGCCATGAAATTAGTGCCATGAAAACTGGTTGTCTGTTTCGTTGCTATAGAGACGAACATGTGTTGCAATAGCAACGAAGTTGCGTGGCAAAAATGGTCACATGTACTAGTGGGAGATGTTGATCAGGAACCTAGAGATGACAATGATGATGAAGATGTTGATGATGATGATGATGATGGTGATGATGATGAAGACGTTGATGATGATGGTGATGGTGATGAAGATGTTGATGGGGAACCTAGAGACAACAAAGATGATGAAGATGTTGATGGGGAACCTAGAGACAACAAAGATGATGAAGATGTTGATGATGATGGTGGTGATGATGATGAAGACATTGATGGTGATGGTGATGGTGATGGTGATGGTATGATGATGAAGATGATGATGACAAAGAAGATGGTGATGATGGGGATGTTGATGAGGAACTTAGAGATGACAATGATGATGAATATGGTGATGATGATGAAGATGGTGATGCTGATGAAGACATTGATGATGATGGTGATGGTGCTGGTGATGAAGATGATGATGACGAAGAAGATGATGATGAGGAACCTAGAGATGACAATGATGATGTTGATGATGATGAAGATGGTGATGATGATGAAGATGGTGATGATGATGAAGACGTTGATGATGATGGTGATGGTGATGGTGATGAAGATGATGATGACGAAGAAGATGATGATGAGGAACTTGGAGATGACAATGATGATGAAGATGGTGATGATGATGAAGATGATGATGATGATGAAGACGTTGATGATGATGGTGATGGTGATGGTGATGGTGATGAAGATGATGACGACGAAGAAGATGTTGATGAGGAACCTAGAGATGACAATGATGATGAAGATGTTGATGACGATGATGATGGTGATGATGATGAAGATGTTGATGATGATGGTGATGGTGATGGTGATGGTGGTGGTGATGGTGATGGTGATGGTGATGAAGATGATGATGACGAAGAAGATGATGATGATGGGGATGTTGATGAGGAACCTAGAGATGACAATGATGATGAAGATGGTGATGATGATGAAGACGTTGATGATGATGGTGATGGTGATGGTGATGGTGATGAAGATGATGATGACGAAAAAGATGATGATGAGGAACCTAGAGATGACAATGATGATGAAGATGTTGATGATGATGAAGATGGTGATGATGATGAAGATTGTGATGATGATGAAGACGTTGATGATGATTGTGATGGTGATGGTGATGAAGATGATGATGATGAAGAAGATGATGATGAGGAACGTAGAGATGACAATGATGATGAAGATGGTGATGATGATGAAGACGTTAATGATGATGGTGATGGTGATGGTGATGAAGATGATGATGACGAAGAAGAAGATGATGAGGAACCTAGAGATGAAAATGATGATGAAGATGTTAATGATGATGATGATGCTGATTATGATGAAGGCGTTGATGATGATGGTGATGGTGTAACATCCAGAAATTTACAAAAATTTAAAATTTTTCGATATAACTTTTAATGTGTAATCTAACTGTGCGAAAATATAATAAATGTTTAAATGTCGTCTTGCTGTACTAAATGCTATGTTGGTCAAAAGTGTAATGTTTGCAACAAGATAATTAATATCTTCATTTCGATGTTAAACTCACTCAACTGTACTTTCACAATTCTTTTGTTGCTGATCCAATGATATAAGTTTATATGTGTTAACTATTGTTCTTCTGTTTGAGGATGAAGGGGTCCTACGGATGCCTCGAGGCTTACTTAGCATTCGTGCTAAAGCATTTGAATCCTCCCTTTTCGCAGATTACAGGTAAGAGCTTTAGTGTTTACGACATGTGACCGAAGAGTTTCTAACCAGTTCCCGTGTCTCCAAAGTCTTAATGATTTAAGAGACATAATATCGAAAATGCTATTGGTGAGAACTTCGGTTAGCCTAGTTTGTAAAACAGAAGTATGTCAGTTGTAATATTCATAATCCCTATACTAACCTTTTATAAATTTGTTCAAACAAATGAATAGGATCAATATATCATAATTTAACTCTATATATATTGTTATCGTGAGTTTCTATTTGATGCAAATGATGAGAATAACCAATGTCTATATGTGATGGCTAAGTGCAAATAAAATGCAATATCTATATACAATTCTTTTATATACTCTAGAGCCTAAGAGTTACATGCAAGATTTATTTGAATTCTAACCTAGGAACTATTGCAATTCATATTCAAATGCTATCCTATGAACTATATACAAATTTCTATTTAAATTTTATACTATATTGAAATATATATATGCCAAGTCCTATACATAGTCCTATGAACAATAATTTATATGGTATTGTGTGTGCATCTACGAGACCCTTTATGACATTATGGATTCCTAGCAATGAATCCGACACCACCTTGACTTACCACAAGGTTTTATTACATGACCGAGTTGTGCATTTTATCAACAAACTCGATACATTATATGAATGGGTGACATTAACACTATGAAGGTTTCATGCTGGAAGGCACTTTGGCTTCCCTTGGCATTTAATACTCCCAACTTCCGAGACAGTGGAATGTCTCTGTGGACATCGTCGTGGTTCTAGGCACGTGATGGTGTGGTGATGGTTCGAACCTCATGACGAGCTGTAATTGTTTTGGTTCGAAGTTTAACTGAGCTGTCCTCCTTGGTAGCTATGGTATTGATGGTGTATTTAATGTCGTTGTTGCTTGGTTTTACGTGAAAACCCTTCGGTGATCTCCACCGTTGATCTAGAAAGGGTTTGGGCTTTGGGATCTAACCCTAACCACCACTATGTTCTATGAATTTATTGTCTTTGGCATTCGGTGTAGTGGCTCTGAGGAGAGGCCAACAGGCCGAGATCCTTCAAGGTTTCGTTCGCAGGTGTTTGTGGAGTGCCCACGGTTCAAAAATGTGACCTGTTGATAGCTTAAGAGCCGATACTCTCATGGTTTTTTACAGTGATAGCTTGCAATCAAAGTTCCAGAATGAGCGTAAGATTCTTCGTGGAAGTTGGTTTGATACTTGGCTTTTCTTGTCTGTTAGGTGATCATTTTTAGAGTTGTTGTCCATCCTTCTTCGCATTTGATGATGGAGTAATGGGTACAGTTTTCATTATCTTGGCATTCTGCTCCGGTGATAATTTCTTTAAAGGTAATGGCTCTCGGTTCGAACTCTGTGTCTTCCATTATGTTTTGAGAGTTTCATTTGTTGTTATTTCACCTGCAATGACTTCTGTCAAACGCTTGTTTTAACCACACTCATGTTCAAATGGCAGGTACCTTCATCGATGGCTTCCCAGCTTAGGTTTTGATAGCTAGAAACTACAAATAGACCGGAAAGCCTCGATGGTTACCTTGTTACTCTGGTTAGATGACTATTGGGATTTCATGTGTGTTTTGCCGAGACTTCATGTTTTCTCTGAGGATTGATCTTTGTCGAAAGCTTGTGAGTTGTTGGTAGCTTGGGGAGGATAAAATCCTCAACCCTTTCGTCATTGTTTTCAGTAGTATTTGTTTTCCATTGTATAATCCGTAAAAGAAAATGCTCAGAAGAGGGTTTCACTCTTCTACTATTCTCGGTAACTAAAAGGATTTTTGTTTTCATTCAACCTATGTTTGTGTGAATGATACTATGAGCGTTGCTCTATTTTGTGTAAAGGAAGTGAAGCTTATCGTTTGCAATCTACTGTGTCTTTGATAATACAAGAGCTTTGTTTTCCTACATTATCATGTTTGTGTTTGAATTTTAAGAGCAAGGCTCCTGTTTGTATGCATTTGAAGTTTAACGTTTTGCCACTATTGTATTTTAAGAAAAGTTCGAGGGATAAGGGTTTAGCCCTGTGTTAAAATGGTCAAACCCTAATGTGTGGTTCTCAGAAATGTTCTGCTATTATGATAACAAATGTTTAGCTTCTGAAAGTAGATATCTAAATCGAGCAAATCGTATGGTTTACTGTTTAATCGTTTTCAATTGAAATTTTATAATATAGTCTTGTGTTGATGTCGAGATGCTCTTATTTTCAATCGTAAGGAATATAAATGATAATTGTTTTTGTGCCTAAGCTTATGGTATCATAAGTGTTACTCGTCATTCATGTCTATCGATTTTAAGTGTTGGCCGAGAGCCAATATTTTATGTTCGCAACTATGTAATGAGATTATATCTAGATTCTTATTCTATTGTTAACTGATGGTGTTTGAATCTTAACTAAACTCTAAATCTGAGAGATAGATGTTGATACTTCTAGGGTTTGATCAACGAAGGGTTACGATCCTGTTATAAATTTTAAGTTTGTAAACGAAACTCTGTTTGGATAACATAATATTTCTTTGTTTTAATAGTTGTGATAACTATGGAAAATGATGAAGCCACAAGCTAGGGTTTCTAATCCTATGCTGAATGTGAAAGGGATTAACTGTAGTTTAAATAAATAAATAGTATAACAGAAAATGAATACTGTGCATAAAGATTAGTGCTAAATAATTATGCATTGTTTATAATAGAAAGAGTTATGTTTGTTTATGCGATTATAATTACTTGTTAGCAGTATTGGATAACAGTACTATGTACTTAGAAAATAATTATTTTGTAGCTGTTATTTCAATAAAATTTTGTGAAAATAAAAATACTATGAACCTTAAACATTTGACCGATGAAAGGAATGATAAGAGAAAGACATAAAATTATATTATTTAGTACAGAATATTAATGGTAAGAAAACTAATGAAATACAATAGTATTGATCTTCTCATTCATTTGGAAATCTACCTATCAATTTATCTACCTTAATCTCTTCTCTATACTAGAGTACGATGCAGAACCATTAGCATGGGAAAAAATGCAGTGAAATATTTTATTCAATTCTACATAATCATTACTATACAGAATCCTAATTAGGTCAGAAACTAAAATAAATGCATTTGTTTAATAATATCCTTGAAAACAGTAATTCAATAAGTGCAGATAGAAATTTTGACTACTTAGTGTTAAATTTTCTGAATTTACTTCAATATGATCTAGGATCTTAACTGAGAGAACAACATGTACAACATATCTACAGCATATCAATCATGGAGACAATAATGCAAGCACACAAGAGACACAAAGATTTACTTGGGGAAAACCATAAAGGTGAAAAACCCCAATAACTTCCTCAGAGATAGATAGAGAAATGATACAACCAATCAAGAGAGATAGACATAACCTAGCAGTAGATCCTCCTCCTTCATAAGTGCGCCTCTCCTCCTTGAGAGCATGTGTGAGAAGTGAGTGAACAAATAGAGTGCCTACCGCACTCTATTTATACTTGACTTGACTTGCCTTTTTACCTAACTCATGTAGGCTCGAACTTTACCACATAACATAATGCTGAGTGGGCCAACCCCCAATAGGGTGGTCTAATAACCCTTTGACCCACATGACTTATACAGGGCCAACCCCAAATAAGGTGGTCTAATAACCCATCAAGTATAAGTTACGACACTTACAATATAAATGACGACACTTCCTTATAGAGGAATAATACCATCTCTATAGGAATACAATATACATATATGTGAAATACATTCCGAAGTTACATATACTTCAACACTCCCTCTTAACTAGGAAGGTATTTCTCAGCACAGTTCTTCTAGCACAAGTCATCTTCTCTGGATCATCATCACTGGATAATCGTCATCGAGTCATCATCATCGACACTGCTACTGCTATCTCAATCAATCTCTGAATCTACTCGTCATAGGAAGTTCTACAGAGCCAGTCCTTTTTCATACTGGATGTAGGCCCACCACCTGCAGGTCTTCATCATCACTGGCCATACTGTGGAATCCTCAGGACTTTTACGTGCATCACAAAACCTCGAAAGAGCATCCCAGGCTGTTACGAGCACACAGCTCTACCTATAGGATCTCCCAGGGCACCGAATTACATGTGACCTCACCACAAAACCTCGCAAGAGCATCTGCCAGATATCCCAGGGAACTGAATTACATGCCATAGGCAAAACCTCGAAAGACTATCTGCAAATCTCCCAGGGCACCGAATTACATGTGGTCATGGCAAAACCTCGCAAGAGCATCTGCCAGATATCTCAGGGAACCGAATTACATGCCATAGGCAAAACCTCGAAAGACTATCTGTAGATCTCCCAGGGCACCGAATTACATGCCATAGGACAAAACCTCGAAAGAGCATCTGCCAGATATCCCAGGGAACCGAATTACATGCCATAGGAAAAACCTCGAAAGACTATCTGCAGATCTCCCAGGGCACCGAATTACATGTCCTCCCAGAGCAAAACCTCGAAAGAGCATTTGCCAGATGTCCCAGGGCACCGAATTACATGCCATAGGAAAAACCTCGAAAGACCATCTGCAAATCTCCCAGGGCACCGAATTACATGCTCATCTGCACAACCTGATCCACGGCCACAGAGTATCAACCTGATACTCACCATACATCATCCTGATGTATCCATGATCATCCTAATCATCATTACTGCAACGTCCTGCTGCATGTCATCTGGAGCAACATCCTGAAGCTCGTCATCTATGATCATCCTGATCATCACTGCAACATCATGCTGCATGTCATCTGGAGCAACATCCTGAAGCTCGTCATCTATGATCATCCTGATCATCACTGCAACATCCTGCTGCACACCAAGTATCTACCTGATACATATCATCATACATGATCCTCCTGATCATCAATGCAACATCCTGCTGCATGCCAAGTATCTACCTGATACATATCATCATACATGATCCTCCTGATCATCAATGCAACATCCTGCTGCATGCCAAGTATCTACCTGATACATATCATCATACATGATCCTCCTGATCATCAATGCAACATCCTGATGCATGCCAAGTATCTACCTGATACATATCATCATACATGATCCTCCTGATCATCAATGCAACATCCTGCTACATGCCAAGTATCTACCTGATACATATCATCATACATGATCCTCCTGATCATCAATGTATCCACCTGATACAAATACATGATACATATCACCATACATGATCCACCTGATCATACAATGTATCCACCTGATACATATACAGATACATGGTCCAAGCATCCAACATGATGCATATACAAAATACGTACACATGATCCAACTGATCATATCTAGCATCCAACATGATGCATACATACATAAATGATCCAACTGATCATATCCAGCATCCAACATGATGCATACATACATACATAAAAATGATCCAACTGATCATATCCAGCATCCAACATGATGCGTACATACATAGATAAAAATGATCCAACTGATCATATCAAGCAGAAACCAGAACATCATCCTGATGCTCATCATCCAGCGCTTACATCCATAGTCATGTGAAGGATCCTCCTTCCAACATGCTTGGAATGGCTTCAGCAAATGTGTCCATCACTTCTTCCTTGAAGTATCCTCGATCTGAAGCACGCCAAGCCTCTCTCTGAAGTACTCGAACTTCACCCTGGCTAGTGGCTTCGTCAGCACATCTGCAATCTGCTCGTCCGTCGCAACATACAGGAGCTTCACAGCTCCTCTTTGCCCCATATCCCTGATATAGTGATATTTGATCTCTATGTGTTTCGACCTGTCATGAAACACTGGGTTCTCGGACAGCTTCACACAACTCTGGTTATCACAGAAGATACCAGTAGCCTCCAACGGGAGATCAAGTAACTCAGACAGTAGCTTCCGTAGCCATACTGCCTCGCAACTAGCTGAACAGGCTGCAACATACTCTGCCTCAGCTGTACTCATTGCTACGCAGGATTGCTTCCTGCTAAACCAAGAGATCACACCTGATCCCATACTGAAGCAACACCCAGATGTGCTCTTCCTATCTTCAGCACTGCCAGCCCAATCTGAATCAACATAACCCTGCAGGTTAAACTTTTGATTCACCTCATATCTGAGCCCATAATCCACTGTACCCTTCAGGTACCTCAAAACATGCTTTACAGCAACTAGGTGAACACTCCTCGGATCCGTCAGGAACTTGCTCAATGTGTTCACAGCAAAGCAAATATCTGGTCTCGTGTTCGTCAGGTACATCAAGGACCCAATAATCTAACGATACATAGAAACATAAACTGGCTCAGATGAAGCATCACAAAGAAGCTTCAGATTCGATGCCATAGGTGTGGCCATGGCTTTGCAATCCATCATCCCAAATCTCTTCAGGATATCTACTGTGTACTTCCCTTGACCAAGGAAGATCCCACCTGCATTCTACCACACCTCCATGCCAAAAACAAATAGTGCATCATCCCCAAGTTCTTCATCTCGAACTCGGCAGTAAGCTTCCGCTGCATGTCGGTAATCAATCTATCCTCACCTGATACAAACAGGTCATCCGCATAAAAAGTAGTATCACTGGATTGCCTTCCTCAACCTTGTAGTAAAGGTTGGAATCCGCTTTACTCTTGGTAAAGCCCAAACTGGATAGAAAGCTGTCTATCCTACCATACCAAGTTCTGCACACATATATGACTACACCATGCTGTCTTGAAATCCATCTGGTGCATCTTCTATTTCATCACTTTTATATTTCTCAATGCTGCCATCTGCAACATGCTTGATCTGATAGATCCATTTGGAAGTCATAACAAACTTCCCTTCACGTCTAGGGACTACATCCCAAACATCATTCTTCATGATCGACGGATCATGGCATTCGATTTCTTCATCCCAGATCCTGGGAACTTCAATATCTTCAATATCTTCAATAGATATCTTTGTTGCTGGAACAAATGTTGTAGTTCTTCTTTTGTAGGAGATGGCATACGATCTTTCCTACACAACAAGTTAAATTGCATGATTAGAAACATCTCATAATTTTCAGAACAAATTCTTACACATAAAGAAATATGTCATACAGTCATGCAATTATCTTAGCCAATGCTTCAATACAACATTTATCCATATTCCGTAACTTTCTAGATGCCTTCCAATCTCTACCAGAACATTGTTCAGAGTGTGCACAACTCTCAACATGTCAGCAAAGAGGTTTCATTCTAGATAAGTAGCAATGGAATGTTGTACAGTGCCATAGGCCACTTACCCATGTATATTAGTAGTATACTGCAACTATTCTAATATGCACAATACATATCCTAAGTCTAGGAACATGGGCATATACATCATTGAACAATTATATTTAAACAAACATATATGCAAGACATGATAATTAAAATACTTATCTTTGTTTGTTCGTTGGGTGGACTCCCTCTGAGTCTTCGCTTTCTTGCAGGAGCTGCTGGAGTCCTAATCTGCAGTAGCTTCTTCTACAACTTTCTGTTGTGGAATGTAGAGAGATGGTCAACTCCCTCTGAATATCTGCATCCTTGCATAAACCACTGGAGTGTACTCCCTCTTGATCTTTGCTTCCTGGATTACCTGTCCTTGAACTTACATTCATCCTTGGTTCTTATGCATGCTTATTAGTATCATGATTGTGTTATCCTTGTGATCTCATATAAAATCATACATTCATTAGTATACTATTAAAACATAATAATCTCAAGCATGTATAGTCATGATCATTTCAAACAGAAAATAATAAGCATTATCATTCAAGGTTTATGTAGGATTCTTATGGTTATTCAAATCATAAGAAGCATAACATGTCTAAACCTATAATTATTCAAACCTATGACTCTTTAGGTTAGTTGAATCATCAATCAAGATAAGAGATATATTATGCATAAAACCTGTGATTATTCAAACCTATATCATCATGATTCTTCTGGTTAGTCATATCATCAATTAAGGTAAGAAACATAATATGCATACAACCATGATTATTCAAACTTATGACTTCATGAATAATCATTATCAACAATAGTATAAGATCCTAACAAAAGGTAGGATTCTATCTTGATATAGGAAAAACATACCTGGATTAGCATGCTAGCTATTTATGTCTAACATACTCACATGATGTCTTCTTGTTCTTCTTCAATGACTTGTGCTAGTAACCTGTATATCTCATAGGTTAACTATTACAAAACCAAGTTATACATACCTCGTAGATGGATCTTCTATGAGATCCATGACAATGGATGAATCTTTGTCCTCATGTTATCATGATCATATGTTCTTGGACCAGAACATGATCTGTCTTTCTTGGTGTACCTTTCATGTTAGTAGACAACATAAACCTCATACAACACCATAATGCATTAGTACAATCATAAGTGTCAACACCCTAACCAATGAATATCTTCTATCATGCATTCATAATTTTGTTAAGGTGATACAACAAATCTAAAATCAAAATTGTACTAACCGTAATAACATGAAGACAAACATACCATAAACTTAATCATGGACAAATATCGAAACATACCTCGATGAGTCATACCTGTCGAGATCGCTTGTAATCTTCTTATGTAAGGCCTTATCCTCATCTCCCTCTGAGACAGGAACTTCTTTCACTTATGTAGGTGATCAATCCATCTTCTTCTAGGATTAACCCAATCCACTTGATTTGCAAGAACTGGACCTTGAGTTGGATATGGGTTTGTCAGAGAAACCCCAAAAATTCAAACTTTGAATTTCAACCTTTCGATAGGATAGGTATATCCGCCTTGATGAACTGATCAAACTGGTATATTCAGAATTTGAAAACTGCAAAGTTTCACTCCTCAATTTTGCCTTTGAAACTTCCGGATTCACTGGACGTGACCCTGAATTGGGGTTTGATGAAGCCCACTCTTCTTCCCAATCAAAATGTTTGATCCAAAGCTCTAAGCTTCTATTTTTCTGAGGAGCTTCCAGCCGTGGTCACAGATTTCAAAAATTCCCATTTTTACAGAAGCCCTAATTTTCCATTTTTCTGATCAAAGTCCCGAACTAGGGTCTAATCAAGCCCGGCCTTCTGCCCAACCAAAAATTCTGATCTTGGTCTCTAAATTTCTATTTTGATGAGTAGCATCCAGCCGTGGTCTCCGATTACAAAAATTCCAACTTTCTTCAAAGCCCTAAATTCCGGAAGCCATGAATGAAGGTACCAAAAAATAATTCTGTTTTGACAGAAATATGTACCTGATTGTTTCTGGTGTAACTCTGAAATTTTTGATGCACAGGGTCTGAAAAAGTTTCCTGAGATAGCCTGACCTGTTATCTTTCCATCCTTACAGGTCTGACCTCAATTGGATTCTCTGAGAGAGAGTTATGCCAAATGTCGCAACGTGACCTGTTTTGGGATAAAACAGGAGAGCGAACTTGTACGGCGTGCCACGTGTCACTGTTTTAACTTCGGCCTTTGAAAACGTTTTCTGAGATAGCTCTGCCTGTTACCTTTCCATCCTGACAGGTCTGACCTCAATTGGACTCTCTAAGAGAGAGTTATGCCAAATGTCGCAACGTGACCTGTTTATGGGATAATACAGGAGAGCGCACTTGTACGGCGTGCCACGTGTCACTGGTTCAACTTCGGCCTCTGAAAAAGTTTTCTGAGATAGTGCAGACTGTGTAATACCTGTCACTTTTTACGAAATTTCATTTGGAGCTTCCTATCCCAAGATATGACCTTTTTCCCAAGGTCACCTGATTTTGACTCAGATCTGGAAGAGGCAGAAACCCTATATTGAACAGATCATAAATCACAAAGTACAACGAATTAGAGGTTGTCCTTTGGACACAAGATACCTGGAGATCTTAGCTTCGGCCTGTAACAATTTCAGATCCGAAAACTTCGCCAAAACGGATTTATAGCGAAAGTGCTACGATGACGGGTTTTTGCTATATCAAGCCCTAGCATCGTAAGTGCAACAAGTGTCATACATGCCATATCATGCCTTCTTTCAGGCTAGCTCTGATACCATGTTAAATTTTCTGAATTTACTTCAATATGATCTAGGATCTTAACTGAGAGAACAACATGTACAGCATATCTACAGCATATCAATCATGGAGACAATAATGCAAGCACACAAGAGACACAAAGATTTACTTGGGGAAAACCATAAAGGTGAAAAACCCCAATAACTTCCTCAGAGATAGATAGAGAAATGATACAACCAATCAAGAGAGATAGACATAACCTAGCAGTAGATCCTCCTTCTTCATAAGTGCGCCTCTCCTCCTTGAGAGCATGTGTGAGAAGTGAGTGAACAAATAGAGTGCCTCCCGCACTCTATTTATACTTGACTTGACTTGCCTTTTTACCTAACTCATGTAGGCTCGAACTTTACCACATAACATAATGCTGAGTGGGCCAACCCCCAATAGGGTGGTCTAATAACCCTTTGACCCACATGACTTATACAGGGCCGACCCCAAATAAGGTGGTCTAATAACCCATCAAGTATAAGTTACGACACTTACAATATAAATGACGACACTTCCTTATAGAGGAATAATACCATCTCTATAGGAATACAATATACATATATGTGAAATACATTCCGAAGTTACATATACTTCAACACTTAGAATTAGAAAAGACAAGTAGAACCTGTAAATGAAGAGAGGGCCGACAAACACCTAAGGAGACCTGTTCCTCCCAACCTTTTCCAGAAGAACCAGCCAAGCTACTTGCTTCCTTTGGACCCCTGAGCTTGCTTACTGAACCACTAAGTAGATGGAATCTCTGTAGAAGCAAGGCACTCAGTAATATAACTTCTGCACTCAGTAGTATAACTTCTGCACTCAAATATGCCTTCTGCACTCAACAATGTAACTTCTGCACTCAGTAGTATAACTTCTGCACTCAAATATGCCTTCTGCACTCAGCAATGTAGCTTCTGCACTCAGTAGTATAATAGGAATACTTACACCATGATCAAAAAGTCAGCATATCCCCTCATCGAATCTCTTGGGTGCAAGCACAGCAAAACCCCATGGTAAATTTCCTCATCAGGAAAACTGATGAACCTCAATTCATAATTTGATGGCTCTTATATAGACTGCCTAGGTCTTTAGTGGTTAGTTTTGAATAAATGAGCCTCAAGCTCCAGTCCCACCTTCCAGGGCACTATGACCACATTTCAAGGGAGTTGTCCTACCAACAGCTAGTTAGTTGCATCATGATGCTACCACTTGTCCATTGCCTTCTACCCCAGATTCCATTCCACTTAGTGGGTCAGTAAACACTCTTTCAACAATCCCCTTAGGTGTTTGTCTCCTATTTAATTTATTAAATAATAAAATATTGTACAATTACAGTCATCCTTGGACACTTGTCCAATATAAAACTTTACAATAAAAGTTAACATAATGTTTCCAACATAAAATGTTTTTCATCAAAAAGGGTATGTTACAGATGGTGATGGTGATGGTGATGAAGATGATGATGACGAAGAAGATGATGATGATGGGGATATTGATGAGGAACCTAGATATGACATTGATGATGAAGACGTTGATGATTATGGTGACGAAGATGATGATGAGGAACCAAGAGACGACAATGATGATGAAGATGTTGATGATGATGATGATGATGACATTGATGATGATGGTGATGGTGATGGTGATGGTGATGGTGATGAAGATGATGATGACGGAGAAGATGATGATGAGGAACCTAGAGATGAAATTGATGATGAAGATGTTGATGATGATGATGATGGTGATGATGATGAAGACGTTGATGATGATGGTGATGGTGATGGTGATGGTGATGGTGATGGTGATGAAGATGATGATGGTGAAAATGATGATGATGATGGATATGTTGATGAGGAGCCTAGAGATGAAAATAATGATGATGATGGTGATGATTATGAAGATGTTGATGTTGATGATGATGGTGATGATGATGATGATGATGATGATGATGATGGAGATGTTGATGACAAACCTAGATATGACAATGATGATGAAGATGTTGATGATGATGATGATGGTGATGATGATGAAGACGTTGATGATGATGGTGATGGTGATGAATATGGTGATGATGAAGTGGTAGGTCTAAAGAAACTTCTCTCGTACCAAATGAGAGAAGTGGTAGGGAGGTCTCTAGGTCTCTAAAGCAGCTTCTCTCATACCAAATGAGGTAGGTCTAAGGCAACTTCGTTCGTGGAGTGGTGTTGCATTTTGAAGTTCCCTTGGTCATTGTGTTCTAGTTGCATTGTTGGTTTTGGCTATTTGTTCCCAATGTTAGGATTTTTTCTTTTGTTTTATTTAACTTGTGTGTATACCTCTAGGCATCAATGGTTGTTGGTTGATTAACATAAGCTTGTTGTTGGAGCCAATGAGGGATTCCTAGATGTCCTAGAGATTATAGGTTTGCTGAGGAAACCCTAGGAGTTATATGGTAGGGATCGCGAAGATATAACCACTGGTGAAGATAAGGGAAGAGACATGGCTAGAGTTTGCATGAGAAGAGATTATTTGCTTTATTTAATAGAATGTGTAATTCTCATTATAAATGTGTCATAATGTCTAAGAGTAATATGCCATAACTATGAAAAAATATAGCATAACCTTACACAGGAAAAATGAAGCTATTAATTGTCATAATTTTAAGGAATCTATCAGACTAGTATACCCACTTGGAGTCCAAATACCCCCTAATGAGGGTACATGTGGTGGTTCATAGATTTTAGGGCTAGATTAGGTTAATAGGGCTAGATTAGGTTTCTAGGATTTTAGATCAGTTTCCTAGGGTTAGATTAGTGTTTCTAGGGCTAGTTTAGGTTTCTAGGACTAGATTAGTTTTATAGTATTCTAGCTTAGTTTTTTAGTGTTAAATTAGTGTTCTAGGGTTAGTTTAGCTTTCTAGGATTTCTAGGGCTAGATTAGGTTTGTTGCAATATATTAGTGCTTCTAGGGATAGACTAAGTTTCTAGGGATAGATTAGGTTTCTAAACATTAGTGACAAAGGGTGAAATGATGACATGGCATATGGATGTATCTCTATGTATGTATCTCCATGTATGTATTTATGTATATCTATGTATATCTATGTATGTATGTATCTCTATGTATATCTGTGTATGTATGTATCTCTATGTATGTATGCATGTATGTATGGCAAAGACATGTATGTATGTATGTATCAACAAAAAATGCATGTACCAACAAAATAACATAAAACTACACATACCTCGATGTAGAACATAACGTTCTTTGATGCAATTATTTCTCCTATGTAAAGTTGAGTGGCCTCATTCAATAAATCCATCTGGATCCTCTCTGTTTCTAATTGTATCCATCAATCTCTCGTGCTCTGAATGAGGCAGGTAGTAGCATACCTTGGTTGAGCTCTTGCTTGACATTGTCTGAAGATGAATGTTTGTGCCAACGATCAAGTTTGTGAAGTGATACACCATTGAACCTGATCTGTAATCCATGAATACATGCCCACTAGTCTTTCTTGACTTCCCATCTAGTGTAAGATATTCCCCCTTAACCACCATCGAGCCAATAGGAAATTCAATGCCTTCGTCATTGACTAATGATGCATAGAGGGTTTGCTTACCTTGGATGCACCGTGCCAACCAATAATCCGTGCCCCATTCATTGTCTTTCAGGGAAACAACTATGTATATGTGTCCTAGTTGTACAAGATCTAAGATATGGTCGTAGCCTGTCGAAATCGCTAACTGAACCTCCTCTAACTGGGCTGTTTCAACAACTGCACATTGGTCTACTATAATTGACACACGATCCCATTCATCAACCCAATCCATGCATTTGCATTCATCCCATTTGCCACTATTGTAAGGGCTTCAAAATCATGCAAGCTTTCACGTCCATATTTCAAATAAGGGGTTGTTTGAGCTTTGAACTGAATGAAATCTACATGTTCCTTGTACTGTGCCACAACTATAGGAATGCGATCGATCTATGTAAACCACTCGCCAAAAATTTCTTACCACACGTCTTGCCACTGATGATGTTTGTTTATCTCTTGCTCGTTTTGACATTGTTGCAGAGCACCATTGAACTATGGATTCTACATATCGGATATGAGGTTCCCTATCAAACCTCATCTCTTCCCTTTGTAGTGCGGTCTTGATGCATGCACCAGCCCCATCATGCTTGCTTTTGCCATGACCAGTCTCAAAATAGTTCCAGATATGCGACACACTATAATTCTTATGCAAAATACTCATCCATTGGAATACTCAGGAATTTTTGAACTGGCCCGCACAACCATCCGACCATATCCAATGCTAATCCATCTATATATCTCTCTCCTTCAACTGATCATAGAAAATTCGAAAACAATGATGCACATAATGCAGATCATGGGTTCTATCATCACTTATGTAAAAGTTTGTCTCCTTCAGTATTATCCTTTTGTCATTGCTGATCTCTGTCCCATGCCTATACATAATATGTACCATGATGTTGACTTGGTCTGAATGGTAGTATTGACTATGGATTTCATTTTGTGGATGAAGGGTGTAATTTTCTGCAAAATCCACAATTGACACTATGGTTCCGATAGGAAATGTATCCCTGCATTTTCTGTACTACTCATCTTGCCATCGTGCTACATGGACATGTTGAACATACTGCTCTGTTTTCTCATAGAACTCCATCAAGAAGTCACATACCGATACCTGTTACCATGAAAACAAGGGAAATATTACAATGTGGCCTTTGGAAAAATGTATATGTCATAAATTGAACGTGTAATATGAAAAATATGCAATATTCATTTGTACCTGTGACTTCACTAATGCAATCTTTTTACTTTCCCTGGCACTGTCTAATTCATAGGTTACGTACTTGAAGATTTGCATCTCCATGCCCATCCTACCAAATTCGTGCTCCTTTCTTTCATGAATGCAATGGTTCAAAAGAGAAAACCCACTGCACCTAGAACATGTCCCATATAGACATGATTTTTCATAATACTTTTGTCCTTCGGGCCTTGGACACATGATGTTGTGGATAAAGTCTCTTGATGCATTCGGTAATAGTATGGATCCATTGCAGCCCTGCAGAATGTTAGTATGCAAATCACAAAATATATGTTTATATGTGTCATAATAGTATTCATATTCTGCATGGTATCTACAACAACAAGTGTTCCGATCAATGCATATACGAACGTACCAAGGTTTTCATTTCTTAAAGGACCTTTGTCCCAGGTTCAATTGTGTGTGCTCATTCTTGAATCTTTCATAGAGTTTAGTCTTTGTGATTTCAAGGAAGTTTTTAATATGGGGTTCACGTTCAGTACAACCTTTTCTTAGCTTTAGCACGTCTCTTTGGTTTGATGAAGGTCTAGTATGATCATTCCAAAACTTTTTTACTAACTCCTTAACAGCATCAATTAGATTCCTATCTACACGAGGCAACCTACCAACAAAATCCCAACAATTGTTTCCACCCTGAGTGTCAATATTTTCTCTTATAACATAGTACTTTTTAGTAGTTTTTCTATTTAATTTGAGTATGTGAGAAGTGTGTGATAGTAGGCGACGTTGCCTTGTGGACTTGCTTACAACTGATTCCGCTAAAACACGACGAGCCACACAAATATCTTTTGTATGAGACGTCTTCCCAATCACATTAAATGAAGATTGGATATTTATAACAATATGACTGCTAGCCTCTAAAATTTTATCCATCTATATTCCCAAAAGTCTTTTAACAACAGCTAAACAACGTGACTTTAACAAACATAGCAATAATTGACATTTACTTACATCACCTTTGGATTCAAAATATTCTTTGACAATTTTGTTGCATTACCTTTTGATAGTACGTTTTGTAAACTTACCTTCAAGCCCTGACATAGCACTTTCATCCACATGAATACATCTAGGAGTTCTTCTTCTTGCACTAGACAGTCGGGGTAGGGAGGGTGGACATGAGACATGAATACCAGAGCTTGCTTGTTGTGGTGCTTCGTTCATAGATTGGGCCATAATGGGAGTGTGGTCAACATGGTTGTGGTATTCTTGGGGAGATTGCAAATTAAGCAAGGCTTGTATGTCCATCTCTATGCATGTAGCATCTCCCAAAATTCATGTGTCATGAGGAACTTCAGCATGACTCGTTGATGGATTGTTGGTTGGAGATTGTGTTGATGTTGGAATTTGAGTTGGGTCCGTTGGACGTGACTGCTTTACCTGTGGTTCTGAACAAGAGGTTGTCATGTCAACAACTGTGTTAGGATCAATGGCAAGATCTGGGGCAATGATAGGACCATGTCTCAATCTTTCCATTCCCAACCCGGCCTTTTCTCTTAAGTCATTGACCTTTTCAATGAGAAGATTCCTTCTATATTTTTGTTGTTGCATTGCATGAGTTTCCCATCTCCAAAAGTCTATTTAACAAAACTATCGAGCCTACCCCTACAAAAGAAACAACAAATAAGATATTAGTGCCATTATACAATGAAATTGACACATTCCAAAATAACTTACCACTTTACAAATTAACACATACAAGTACAAACTATGTTGGTTTATTTGTGTTCAAATAAACATCATTATCCCTTACAATTCCAATCAATATAGATGATGGTTTGTCAAGTGTAGAGTGGAGAAACTAGTTTCTTTCCTAGCCATGAATTCATAAAAATTATGGTAGTAACACCCTACAACAGAGATGGCTAGAGATGCCTTGGGAATAGTTTGATAGTTTTTCTACATCAAATAAGGTAAAGAGAATAAGTTTACTAATTACACAATGAGGAGGTTGCAAATTCCCCCAAGGAAGGATAATTCAATGAGGTAGAGGCAAGTAGTCAAGCTCAAAGGCACAATATTAAAGAAACATTACGATAAACATAGCATGAAGATGAGAGCATGGACAAAATTTCATGAACTATTCAATATGGACCCTCTCCCATGATTGCTTCTTAGAATTTTATTCAAATTGAAGAGGCTCAAGAGAGAACATAATCATAGATGGGAATGTGTGGGGGAGAAATAGTTTGATAGTTTATGCTATAGGTTTTTCTATGGTGTACAATGTGTAAAATATGGAGGTTTATTAAACCATTTATTTGTATTTTTTTCAAATGAAAAAGAGTTTATGCTAGAGATGCCTTGGGAATATTTTGATAGTTTTTCTACATCAAATAAACATAGCATGAAGATGAGAGCATGGAAAAAATTTCATGAACCAATCAATATGGACCCTATCTCATGATTGCTTCTTACTTACTTTATTCAAATTGAAGAGGCTCAAGAGAGAACCTCATCCATACCATCCTTGTGTGAAATCAAAATATATTCATGGTAATAATTATTGGTTTACATTGCATACTTCATCTTGTCTAGTGTTCATATGAGTTTTTTTAGATGTGAACTTGGGAAATATTCTTGTCAAATTCATTGTTGTCTATGCATGGATATTATTGTGGGCATATGATAAAAACAAAAAGGCATGGGAGAATCTCAAATCTTGTGAATGAAAAGACTTATTTACAATTCACCATACCTCTATAGAAATGATCTCCACTTGCAATGGAAACTGGTAGCTTGAATGTATCCACTAGATTCCAAGACCACTGAAGATGTTTGTTAGATTCCAAGGGTGATTTTGTATCCAATAGATCAATGAGTGTCCAAAATATCAATGAGTGTGAGCCAATAAGAAACCTGTAAGAGCTTGAAACCCGCGGAAGAAATGAAACCCTTGTTTTTTGGTAGAATTCCCGAGAAACAAAGAACTTTGTTTTCTTTTAACTAGTAATAGGCACGCGCACGCATGCTTAAACGCACACAGGTGTGTTTGTAGCACGTACACATCACTAGTGCGCACGCACTAAAAAATGTGCATGCTTCCCTGTATAACGTTTACACCATTTATTCCCCAAAGTTTACACCATTTAATGCCAAACCTTCCCCCACTTCAAAAATATTTGCGTAAATTGGACTCGGTGATGAAGTTTGAAGGGTGGGTCTTAATTTTTATTGGAAGGGATTACTCTTTGCATCTTGACACATTTTATAATTTATGGTTGTCTATGCGCCTTGACCCAATTGATATTGTAAGGTGAGTATGTGCATGCATAATAATCCTTATTTATGACTATGCGATGAGGATTTAAATGGAAGAGGATGTAAATACATGTTAGTTTTATACGTATTTTGATGGCAAGTGTCGAAGAGAAACATGGTGATAAACCACATTTGTTTGGAAGAACTGAGGGATGTTACATGGTCATGATCATGCCACCCACCAAATTGAAAACAATTCCTAAGCCAAAAATTGTTTTTTTTAATTTTATTAATAACCATTGTGGTACTTTCGTGCAAATGTTTTTTATAACTCATTGTTTCTCCATATTGTGTGCCTACTGCCACCTGTCTATATCAATGCATAAATCAACCTCTGCTTGGTTTGTATTTATAGTTGCATGCCATTATTTGTAGTTGCATGCCATTGAGTGTTGTTTAGAGTTTTCATGAGTTTGTGACATTCATGCAATAAATGATGTCTTGTAGAGGAGGATTCATCAAAGAGGCAATTTGAATTTCATTTTGACAAAAAACATATTTTGTAAGGATCAAATGCCATGAATGCATCCTTGGACTACCATACAAGACCACGTATATGTTGAAAAGCATTGAACATCATCGAAGAATGAAAACGGGTTCCTTGAGATCTTATTGAAGCATATTGAGCTCAATTCAATTCCACTTGGGCCTTAACTGAAAATTCTGGACCTCAAGTGTCATCAATAACACATAGAATCCATGAAACTATCCCTCTACAAGGAGTCTTTTGCATATGAATTGAATATTGCTGCCATTATAATGTCTTGGACATCAAGGATTTATCTGGGCTCCTTAACCATGGCTAGTGGAGGGAAACAAGAACCTCCAACACTAACTCTGTCATGTCCCAAATTGGCATTGGGTCACAATGGCCTAAGCACATTGGACATATTCATTAGAGTTTTTCAAATTGATGCTAAGGGTCAAATAATTGCCAAGGAGGAAAATTACTAGTTTCCTAGGTTTGGGGCGGAAGCTTTGGGATTTGGAATAAGGGGAATAATAAATGATGTTTGAACATTAGAATGGCATAAATATTTAATAAAGGAGCTAAATAAATATATACAAGTGA
>BSBM01000931.1:325000-540000 GCA_027924585.1 Larix kaempferi
AACCTTGGTTCCCATAATACCTACCCCACACAACACCTTCTATGCTCAAGAATCCCCTTCACCAATCCATGGTTCCCTCAGGTGTTCCATCTTTCTAGGTGCTTACCACTATGTTTATAGAAGGAGTTCAACCTATTGTATGTTGTTGGAGAACCTCCTATAGTGTTAATTCATGGCTTCTCAAGAGTGTATAAGTAGCATAACTTGATGGGTAAGGGTTCCTAGCATGTCCAACCTCAATTATCACCTACAACCATCTCTTTCCCTTAAAGCATATATCTCTATTTCCAAATTTGAATTTATGGGTAATGCACATTCTGATAATGGTATAGACAACAAGGGGAGAGAACTGTACATTGTGCAAATCTCTAAAAGTAATAGGAAAATTAATGGTTGAATCCAAAGGATACGATGGAATGGTGACAAGACAACTGATATAACTTATGACTACAGAATAAAGGACCCTTACAACTCTCACAGAAGGATATTCATCCCATGCTTCCATAACTACATGAGAGGACCTTTCCCACCAACTTCACGCATGCATTCAATGATTGGATTTAATAGTCAAAAGCAAGTAATTTCCTCATTTAAAGCACATGGCAGCATTTGGATGAGTTCTGAGGTTGGCACTTGGCAATAGAGCATTTAATCTCCCATAGGCCCCCATTCCTATTCCCCTCTATTGTAATCATAGCCCTTGTAGTGGTATTTACACAACCATCTTGGACCATTTAATTATTTTCCAACATAATATTAACATAGAATTCGAATTGGCATAACAAGCCAACCATATGGTCCAATTAAAAATATTTACATCATAATTCCTAGACATTCACTTGTCAGGCCTTGGCCTTGATCTCTGCACTAGGAATCCATACTATCATATTTACATCATTTACATAATTTTGATTAAATACATTCCAATTCAAAATTGGGGGTATTACATGCACGCTTTGAGTGCCTTTTGGAGGGTTAGGGTTTGGTCCTTTTTATAATAAATGTAACCTTTTGGGGACATACACTTTCATTCTTTGGCCTTTTCTTAAGGTTATTACCCTTATAAAACTACTCATTATGTATGTGTATGATGATTCCAATAATAATTGAAATTACGTCATTGTGTGGTCTTTTTTTTTTATCTATAATAGATACCCTCTAATGTATGAGGTAAGGAGAGTACTTTCTATATATATCCATATGTGTAATCATGCACTACTTATGGGCCACTAATTGTCTGATTATAAGGCCCATATCATCATTATATATGAGATTTTTTGGTCTTAAAGACTACAACTTCCATGGAACTTTATAATTTATGATGAACATAAGGGAATTGATTTATAATTGTTTAAATTTATATGATGTTCTTAAGTCTTAAGGTTGAAATGGCATGCCTTCATTTAAACGTGATATTTGGATGGCTTATGCATGATGTGCTTCATCAACTAATGTTGAATGTTGACATAAGATTAAAAAAATAAAGTTTGTTCACTTCAGTTACTATTCTAGACAACTATCCATGTGTGTGAAAGAATCACGGGATTGTGTCGCTTCTTGATTCTCGGAATATGCCAAGCATTAAAGAACAACAATAATAACACTAAGTACTCGAATTCCTACTATTGAAGCATTTAAATTGTGTAAAAGGGAAAGTAATATTTTGTAATGAATTTCATAAAGTTAGGAAGTCAAGGGACAAACTTCCATTAATCAAGGTAAGGTTGGAAGGTCCAGTTAGGATTCTCTTCAAGTTCAAATGAAAGAAAAGAAGATAGGATAGGGGAAATTGTCATTTCATTTTATTGAGTATTTGAGAGCTTACTCAAATTGTTATGGAGCATATTTATTTTTGTAGTCATGTTTATGAACCCTTTTTTTTAACAAAGGAGTGTTTTTTATTGAATATTTGAGTATTTGTTACATTTCCTAGGGTTCCTATAGCTTCGTCGAGTGAGGGACCACTCAAGGGAAGGAAGACAATGCTAGTAAACTTAGGATTCACTTTTTGCATTTCTAGTTTTGTAATGTTCAAAACCCTCTAGTTTTGTGATATGCATGTTTGCATCCCTCCATTGCAATTTCATTTCTCTATTTCTTTTAATGTCTTTATGATTACAATTTTCAATAGTTGAATGCATTTTCACAAGTTAGCATATGATTCATGGTGGTGTAAGGGTTAAATAACCTAGTAGAAATGACATATCATTAGTAGAAAAGATTCCTATTTACTTATCCCTTTAGTAGCAAGGCAGTGACCCTATAACTTCAATGACATATCGTATACAATTAACCAAACACGATAAGAGTGATGACCATGGATCTAATTTCCTAACAAGTAACTCAACACATGTTATTCAAGTTGGGAATTTGATTTATAGTAATTTCATTAGTTTAATCTTTTAGATCAAACTTTTGTATTTGCGTAAATAGTGCATTGTACCTCTCAAGTTAAAACATTCCTGGATTAATAGTTAAAATAGATTTGAGGAGTTCGACAACCTTTCTTTAATTTTTTGGTGCATCAATATGAAACTCCTAGGTAATCATTGAGTGGGCGTGAGTTCAGGAAAGTTAAGTTTTAGGTAAATCAACAAAGTAATGTGAAGCACTGGGGCAATAATGGCATTCTATTGGCACAGATTTTGGAAATCCTCTAGCCCTATATTTGGAATAAAGAGGATCTTCACCAATAATCTTCAACATTTGTGCATAGTACAATTAGTGCCATGAATGTGATACTCATCACTAAAAAAGAGAGATATTTATCATTCAATAATCATTAGTGAAAATTATTGTTGATCATGAGGAACCCTGTCGCTAATGGTAATGGAGACCCTTGGTACTACTACCATTTGTCCACATGTGAATCAAACGTGTTGAAGTCAAC
Source organism: Larix kaempferi (assembly GCA_027924585.1). Classification (NCBI taxonomy): domain Eukaryota; kingdom Viridiplantae; phylum Streptophyta; class Pinopsida; order Pinales; family Pinaceae; genus Larix; species Larix kaempferi. Next base: position 327,891 of record BSBM01000931.1, read on the forward strand.
ATAGGGATTTTCATTTAGTTAGAGTAGATGAGGTTCAAATCATCATTGAATGAAAGGTATCTATTAGAGTCTAAGAATAATACTCTCCATAGCTATTCTCCTACCTAGGGACTCAGGTTATGATCTCATGAGTCTATTGGGCCAAATCCCATTCAATTTGGCCCTTTGAGTCAACTTGTTGCTTCCTACTAAGTTCTAGGGTCATAAAAAATCCTTATCTACATTTTTTGAACTCTTGAAGTCTATTTTGGCATATGAGGGATAATTACTTCAATTATGGCTTATTTCCCTTGATTTTAGGGCCCCATATTGCAAGATAGAGTTATGGAGTGAATCTGAGGAGTTTACTCCATTGTGAAGGGACTCCATGCACCTCATTTTTAGCTATTATGAGACACTAGCACCCTCCTTGAGTGTTTTTAGGGATGTGGACCTCATGCATGTGCATTTAGTCTGTTGCAAGTGCCTTCTTCTAGTTGCATTCAGTTTCTCCTAGCATGTAGGGAGCTAAGTCAACTTAGGTTAGTCATGGGTTAGTTCACTCAAATTAGAGAGTGTTCATGGATATTCTTGCTCTAGTTAATCCTAACTAGCATCTCATGCATTGCATGAGTAATTCAAATTTACTCCATGACCTATTTGAATTTCCTTTCCTATTTATGCTATTTACCTTCATTCATTGAAGCTTAATGTAATACAACATTCTCTCTTGTTATTGAATTCTCTCTTTTTTGTTATAATTAATGTTTAGCACATTTATTGCATGAATTTATTATATTATTGATCTCTTTCATATTATTTCTATGTTTCTTAGTATCTATATCTATATGCTTAAAATCTACATGGTATGAAGTTGCAGGGGTGCTAAATAAGTTGGTATACTAGTTTTACAGGGATCCAATCTTATTGAAGGTTGAAGGAGGACCTATATGCTTCATATAATATTCCCTATGATGACATATTCAAATCCATTAACAAGTTGAAAGAGGCTCCAGAATATTTTCAACATATGGTCTATGAGGACATATTCAAATCAACTGATCCTTGCACAAATCCTACCACAATGGGAGATGCACTGGTTATAATCCACCACTTAGCTAAGAAAGACCCTTTTACAAGCCTAGAAGAAGAGGTGATCAGCAATTTTTTACTATCCATTGGAGAACTTGTCCCAAATCAAGTTCTCATTGAAGAAGACCTCTAAAATGTCTCTTCATACTCTGGATCTACAACTTTTGCTCCTACAATTCACCAAGTTATGCACAAAAGCTTCAAGTGGTTTCCTCATTTGAAGCAAGGATTTTTCATGAGCCATCATTCAAGAACTTCAAATTGTTTGGATCTCATGAATGGGCTCACATGTATTCCAAGAGAAGGAAGAGTTCACAAAAGTTGCAGTGAATTCTTCACAAATCCCTTCATCAAGAAACAGTTCACCAAGTTACAAGTTGCCTTGAAATTGAAGGATGCTTTTGAGAAATCTCTTTAGAATTCTCATTTACATTCTCTTTTAGGGGGGGTGGGGTTCCCATGTGTTTTTTTTTTCTCTTACTCAGTTTTATAGAATCTTTTGTACATGGGTACCTAACATGGTTGCAAATTGTCAAGATTTTTTTTTTGCATTTATTTCATAGAGTTAGGCTTATGAGGGAATGTTAGAGTAGAATAACCCTCTCCATAGATTCATTTTATTTTAACAGAAAGGAGAAAAGATGATTTATATTATAAAATGATGAGAATACAGATGCCCCCAGGGCATCAAAAAACCATTACAAAAGTCTCAAATTAGAGTTTCGAAACAGAAAAGACCCACAAAAACTTCCATTAGTTTAGATACTTTACAGACTGTATCAAAACTAGATCTATTGCTTCTTACAGTATATACCTTAACAAACATACCTCCTAATTGTATGCAAAACAAAATCTAAAAAGGCTTAGGAAAAAAGAGTGATAATAGCATAATTCCTGGACAAGATCTTTGTTGATTTCTGGCTAAGAAACAAAAGCATCGTCCATTAGGGAAGCCTCTGCATGCTCCCTGGATGGTTCATTGTTCCCATGATATAGATCATTGACATCTGCCTGCATTTCTTCCAATATCTCCTTTAGTTGAATGAAGCGGTCTTCATTCTGCTTAGCTGAGTTCATGCTTTGCTCTTGCATGATCCTAGCAGCGCCACAATCATTACATAAACCCCATCAAGCTTTGCATTCATAACATGCTCCATTTACGAGACTCACTACTTCAATTCTTCTGCTTCACCAGTATGCACTCTATAACCAGTATCAACGTCCTCCAGACGAGTCTCGAATTGAGACAAATCCAAACCGGTTTTCCTAAACTCCTCTAGACTCACTTTTTCCACCTCAAAAACACACCTAGACATTTTATTAAGGTTCGAAATATCATGCTTGATGCCCATGATCTCTTGCATGACATTCTTCAAGCCAAAATCCTCTTCAGGGTGGGGCACCTTCATTTCCTTCCTAAAAGAGATATCTCTCTCTGCCATGGCAATGTCCTTCTATACCAGAAAATCCTCTCTGACTAAAAGGTTCTCAGAACAATGCAAAGAGGAAAAAAGAATTTGGAGTTTCCAAAAGTTAATTGTCTTCGAAAAATTCGAGGGAGCGTCTATTATAACACATAAGTCTTCATACAACTTACCATTACACTCAGCATAAGCCAGGAAAAGAAGAGTAAATGAAGGCATAAAATGATGATACCTTCCCGTTCTAGCTTGAACCATTATCCATCCATTTGGAATGCAACTCAAAGGTGACATACCATAGCATTTAACCACCCTTCCTTGGATATCAAATTCATTAAATCGATCATCGAAGGGCGCACAACCATTTCACAAGGGGGGGTGTTGTTGAGGGATAAGACCCCTTCCTTTAACCTAGCACCCACATTTTCCAACTGATCTGCTTTACCATTGTGACATATTCTGATGTGGAATAAGTAGACCTTATAAGAGTTTGGAAAAAACTTAGCAATTATTCTTTGGAAACCATTCTTAACCTCCTTAGAGCTTTGAAAATCATTCATGGATTGAATTACGATCCATGAGTCTCCAAGAACATTAAATTCTTCAAGCTAGAGTTCATATATGCACTCCATCCCTTGCATCAATGCAACCCATTCAGCGTAATTGTTCGTGCACTTTCCCAAACCCCGCGCATAGGTTCTGATTATTTTTCCTCCCATGGTCATATATAATCCCTCTCACACCTTCCTCCCCTGAACCCTCTTCATACCTTCGTTATCCTAACTAGGCACTTAGGTTATGATCTCACGAATCTATTGGGCCAAATATCATTCAACTTTTTCACTCTAAGTTAACTTATAGCTTCCTACTAAGCTCTAGGGTCTTAAAACATCCTTATCTTCCTTTTTTTGAACTCCTAAAGTCTATTTTGGCATATGAGCACGAATCCCTTTAATTGGGGATTATTATCCTTAATTTTAGTGCCACACATTGCACCTTAGAGTTGTGGAGTGGATATGGGGAGTTTACTCCACTTTTAATGGACTCCATGCACCTATTTTTCACTATTATGAGACAATAGCGCCCTCCTTGAGTGTATTTAGGGATGTGCACCTCATACATGTGCCTTCAATTAGTTTCATGTTCCTTCTATCAATTACATGTTCCTTACGTTAGTTGTGCGTTCCTTATGTATGTTGTATTCAGTTGCCCCTAGCAAGTAGGGAGTTAAGTCCACTTAGGGTAGTCATGGGTTAGTTAAGTCATTTTAGAAAGTGTGCATGGATATTCTGGATCCAGTTAATCCTAACTAGCATCTCATGTATTGCATGAGAAATTAGAATTGACTCCATACCTATTAGAATTTTCTTGCCTATTTATGCTTTTTACCTTCATTCATTGAAGCTTAATGCAATACAAAATTCTCTCTTGTTATTGACTTCTCTCTTTTGTGTGATGATTAATGTTTATCACCACTACAACAAAACATACCAATATCACCAAAATTTGCATGATTTTTTAGTGTATTTTTTCCTACATCTAGACTGAACTCTAGGCGCTCACTCCAGTGCCCCACTGCATTTCACATTTGTGCTGAATTTTTCTCTAAATTTTGTACCAGATTTAGCGCCCATTTTTGTGCATAGTCTAGTTAGCATCGGGCTTAGTTCCTGGTTTAGCACCTAATATAGCAATTGGTTTAGCATTGAACTTAGCTCCTAGTTTAGTACTGGGTATGGTTTCTAGTTTTGCTTCCAATATTGCTTCCTATTTTGCTACCATTTTAGCTTCCTTGTTAGCATCGAGTGTTTCTTCTCTTGTAGCATTACATTTTCCTTCCTTTTAGTGTCGAGTTTTGATTCCTTTTTAACACCAAGTTTTTCTTCCGTTTTGGATTCCAATTCTTCTTCCATTATAGCATCAAATTTTGCTTCCAATTTTGATTCCATTATAACTTGCATTATTGCTTCTAGTTTGGCTTCTATTATTTCTTCATATGTGACATTGGGTTTTGTTGCTTATTTAGCACCGAATTTGGCTTCCTATTTAACACCATGTTTTGATTTATTTTTAGAACCATGCTTTTCTTCGATTTAGTGTCAGGTTTTGCTTGCTATTTACTTTTTAGGACTAGGGTTTGCTTCGATTTAGTGCTAGGTTTTTTTCCTATTTAGCACTGATTTTTGCTTCCTATTTAGATCCTGAAATAACACCTAGTTTGGATTCATTTGCCATGCCTAACTTTGCTTCCATTTTAGCACCTCATGTTTCTTCCTTTATAGCTTCCACTTTATTATTTTCATTTTATAATTTCAATTAAATTATTGAAATGTATTGGTACATAAACAAAATATATCAATTTAAAAAAATAGATATCGCATTTCAAATGTATAACATAACATCTATAAACAAATTTAAGGGAAATGGACAACATCTATCAAAACTAGAAAAATCATCATACTTAGTAAATCTCCATAAAAAAAACATGTACAACTTCTTGTATATATGAAGCGACAAGATAATTCTGATAGCGTCATCATCATCTATAATTAAGACAAGTTAAAGTCAAGTATATCATTAGATCGATATCATGGCATGGACATCATTATAGGAATAGTAAAAATAACAAATCTATATTAAGAAAGAAGACTTTAGTAATTTCAATTAAATTGATTAAATATATCATAGTTTTTCAATAACATATATCAATAAAAAACAAATATCACATTTCAAATTTATAGCATAAAATTTATGAATAAATTTAAGGGAAATTGAGAAAATCCATCCAAACTAACAAAATCCTCCCTTTTGGTTCACTAGAGGGGAGGCCTTGAGTAACCTATTTAGTAGATAGTGAAGCTTGTTGTAGATTTAAAGATGCAATTTTATATTTGAGATCAATGATATATTTTTCTTGATCTTAAACCATTTTCTTGTATTGCAGCATGTTTACATATAATGCTTCATTTTCTTTTTGGGCTTGCCTTAGCTCAGGAGTCTGAACTGGTTGGGTCACATGCATATTTAGCGCTCTTTTGAGGAGAGCTATCTCATTGTCCTTTTATTTTAAAACATAGGTAGCATGTGATCCATATCCTGGATTCATTCTTAGAGCCATGATTTTGTTCTCCAAGATCTTGATATTGACTTGTTTAGCTCTTACAGTGACCTTTCTGCCTTCCATAATTTTTCAAACTTAGCCAATGCTTACTTAAGCTTCTTTTTTGTTTTAATTGATTGCACAACCTCTTTACAAACCATATCATTGGCCTGTTTGTAAAAGTTCAATTTGTCTAGTTTTTCAAACTGGATAAAATCAACATGATACTCATAAGCTCTCCATTAACTAAGTCTAATAGGATTTGGCACTGCAGGTTGCATCATAGACCATCATAAAGTATCTCTTTTGTGATCTGCCACATTTATCAATATTTTTCTTGATGATCCAATCTGCTTTATGGTGTCATTCATGAACTTGGAATTCTACTCTGCAATATGTTTATACTTGGTCTTCAAGTTTGTTTTCACCTTTACCTAACTTGTTCCAGGTGACTAGTTATGTAATGTATGCAATATCCTGGTCTCATTAAACTGCACATAAGGGTAGTGTGGAAATTTGATTGGTGACCATTTCCCTTTGAAAGGAGATGATGGAATCAAATCAATGAGGTCACTGGGAAACTTAATTGTTGATTCCTCCTCTGTCAGGGCTTGCTCTGACTCCCCTACCTTTGTTTTAAACCTCTTATCTTGATTACCTTTCTCTTGTTCATCTACTTCCATATATGTAGAAGTTTCATTTGCCCTCCTTTTTTTGCTTGATTGCATCTCTTTATCTCTTTCCTCTTGCATTCTTCTCTGAAATTCTGTGACTTCTTCCTAGGTTTCTAAATGGGAAATTTTCTGCCAATCTGGCCTTGATTTAGGTTCATAAGAAGAATTTTTATTTGTGATTCTCTACTTAGAAATAAACCCATAAGGGTCATATGGGAAAGATTTTGTTTTCTATAAACTCAATTTAGTAGGAATCCTTCTAAGTACTCTTGGGCATTTAGACCCCTGAGTTGGAAAGGCCTTATTTCTTGTCGTAAAAGGAAAGTCCTTAGATTCCTAATATTCCTGAAATGTATTTCATCTACTTTAAATAGTTCACTCGCATACTCCATAGAAAATACTCACGGGGTCAATAATGTTGAGAGTTTATAAGGCTCTTCCTCAAATCCATATCCTCTTACCACCGTATATCCTTCAAACATAAACCAATCCCTTTCCATGGTGTCCAGAGTGAATTGGATCCACTTCTGGTTTTCTAGAAACATCCTTGGTGGTATCAAGTCATGAATCAGGGTGTATACAATCTTCATCACTTTGGGGTGAAAACATGAAGTTGGGAAACAATTTTGGCTTGTTTTTTACAAACAAAACTGCTAAATTTTATGTTTTTCAACTTTGTCCTCTTCAAACCCATATCTCCCTTAGGAATTTCAACTTGAAGTAAGCACAAAGATTTTAGAGAATTGAATTAGCTTTCTACTTGTATTTTTTTTAATTTTTTTTATGGACATATCATGGGACAAATTTGTTGGAAACCAATGGCATATACTTGAAAATTTTTGGTATTGATAATGATTGACCTTTGTTGATGTCAGTGTTTTGATAGATGGTTATTCATTTTAGGGAAACAAATTGTAGGCCCATAATCTACACACACTACACTTGTGCATGGACTATATTTTGAGTTTTTTAAGACTTGGGAACTATTTTGTATTATTTATGGAAACAACATATGTTCAGAAAATAGTGCATTATCGACACATATTTTTGCCTTCGCATTTTCTTTCAAATGTAACTCTTATTGGAAAAACTAAAAGTACCGTTTTGAAGAGGACGAGCCAATTATGATCTCTGTAAAATTTCAAATTTTTTGGTGTTGTCTTTGTTATGATATTGACTTTTCATTTCGGGTGATTTTCAGAGTAATAAAATTCTTAAGGGATAAGGTTTAGAAAAAAATTATTAATAAATAGAAATTCAAATCAAAATTAAACAATTATTATATCATTAGAAACTAGATTCAGAGATGAATCCATTGCTACAAAATCTGACAAATGTTGGAGAGAACTTCCGCAGCATTTAGGAAGCTGCTAATTTTGGGAAGGATAACTAATTTTGGAGAGAAAGTACCAATTTTGGCGGTAAGACAAAGATATCGCCGTAGCGTAAATTCCGGCGGGAATCACGGCGATAGGTACAGAAAAGTCAAGCATGTGGTACAAAGAAGAGGCCGAAGGGAGAGCTCAACCACTGTAATAAAGGCGCCGAAGATGAAGAGAGGGTTCAGCTACCCTCATTAAAGAAGAAGGACTACAGTCAGCGTTGCTTGAACCAAGAAGAAGCGACGGGCCGATGCATTAAAGACTAAGGACTGCAGGAAGCGGCGACGAGACAGAAGGAGGCCATGGAAGTACAGCCAGTTGACTGTAAGTGGTTAGGGTTGAGTCACTATTGGGATAAGGCCCACATTTTTGTAACTGCGATGAGACCTTCGGGCCATCTATATATAGGAGTCTTTGTATATGATAAGGGGTTGGCCACATAGTGATAGAGACATCAGGTAGAGGCTAGTCAAGTCTTTTGTTGTTGCAGAGTCTGGACGTCCCTGAGAGAACATAGGGCCAACCTGTTGAGAGATAGTGCAATCCGCAGGGATTGTGAGAAAAAGAGAGTGCATTGTAAAAGGCAGGAAGAGAAAAGAGGTCTATAGAGAAGGGCTCCCACTGAGGTGGAGTTTCCCAGAAGACCCTTGTTGTAAAGAGTGGAAAGGAACTGTGTTTATTCTTCAGAGTTGTAAACAAGAACCGCAGTTCCCCTGGGCGTAGTTCTCGCCCTGGGAGTAACGACGTGCTTATCTAAGTAGCACTATTGTAGTTGTGTAGCTACTGCTCTCATTCACTTGTTTGTGTTATATATGAATGCTTCATTCTGTTATAAGTAATGTACTTGGTCGTCAGTTTAACTTCTGAGTGATGTATAACAATTGCGATAATCATAGCTAACCTCATAGCGAACTAGATAATTGTTAAGCAGAGGATAATGTGCGAGTATGAACTGAATATAAGGCATGAATGGTCTACTTAGACACTACTCAAAGTAATATTCTACTTAGTTACGTTGCTACGAGATATCAAGGATTAAGTTCATTAGCAAGGGTTACGCTCGGAGATTAAGTGTTGTTGCTAACTGCAGTGCTAGGATAAGAATAGCCGAGACCCCATATTGATCCAGGAAGCGGTCAAGATTCACTTACCGCAGGAACTAGAAGGGGAAGATATCGCGCCTACGATATCTTAGGTATCGCTAGACGGTCTCACATAGGGGGAAGACTTATCGCATTCCCTGCGTAATGCGATAAGACAGAGGCGTAGCCGGAGTAATGGAATGAGATAGTCATCTCCTGAGGAAGGGGTTAAGGTGGGGTTAAGCACCCTGGATGCCTCGGAACTTGGCTGAGGACACTTGAGTCTTCTGCCTCCCATTAGAATCACTTCGGGTGAGACTTCAGGTTGCTTCTATGACCTGTTGCCGAAAGGGCCAGTGAGCTAAGGGTTCTGTTGGTCTAAAAGATACCGCAAGCCCGGGTCTGTCCGGAAAGTGAAGGAAGCGAGATCAACAAATGGTTCCGTTGCCGGTTTGAACACATTGAGCTGATGTTCTGTTGGCATCTTACCAAGCAGGAACTTAACCAGTGGGTTGAGTCAAAAGAAAGAGAGTTTGCTGCAAAAGAAAACAAGAGTCCTAGACTGAGCACTGAGGCTTGGCTACAGAAGCACATTTTTACAGATCTCCATGAGATATTCTTCGTAACTTATGCTATTGAGTTATATGGTTGGTTATCAAAGCTTGCTGACAACAGCGGTGTCAAGAAGAATCGAGAAGTTGTCTGGACAGCAGAACTGAGTCAGACCTTGAAAGGTGTCGATAACCCCATCTCACGCGCAGTAGACTTCTGGCTTGCGAGTCTGCTGGAAGGCTTCATCACAGAGTTCGCGGTTGATCAGAGAAAGAGTTTCAGCGCAGCAGAACGGTACTTCTTCAAGGGTTATCGCGGTAAGTACCTAAAATCTCTAAATCTGTCCATTAAGCAATTACTATATGAAAAAGGAGTACTGGATATACTCTCAGATGAATAGTAGCATGATATTGTAATGTCAGTAGACTCTGAAAGTGATTACGAGTATCTTGGACATACACGTAGTGGTAAAAGATATAGAGTCAACGAGTCATCTTCCTCTGAAGAAGACAGCTCAGATCACCCGAGACAGCAGAGTCAGAACCCTAGGACTCCTCAAAAGCCAGTCGGAACTCAGAATAATCCCGCAGGAACCCCGTCCAGTAGCTCTTACACAGCGAATACTGCCGCTACACCCTCCACATCTACACAGCCGAGTGGTAGTCATACAGCAAACCAGAACCCACCATCTAGAAACAGAATGGGAGATGATATGAAGCTACCAACATTCAAAGGTACAGGGTCGGAGGACCCTGAGCAACACTGGTTATTATGCGAAGCCATATGGACCATTAAGCAAATACAAGATGATAATGTCAAGCTTGTCCAGCTGGCCACCACATTTAGAGAAAGAGCATTAACTTGGTATATGAAGTATACCACTGGCCATAACAGAACGCTTGCACAGGTTAGAACTGCTATGATTAAAGAGTTTAAAAAACCTAAATCCGAGTCACAGTGCATAGCAGAACTTAAAGATATTAAACAATTGCCTATGGAGACGGTTTGGGATTTTGACCAGAGATTCAAGACCCTCATTGATCAGGTAAGCTTTGAGCTTGCGCCTCAACAGCATAAAGAATGGTTTATCGCAGCAATATTACCACACATCAGACTTCCGCTAACGCAACAGAAATTAAATACACAAGATGAAGCATTAGAAATGGCAATGAAACTAGAGGCTTCACCTCTAGCAGAAACTAGCACAGGTATCACTAATCTGCAGAATCAGCTAGCTAACCTCACCTTACAGCTGCATGAAATTAAGAAAGGGAAGGAGGTTGCGCAGGAAATTTGGTGTACTAAGTGTAAAGCGCAGGGACACAGTAAGGATAACTGCCCTGTCTTTCCTGACTATATCGCCAGTGGAGCTCCTAACCCGTTGATGCAGAACCAGGGGCCATGGTGTGAGATTTGTAGAACCAGAGGACACAGTCCTTAGGAATGCCCTCTCCTTCAGAAATATGTGCAGACACCAAAGAACCTATATTGCAACTTCTGTAAATCTGTGGGACATGACGAAAACAACTGTAGAGCTTATGAGTTAATGATAGAAAGGAAGCGTGACCTTTACAGAGTTCAGGAAGAAGCAGCCGGACCAGCAGTACGTGCACAAACTAATCCGAATCAGGGAGGCCGTGGAGGAAATTTCAGAGGCCGAGGATGCGGAGGAGCCTATGAACCTGGCCGTGGCCGTGGAACTATCACCTGTTATAACTGTGGAGGCATAGGACACTACGCTAGAGACTGTCAGAACCCTACTACAACGTGCAAGTATTGTAAATCTTATGATCACACAATAGAGGAATGTCCCATACTGATAGCTAAGATCAAGGACGCCAAGCCAGCAACCAATCAGACTATCCAGTTTATCGCTGCTGAGCAGAACGAAACCGAACCACGGGTCAATATTGTAACTCGCAGTGGTCTCTCCACAAGCAACATATCGCAGGACGTGGAAAAAACGACAGGAACGCAATGGGTGCGCAAGGCCCCAGGAAAACCTATCCCACTCGATCTACAGAAGAATAAGGAGGCATTTCAGCAAACTAAGACTTCCTTTGCTGAACAGACATCGTCCAGATCACTATTATTACCATCTCAGGGTATACCACGGAAACCACCGCAGGATGTTAGTACTGCGCAGATACCACAGGCTAGCACATCTGGAAGATGCGACGAAGAGGAATTGACCGGGAGTGTACAGTCCTTCTTGCAGAGTTGTTTGAAACTTCTAAGAAATAGGAAAGCTGTAGAGGAACTTCAGAAAGTTATTGAACAATGTCAACAGAGCCCTTCTGTGAGCAACACACAGCGCACCATTCACCATATAATGGGCCATACAAGGACAGGAAGAGAGATGAGGCTCACAGCGCAGATCGGACTATTTGAAATGGATGAGGTTATCCTAGACTTAGGATCAGAAGTAAATGTCTTGACTAAGCAGACATGGGAACAGATGGGAAGTCCAAAACTAAGCAGATCCCCTATCCATCTTAGACTAGCTAATCAGCAGAGAATATCACCGATGGGTCGTCTATCGCATGTCCCAGTGGACATCGACGGAGTTCACACATATGCCGATTTTGAGATCATAGAAATTATTGGTGACACCAAACCCTATCCAGCTCTATTAGGTATTGATTGGGATTTTGATAACAAGGCTGTTATCAACTTGAAGAAAAGGCAGATGACATTCGAAGATGCTCAAGTCCGGGTTATCGCACCACTAGACCCTTTACAGGGTCCTCGCTACATTGAGCCAATCAAAGCAGAAGAGGAGGTGCATAACATGGAAAATTTGTACCAAATGACTTCTAATCAGACAGATTACATTGACCCTACAGCTGATGGACATATTAGCTGGAGATGTGATAGCTCCTGCACATCAGATTCAGATGTTGGCTTAGAGAATTGGCAAAATAGACTCCACGAAGTCTCTATTCGCAGATGCGCATTCATGACTAAATCACTACGATGGATTGGGACAGAAAACAGGTATATTCCAACTTTTGATGGATTAGCAGACGTCAATGATTTTTTGCAGCAGTTTGAACAAGAGATTCCTCAAGAGCAGAGGATGGAGGTTCTTGACCTTGCAGTTCGAGCCACACCTGCAAGATGGTGGTACACACACAAGGAACATATCGCATCATGGTATGATTGTAAGAGACTGATGCGCATTAGATTCTCTAAAGAAAGAGACTGCACACAGCGGAAATACACAGGGGAGAGTGATCCCAGAACACACATTATGAACTGTGAACAGAGTTGGCTAGAAATTCCAGCAGAAGAATGGGTTCATTTGTTTATCCACACACTGGATACAGTTCCACGGAACTGGTATACAGAAACAGAGCTAAGAAAAGGAACTATCTCATGGCCTCTTATGATTGAAAACTTTTTGGTCACGTTCAGTTTCGAATCTGAGCATCCAAGCATTGATCGGGCCTTGAAGATCATAAAGACTAAAATATTTGAGGATTGCCCATCACCAGCGGATTCGCAACCCGAGTGGGCTATTCAGATGGAACATGCACTGGAATGTTACAACTGCGCACAAGATTCAAGCGATGAGGATGAAGATCCTCGCAGTATCAATATCGCAGAAACAGAAGGTACGCGTGAAGTTGAAGGTCCACACTTAGAAATCCCAGCTGTAACAGAACCAATCAAGATTAGAAAGAGCAATATTGGCACAGAAACAGATCCTAAGTTTGCCTCTATTGGAGATTATTGGGATGATGAGACAATTGGCCAAATCACAGACCTATTACACGAGTATCAGGACCTATTTCCTACCAACTTTACAGAAATGAAGGGAATAGTGGGTGACCTCGGAGTCATGAGAATACCGCTTAAGGAGGACGCTAAGCCGGTTAAGCAACGCCCATACAGGTTGAACCCGCGGTATAAAGCAAAAGTAAAAGATGAAATAGATAAGATGCTAGCAGCAGGCATCATTGAACCTGTTGAAGAAAGTGAGTGGGTTAGTCCCATGGTAGTACAAGAAAAGAAAACAAAAGGAGACATCAGGATCTGTGTCGACTTGCGCAAACTGAATGATGCATCGCTGCATGACCCATTTCCGACACCATTCACTGATGAAGTCTTAGACAATGTTGGAGGACAAGAAATCTATTCATTTACTGATGGATTTTCAGGCTATCACCAGATAAGAATCCATCCAGACGACAGGCACAAGACCACATTTGCGACAGAATGGGGCTCCTTTCAGTATACGGTAATGCCCTTTGGTCTTAAGAATGCCCCAGCAATTTTTTCTAGAGTAGTTGTTGCTGTCTTTAAGGAATACATCCATCAATTTCTAGAAGTTTATTTTGATGATTGGACTGTATTTGGACTAGTCAAGAAGCACATAGGAAACCTGCGATTAATGTTTGAAAAATGTAGACAGCACCAGATTTCCCTTAACTTAAAAAAATGTATATTTTGTGCGCCTTTTGGTACGTTGTTGGGTCACATTGTGTGCAGACAAGGCTTGATGGTAGATCCTGCGAAGATCGCCATCATTGTCAATTTACCAGCACCTAACTCAGTAAAGCAGCTGAGAACTACACTTGGTCATACCGGGTATTACAGAAAGTTTATCAAAGGTTATGCCAAGATTACCGCACCAATGGAGAAATTATTGAATAAGGATATCAAATTTCAGTGGAATGAGGAATGTCAGAAGAGTCTTGACGCTCTAAAAGAAAAAATGGTTACAGCACCTATTCTGGTATTTCCAGATTGGAACAAGCCTTTTCATGTTCATGTGGATGCATCTGGCATCGCACTGGGCATTATTCTCACGCAACCAGGCGAAGGGGGTATTGACCACCCTATCGCATATTCGAGCAGGAGATTATCGACAGCTGAGAAGAATTACACCACCACAGAGAGAGAAGGGTTAGCAATGGTGTATGCTTTACAGAAATTTCGGCACTACCTGTTGGGTGCCCCATTCAAGATGTTCACCGACCATTCTGCATTAAAGTACTTGGTCAATAAGCCAGTGTTAGGGGGAAGAATATGCAGATGGCTATTGTTGTTCCAGGAATATGATTTCGAAATCATTGTTAAGCCAGGAAGACTAAATGCAGGACTTGATCACCTGTCAAGGCTAGAATCAGGTGAAGAACCAAGTAATTTAGAGGACAACTTGCCTGATGCACAATTGTTCTCCATTCAGGTCGCAGACGAATATTATGGAGACATAATTCAATTTCTCACTACAGGGTGGGCACCATCTGAGTTTACCAAGCAACAAAAGAAACAATTAGTGGTGAAAGCAGCAGACTTCACCCTGATTGCAGGACACCTCTATAAGTTAGGACCAGATGAAATCTTGCGCAGATGCGTTATGCCCCACGAGAAACAGACCATTCTTAAGGAAGCACATTCGGGCATCGCAGGAGGCCATTTCGCAGGGAAGCCTACCGCTCAGAAGATCCTAGCAGCCAGATTATGGTGGCCTACATTACATAAAGACAGCAAAGAGTTTTGCAGATCATGCGATATCTACCAAAGGACAGGATAGCCCTCTAGAAGAGATGAAATGCCGTTGCAACCACAGATCACGCTACGCGCATTCGATAAGTGGGCCATAGACTTCGTGGGCCCTATTAACCCCCCAGGAAAACGAACTGGCGCGAGATATATTATTACAGCAACAGAATACCTCACCCGGTGGGCTGAGGCAAAACCAGTCAGGAATTGTGATGCTGCCACAGCAGCACAATTTATTTTTGAAAACATCATCACTAGATTTGGATGCCCAGTGACTTTGATGAGTGATCAAGGCACACACTTTTTGAATAGCACCATAGAAGCCTTGACAGAGGAATTTGAAATACAGCACCATAAGAGTACACCTTACCACCCTCAAGCTAATGGTACGGTGGAGGCTTTCAATAAGATATTAGAACATGCTCTTACAAAGATTTGCAACAGTCAAAGGGATGATTGGGACCTCAGAGTTAATGCTGTATTATGGGCTTACAGGACCACGTGTAAGAAACTAACAGGGCACACACCTTTCAGCCTGGTATATGGACAAGAGGCTGTTATGCCTATGGAATACATCTTACCCAGTCTAAGGATTGCTCAGCTTACAGAGATGGCTGATTCTGATACTTTAGAGGAGAGATTGGCACAGCTGCTCAACCTGGAGGAAGACAGATTTATCGCAGGATTCCATCAAAAAGTGCAGAAAGCACGAGAAAAAGCTTGGCATGATAGGCATATCAAGAACAAAACCTTTCAGCTTGGAGACTTGGTACTCCTTTATGATAGTAAGTTTATAAAGTTCCCTGGAAAATTCAAAACTCATTGGTTAGGACCATATCAAATCCAGCAAATAACAGATGGAGGTGCTATCCAGCTTCGTACTATGAGTGGGGAGTTTCTTCCTACCTTGATCAATGGCAGTCGGCTTAAGCTGTATCGCGAAGGCCATGCTACCTCCTAGCCCTAGCCCAGAAAGGAAGCAATTGGTGCAGATGTTCAGTGTAGTTGAAATGAAGCATCGCACCCTAAGGAGTCTACACCGGGAAATACTTTAGGTAAGAATTCGCAGCCAGCTTTCCTGGTGGTTGCGATAATTTTGATATGAGGCGAGTTTTTGGCACTTTCCATTTCCAGACGATGCGATATCTTATCGCAGAGGACAGAAAACAGATTGATGCGATACCAAATTTTGAATTGATCAGAGGGCTAGTCACTTCGCCACCTGACAAGCATTAACTGCACGGCTGACAAGTATCGGTTGTACTAAGATTTGGCAGCAGTACGACGATTCTTCTAGATTTGGAAAATCCGATGCGACACCACTCCGGTGCACAGTTTCCCAGCGAAATTTCAAACGGCGTTTGCAATAAATGGGCGCGGGGTGCTGTCTTGTCTATGCATTAAATGCCGCCAACGGGTCCAGTTACTGGTCCGTTGCCTGTTGAAATTCTGCCTTATGATAAATACACGTTCTATTCAAAGCACGGGGCTACTTGATCATTTTCACCAAAAGAGTTGAGCACAGTTGAGCCGAGCCAAGCGTATTCTTAGCAGAGTTCTGAGCAGGGAAACCAGAAACAGTTGCAGACTCTGATTTGCATTAAGATTAGCAATCATAGGAAGTCCAGAGTACCACAGGGGAAGGTTCCTCGCGCCAGACGAGCCTCTCGAAGACGTGTTGCAGAGATTCCAAAGGGGTGGAATTGAGTGCGCTATGACTTCGGTTGTGGCGAAGAAAGGAAAGAAAATTGCTGCTGGTTCTCCGTCTACACGCCAGTCACCGAGAACCTTAGCTAATATGGAGCGTAGCGAGACCCCGAGTAGCACAGAGTCAGAAGAACCGGAGCAGGAACTTCCGGAAGAAGTTACAGTCGCTACCATATACTTCCCACCAAGAATAGAAAATGCACCAGCCATTGTTCTTCCAAGAGACTTTAAATATGAACTCATACTCCCACCGCTGGATAACCGAGTGAAGGAAGAAGGTAACCTGTGGGGGAATATGCATGCTGTTAAGTTTGCTGATTATAATCTGAGAGATTATAAGCTGTACCCACAATTCCGCCGCGATCGTTATATGACGATTCAGAGGAACCCTAGGACAGAGCACGATGAGTTCGTCCCCATGGACCATGTAAGCCATTTAGCACCGTCGGGACTGCTCAATCTCCTGGAGATTCCACACTTTGGACGGGGCCCGGAGGTCAATGCTGTGGTGCGGACGCTACTTTCATGTGTACATGGTGGTTACTTATGGTTGGGTAACCGGATAGATGTTAATGTTGACCTCATTCACCGCATTACCGGTCTGTCGAAGACTGGTTTCGACCCACAGATAAATATTGATGGCGCCACAAAGGATACCAGGCTCTCAACCAAGCAGGTTGCGGAATATAAGCTACAAAGAGGAGGCCGCGCCTACGATGTCAATTCAATACAGGATGACGCCTTGCGGTTTACTGTTAGTCTGTTGGCCGGAAAACTCCTCCTCAAGGTGAGGCCGAAGGAGGTCACAGGCTCAGTTATCCGCCTAGCGATCGAAGTCATAAAGGTAAACCTTACAACTGGAGTTTATTTTTGCTGAATAGTTTCTTTCAAGACTGTGCACAGGCGCAGCAGGATCCACTTCACAGCTTCCACTTCTCGTGGCTGCTGATCCTTATGGCTTTCATTGGATGGAAAGAGCCGCCCAATTCGCAGTTTCCACAACTGGCACCAGGGGCGTGCAGAGGCTCGAAGTACTCAAATCTTTGGGCGAGTAGTCACCCAGAGAAGCACAAGAATAACGCAATGGTATTCCATGAATATTATACATTATTGCTTGAATCCGTCGCAATGATTCCGCGTGTCGACTCGCCGGTCGTTGATCTTTATCAGTCCAAGCTGGAATTTAAAGTCGACAGGGATAAAACCTACATCAGACCCAAAGGATTCAGGAAACATAACGAATGGGCCCCCGGCCCATATCGCATGGAAATCCAACAGGTTGAAGATACCATTAAGAATTGTTTTGATGAGGACATGAAACAAATGTATGATGATCTATCCTCT
Organism: Larix kaempferi; assembly: GCA_027924585.1. Classification (NCBI taxonomy): domain Eukaryota; kingdom Viridiplantae; phylum Streptophyta; class Pinopsida; order Pinales; family Pinaceae; genus Larix; species Larix kaempferi. Next base: position 345,735 of record BSBM01000931.1, read on the forward strand.
GGCCTAGTTCCATTTGATCCCCCAGCTGAGGATCCAGAAGATGTTCAGGAGGTAGATCCTAAAGGCAAAGTGAAAGAACCAATAGGTTCTAAGAGAAAGGTTACTGAAGACCCTTCTCCGGTGCGAGTAAAGAAGAAGAGAACAAAGGCGGTTACTTCCGACGAACCGCAGGCACCAATCATGACAGAGGATGAGTATGATCTCATCGCCAGCCGAATACAGGAGAAGATGCGGGATAAATTCACTGCGATTCAGTCATCGCAGGATCTTATGCGCATCAGCCTTGACAAGAAATTGCGAGAGTTGAAGGCAATAACTGAGAAGACTGCTTCCATGCAGATTCAGCCAGCTCCAACTACAGTCGCAGAAAGTTCGCAGCCCCCTTCACAGAGCAGAGAAGAAAGTATTGCAAGGGACCGCACGAACATTGTTCGTATACCGCCGGGAAGTATTAAGTTCCCTGTACCTATGGAAGTGCAGATGGTTCATCCTCTTGAGGTGAACCTACCAGAAGTACCTGTGGATCAGTTGTACGAAATTTTCCAGCAGATAGGCACGGAGCTGAGGCACAGAGAACAAGTCACGTATGAGCAAAATGTTTTGCTGTCTAACGACAATGTGCAGCTCATTGCACAGCATGAGGCAGAGAGTGCCCAGTTGACGCAATATGTTCAGCGAGAGCAGGATGTCTCTCTTGTTTTAAAGAATATCGCAGCAGAACTTCCGCAGTGCGATATCAGGCCTGAGTTAGACATAACTCAAAAGATCAGAAAAATAGCGGAAAGAGCAAAGGCTCTAGATGAAGAGAAGAAAAAGATGGAGGAAGAATACGAAGCAAGGATTGCTGCACTAGAAGCGAATAAGCCACCTACTCCAGAGGAAATCCAAGAAGCACGAGTGCAAGCTTTCAGAATTGTACAGACACAGATGCACTGTCGGGTGGAAGCAGCAGAGGCTATCCTGGAAGATGCATCAAAAACATGGCTGGAGCTAGAGGAGCTCCCACAGAAAGCCGAGCTCGATCAGCACATTAAGCACTGTGAAGATGCGATAGCAAGAGCTGAAGAAGAGTACAAGGGCTTGAGTGCTCTTGCGAAGATAAGAAAGAAAGGAGAAATCACACAAATTCAGCAGCAGGTGCAGAAATACAGAGAACAGCAGATCAACCTGGCTAACGAAGTTAGCCCGCATGAAAGCAAAGTCGCACATCTGGTTGATGAACTGGAGCAAAAGGTGAAAAGCTTCACCTCAAGTAAAGGAGTCATTGAGGGCACAGAGGACTCCTTGGTAACCGCTGAGCTGCTCAGCGCAGCGCAGGAAGAAGTAACACACATGGATGAAAGTATTAAAGCGCTTAAGGCACAATTCGCAGCAATCTCACGAGCAGCAAAGGATAAGCTTAGGCAGATGAATCAGGCTGTTGTTGCGAGTGGCTCGGGGACGAGCCACAAGTAAGTGTTAGGGGAGTTGTTGGAGAGAACTTCCGCAGCATTTAGGAAGCTGCTAATTTTGGGAAGGATAACTAATTTTGGAGAGAAAGTACCAATTTTGGCGGTAAGACAAAGATATCGCCGTAGCGCAAATTCCGGCGGGAATCACAGCGATAGGTACAGAAAAGTCAAGCATGTGGTACAAAGAAGAGGCCGAAGGGAGAGCTCAACCACCGTAATAAAGGCGTCGAAGATGAAGAGAGGGTTCAGCTACCCTCATTAAAGAAGAAGGACTACAGTCAGCGTTGCTTGAACCAAGAAGAAGCGACGGGCCGATGCATTAAAGACTAAGGACTGCAGGAAGCGGCGACGAGACAGAAGGCGGCCATGGAAGTACAGCCAGTTGACTGTAAGTGGTTAGGGTTGAGTCACTGTTGGGATAAGGCCCACAGTTTTGTAACTGCGATGAGACCTTCGGGCCATCTATATATAGGAGTCTTTGTATATGATAAGGGGTTGGCCACATAGTGATAGAGACATCAGGTAGAGGCTAGTCAAGTCTTTTGTTGTTGCAGAGTATGGACGTCCCTGAGAGAACATAGGGCCAACCTGTTGAGAGATAGTGCAATCCGCAGGGATTGTGAGAAAAAGAGAGTGCATTGTAAAAGGCAGGAAGAGAAAAGAGGTCTATAGAGAAGGGCTCCCACTGAGGTGGAGTTTCCCAGAAGACCCTTGTTGTAAAGAGTGGAAAGGAACTGTGTTTATTCTTCAGAGTTGTAAACAAGAACCGCAGTTCCCCTGGGCGTAGTTCTCGCCCTGGGAGTAACGACGTGCTTATCTAAGTAGCACTATTGTAGTTGTGTAGCTACTGCTCTCATTCACTTGTTTGTGTTATATATGAATGCTTCATTCTGTTATAAGTAATGTACTTGGTCGTCAGTTTAACTTCTGAGTGATGTATAACAATTGCGATAATCATAGCTAACCTCATAGCGAACTAGATAATTGTTAAGCAGAGGATAATGTGCGAGTATGAACTGAATATAAGGCATGAATGGTCTACTTAGACACTGCTCAAAGTAATATTCTACTTAGTTACGTTGCTGCGAGATATCAAGGATTAAGTTCATTAGCAAGGGTTACGCTCGGAGATTAAGTGTTGTTGCTAACTGCAGTGCTAGGATAAGAATAGCCGAGACCCCATATTGATCCAGGAAGCGGTCAAGATTCACTTACCGCAGGAACTAGAAGGGGAAGATATCGCGCCTACGATATCTTAGGTATCGCTAGACGGTCTCACATAGGGGGAAGACTTATCGCATTCCCTGCGTAATGCGATAAGACAGAGGCGTAGCCGGAGTAATGGAATGAGATAGTCATCTCCTGAGGAAGGGGTTAAGGTGGGGTTAAGCACCCTGGATGCCTCGGAACTTGGCTGAGGACACTTGAGTCTTCTGCCTCCCATTAGAATCACTTCGGGTGAGACTTCAGGTTGCTTCTGCGACCTGTTGCCGAAAGGGCCAGTGAGCTAAGGGTTCTGTTGGTCTAAAAGATACCGCAAGCCCGGGTCTGTCCGGAAAGTGAAGGAAGCGAGATCAACAACAAATAATACTTAAAATTTGTAGGGGTTTGGGCTTGCTGAAGTTGCAGTTTCCTGAAAGATGCCAGATATTTTTGTAGGTTTTGTTGACCATAAACTCTCGGCCGAAAAATACCTTCCAAACCCTCATCTAAGAGTTTAGTTCAAACTCTTGTCCGAGAGTTTTTTGAAAATACAGCGTGGTGATTCGTTCAAACTCTCGGCCTAGAGTTTTTTTAAACTCTCGGCCGAGAGTTTGAACTCTCAAAACTCTCGGCCGAGAGTTTGAGGTTGACTTTTTTTCCCCTTGTTGGAAAATTCTAAATAGTTGGAGTTACTAGATGTCCTCAAGAACATATCATTCCATTTGAATATTGGAATTGGGTTTCCATCCTCAGATCATGCATCTTTATATTCAAACTTTTGAAGTGCTCAAAATTTTGATACATAAACATATAGAAAATATGTGAAGGATATCTTCAATTGCTAGGAACTCATCTAGTTTTTCATGTATATTTTGGATTATGAAGCAGCAGACGCTGAACCTAGGGAAGGAATTTTTCGACATGGGAGTTGGACTTAGTAGAAAACCTAGAATCACTTCATCAACTTTCTTGTCATTAGCATACCCTAGAGTTGTGCAAATCAGGCTTAAGGCCTTCCTTGATGTTTTAGAACTACACTATAATCTCATATGGAGGACGAGTTGGAGGGAGTGCAATTCCCTCTTCTAAGTGTTGTAGCATAAAGTAATTCCTATATGAAGGCTGCAAGTTTTGGTAGGATGATGCAAGGGTTTTTCATTTATTTCTTGCATGGACAGAATCTTTGGTATACACAACATCTTTTGGAGGTTCAGGGAATTTATGTTGCAAAGGTTTTCAAACAAGTTTGATGATAGAATGGACCCTTGATTTGAGGAATAGTGTTATGCACACCAACTTATGCACTCTAGGAAGTATACTAACTGGGGGAAAAATCCTTAGGATAGGGTGGAATCCCATAGGTGAAAGGGATCTTGGTCTGCAATGGCTAGTGAACAAGATTCAAGAAGAATTTCACTCAGGTCTAAAGCTAGTTACTAGGGTGTCAAAAACATCATCATGTTTATCGTATATGTGTTCATCTCCAGTAAATAAAGGAACATTGAATTTGGATTTAGCTTTTGGGGCCATCTATGTGGTTAGGACACAATGAAAAAATTTGTTTGGGCTAGTGGGGATTCTCTGAGAAAATTAGGGCCAATTACTAATTAATTGACTCCTAAAACTGATAATAGTTCAAAAGGTTGAAAACTTATAAGTACCCAGGAAAATGGTTGGCGGAGCTTGTTTGGTTGTCGATGCTCACTAGATATCTCTGTTAGATGGTAACTGCAACTTTCTTTAGGACCAGCTGATGACTTAACAGTTTGTAATTTTTTTCCCTTTTAATAAATTTGAAAATTAAAAAGGAGATAATCAAATGGTTCTTAATAATTGATCTGGCTCTTATTCGAGTGGCATTAAATGTTACTTGGGACCCAAATTTCAAAGTACACAAGGAATACGATGATGTAGATTCCACGAGGAAAATGTACTTTATCTATCTTGACTTTATTGATCAGTGGTTTTGACGGAAACTGGAGTGGTTTATTTTAGAGGTAACTCCCCGAGGCTTGGTAGTTTTGCTAAAGGTGTCTTGTGAGGATTTATCAATCAAGATGCTTCATGTGTTTGGTGGTGTTGGCATAACTCCTCCATAAGACAAATTATGTCCTTTGCTTCTGATCAGCGTGCTTTGGATGTGAGCCGTATATTTAATGATCACCTTTTTTATTTGCTCATTCACTTTCACTATCACCAGATCATTTCCCTAGTAAATCTCGTTTTTATTGCTCATTCAAATTATATCCACGAGAATCAGCTTGATGATTTTATTTATCAGGGAGCTCTCAGTTTTGAATAAGTATTGGGGAAATTTCTTGACCCAGCACAAAGGAACTTGATCCATGAATCACAAAAACACCAGAAGACATTGGTAATGGGATAAAGGGATAGGGCATTTGCTTCTGAAGAGAGATCCAAGAGAGAAGAATTGGAATAAATCAATGAAGCTCTAGTGCTTAGTACAATTCAGCCTAAAAATTTGGCATAGGAAAAGTTAGATATATAGTAGGGAAAGAATCCCATGGCATCCAGTAAGCCTTAGAATCCTTTGCAGAACCTGACTATTCTAATGCAACAAGCAAAGGACCTTCAAGGTAAAATGTCTCTGCCTACTATTCCTCATGTTTTTATTGGTACTTCTTCCAATGTCATTTATGATTTGATAGTTGAGTTGAGGGTGAAATGGTTACTCTCACAACAACTTTAAATTCTAAAACCTCCAAGTCTAGTGTTAGAATCATTGATTTAAAAGAAGAAAAACCAGAAGAATAATTTCACTCAAATTTAGTTATTAAGGAACCTCCTCAATTACCTCCACTTTATTTCCCAGCCCTTCCTATTGGTTCCCTACCAAGTTGCAATCCTAAGTTTGCTATTGATACTTGTATTCCCACTACTACTGATGTTACTGAACCTATCTCATGACTTGTTCATGATCTAGTTCCTCCTTTATCACTTCCTACCCAGTCCTTGGATCATGCCTCGAAGCAGGTCATTTCCTTTTCTCTCCCACATGAGGGTGATGCCCCATCAAATTCACATCCCGGTCCTTTACCCACAACTCAAGTTCAATCTTCAAAACCATATTTCCATTCATTAAAAAAAATGATGTTGTTAGATCTCTGCAACATAAAAACACTGTTCTTTTTTAAGGTTCAACTCAATATCAGGTTGATAGCTCATCTCCTCCTATACCTACCCTCATTCATCCAAACCTTGAAGTCTTTCTAGATCCCGCTCAAATCCCATATACTTCCTTATCCCTACCGATACCCATAGCTACCTATGCAAGTTTGCTAGTACCTTCATCAAAGGACACATCCGATTTCAGGGAATATACAATGGTTGCACTAGGAAATTATTTCTTTAGTAGAAAGAAAAATGTAGTAATTAGGAAAGGTGTAAAGAGAACCAGGGAAGGGAAAATGGCAGTAGGCCCAGTTGAGAACCAGGTTATTTGCAAACATGCTACTGTTGATCCTAGGAGAGAAGTTATTGGTATAGCAGCTTCCATGGGAGCATTTGCTGGTGCTAATTTTGATTATGTTTCCACCTTGAACCAAATGTTAGATGATGAAAATCCTAAGTCTGTTGCTCTAAAATCATAAAAGGTTTATCTGTAGGAATATTTTGATAAGAAGTTGGATGAACTCAAAACTTAGCATCAAATTGAGATGCAAAATTTTCAAGAGTAGTTTTAAGAACTTTCTACTCAGAAGAAGGTTGTAGATGAGAATATCATTATTTAAGCCATGAGCTTAGGGATATCAAAGAAGAACTTAAGTAGTTCAAATTTCAGTCATTTACTTCTTCATTTTTCAAGTTAACTATACAATAATTTAAAGTTGAAGATATTTCTATTCATGAAAGTTTTATGCAAACCCAAAATTTATTCTTTGAAGGATTGAATGGCATTCAAGATGACTATAATATTTTTGAGCATATGTTGGACCAACTTGAAGAACATTATGACAGGATGAATAAATCCGATAAAGCTTATGTGCAACTTTGTGAGTGGCAAAATCACTTAAAGAATGTCCCATAGACTATTCCTCGGATGGACTCAAGTTCAAACGAGTTCGAGTATCTTTGAAATCATGGGGAGTTTTATGTGAGGATGATTCTACTTTAATTTTTAAAGGGAAAAATATTTGTGCAAAGTTTTGGGCTTTGCAAGACAACATAATGGAGCTTCTCAAATTGCTGATATTTGAGTTGGTTGATGCTCTACCTCCAATACTGAGGATTGTTGAGGTGGATCAAAAGAGAGATGAGTCAGTTGAGATGATTCATTCTATTGTCCAGGTTGATTTGTTTCTCCTCCTATCATTTATTTCAATACCCGCATCTCAGAAAGAAGCCTTGGAGAATTTATTTGAAAATTAGTCTAAAATTAGAAGCAAACAAATTCAATTGTATTTATGCAAGGCTCATCTCCAGCTTGAACATCCCAACTATCAAGATGTATCACAAATGTTGGATGTCTATGCTAGTTGGAAGGATTATGTGATCAATCTTAGTCAAAGTAGTTATATATTCCTAAGTTTTATGAAGTCTGGTGCTGATTTGTGGATTTTCTTTATCCACTTTGTTGTATTTATATACCTTTATTTGTAAGGAAAATGGTGGGACACCCTAGTCGGGCTACTAGTGAAATGTTTTGCATCATATCTTGTTGAAATCTTTGTGTTCCTTTATGAACTTTGTGATATTTTGCAATCCAGTTAATGGAAAGTGAAGGATGTTCTACATATTTGTCTTGACTTGAGGAAAGTTTGAATTTTCTCGACTTTAATGTGTTCCCGAGTTATTCTTCTCCATCTTTCAACTTTATTAGTTAGATTTTATAATTTCCTTTTGCATTATAATGTCTATAGCTTGATTTTGAATTTATTCATTAATCAAGTATGTTATGGACATGATATGATGAAATTTTTTCACCAAATCTGCTCATGTTATGTTGTTTTTATTTTTAGAGTAACTAATTAGCTTGTTAGTTTTGCTAAATATTAACCAAGTTATCTTGTAATTAAATTTTAGATGATCTATGTTATATTAAACCCCATGCTTTCTTTAATGATGTTTTATTGAGATTGCATAATTAATTGGTTTTAATACTGTTTAAGAATTTGTTCTTGGCCATTTGTTGTACAATTAATTATCACATATTATTGATTTTTATTTTCCTTTAGATTAATTCAAATTAGCAGGTTTTCCTATTGACCGATAGTAACTTAGGTTTTGTCTATGAGATCCGATATTATTTTTGAAAAGAATAGGACTGATTAATTAGAAATTAGATCAAATAAAACTCATTAAGTTCCTTTTAGGAGAAAAATATTAACTTGTGGATAACAAGGCCCTGATATCCATTGGAAGCAGTCATACAAAACGACTGAGAACTAGGAAGACTCTTGCGCAGGTTATTTTGACACTCTTCGATTGGATTTCTATCCTTTGCATTGACGAGTATAACTATTTTTCCCATCAACAAATGGTGTTAGAAGGAGGGCCAGTTAGGAATTAATGGCTAAAAAAAACCATAATAAACATCCAGCCATGTGCTCTGCATTCTCAACTCACAGTCGTTCTAATTCCCCTATCATGTTGGATGTTCCTACCACTTCACATCCAAGCCGATATCCACACCACATCCGCATTCCATTCGCCCTATAGGTGATCCTATAGTTTCTACACCTTTGCCAAAAAATCCCTATTATGAGCAGTTAATTCAAAACTCGTAAGATATTCTAGCCAAGACCCAGTCTAGTTTGGCCACAACTCAGGATTTATAGGAGCAATTTCCCCATCATTTTGAACAACTAACTGAGCCTATTCTGCAACCTGGTAAGGAATTACCAATTGACAAGAAGCCTAAAATCACACCATTAATCAAAACACCTAATTACATATTCCGCAATCTCCTGACTATCCAAACTGATCCTACTCCCATAGACAAATAATTTAATTCTCCAAATTGACATCAACCTGTCTTAGGATCAAGTGGATCTGGTCACCCACCCATGGCAATTGAATCTCCTCTAGATTCCCCTTATGGGAGCTCATCTAAAGAGGAATCCTGAGGAAACCATTATGATCGATCCTTTTCCAGGTCTTCTAAGTCTCAGGGATCCCAACATATGGCCAATAACCAGAATAGAACTCAGATGGTTCAAGATGCAGTCACCGTGCCTGGTCCACATCATCCATTAACTAATAATGTAGAAAAAATCTTACCGAAAATTGATCCGAACACTAAACGACCAATAGATGATCATATAAATAAATTTATGTTAGTAATTATCCCAAGAAATGTAGAATATGAGGAGATAGCTTGTAGGTTGTTTCCCTATAACTTCAAGGGAAGGGCCTCTACGTTGTATTTTACTCAACAACCATGGATGATTGTGTCTTGGGAATAGCTTGAAACCGCCTTCTTGGAAACGTTTGGCCATGACAAAACCCTCAAGGTTTTAGTGATGGAATTGTCTAAGATGAAGATGGATAGTAAGGAAAGAATCAAGGATTTTAATCGAAGGTTTTTAACTTTGAAAAAAAATATTCCCGTTGTTTCTATGCCAGTCAAAAAAAAAAATTGTAGCATATTATACAAAGAATCTACCTTTGACTAGAGCCATGTGGGTTATGAGATCTTGCAAATAAACTCTCCAACAATCCTTTGATCAAGTTGTGTTGATTGAGAAGGATATGTTTACCTTAAAATATAATCCCAATACTAATAGCGATTATCCTTCTACCTCTCAGAGGAAACCAGAGCCACTCTCAAAACCCTCTATGGCCAAAAAGGATCAGGGAGCAATTGATCTGGAAATTATGTAGAAGATCCTTCAAAGGGTTTCCAATGAAGTGGTCGATATGAGAAATAAATTAGGTGAAGGTCCATCTAATTGGGGATATTATATACCCCCTTATAGAAGGCCATATCAACGTCCTCCCAATCAGCAGATGCCTCCATTAGAGGAGATGAATCCATATGATATTGCTAATGTCCTGAGAGATCTGATAACTGGCCCCAAGCCTCCTTCGGAGAGGAATGAACCAAATTTTAACTAGTACATAGAGGATGATGAAGAAATACCTCAAAATGATGAAGAACAACTTACTCATATTGTTAATCATTTTTCTGAACTACCGAGAATTTAAGAAGAGAAACATTTTGAGCCTATGTACGCTATACAACATCCTTACAACACATGTCATAAGGAACAGTTAACCTAAGATTCTCATGCTACATCAAAACCTAAAAAAACTACTCCTTCAAACATTAGATCTAATACTCAAAGAGAGATAGCTATACCTAACCTAGAATATGATCCAGTGGAAGACTTGAAAAGGGTTAAGGCTAGTATTTCCTTGTTTGAACTTATGAAGTTCCCAATGATTCAAGAAAAATTTCTTCAAAATTTGGTTGTTAATACAAGTAGTATTGTTGAAAATAACATTGTGGAAACTCCTATGAGAATAAATGATGATCAACCTACTTCTCTACCCCCAGTTGGTAAGAATATCGACACACCACCATTCCTTCTTTATTTTGAAATATTCAACAGAAACATACACAATTGCATGGTGAGTTCTAGTGCATCTTCCAACATCATGCCTCTTTCTATATGTAGGAAGCTAAATGCAGATATGAAACCCTCTCCTACACAAATAGTTCAGTTGGATAGATCCAGGGTTAAATTTTCAGAGGAACTGAGAAATTTATTTATGAGGATTTCTTCTTACCCCCGTATTCACTAGATGATTTCTATTTGTAGTGGATGATGTCCCAAAATCTTATGGGATGTGGTTGAGCAGAGACTAGTCCAAGAAAATGAGAGGATACTTCGCTACTGAATGGTCACATTTATGGCTACCATATAATGGGAAGAAGAACAAGATTAGATTCAATAAGGAACCTTACCTGAAACAGATTGTCACTGATCTCAATGACCCTAGTGAACCTTCCCTTTTTCTGATTTATCACACAGGAAATTATGGTGTAGATACCTTTTTGGGGAATTTCCCTACAGAAACTTCACCCTTCACTGAAACCGATAATCAATCTGAAATTATGCAATTTTCTCAGATAGATTCATTGACATCTATCTTGTACAATGTATATAATTTAAATACAAACATTAGGATAGATAATACATGTTGGACTTTGTTTTTTTATGGTTCCTAGTCCAAAGAAGGTGCTGGAGCTGGGTGTGTTTTGATTAATCTAGCTGGAAATAAGATTTTGATAGCTTGTAGGTTAGAATTTGAATGTACGAATAATGTAGTTGAGTATGAGGAACTCATATAGGGTCTTAGAAAATATATCGACTTAGAAGTTGAGGTTCTTAAACTTTATGGTGATTATGAAATAATTGTTAAACATGCCATGAATTCAATTCATTGTACTTCTAATCATTTAAAGGATTATCATAAATAATTGTGGAGTTTAACTAACAATTTTCAAGCTTTCAATAATAATTATATACCTCGATCCTAAAACTTCAATGTTGATTTGCTTGCTAATGTCGCATCAAAATTACTTCCCCCTGATGGTTTTGCACCTGATGCATTTTCTGTTGAATTAATGTATAGGACTTCGATCCTTGATAATGTGACTAATTGGAAGGTATTCAACAATGATCGACAGATTTCAGAATTCCTTAATTCACAAGATACTTTTAAAGATTTTTCTATAGATGAGCATGTTCATGATGAATCTCTTTATAATTCACAACAATCTGGTTCTTCCACATCTGATCCCCACAACTCCACTACTCTTACTCCAAAATCAATTGTTAGAATTGAGAAATTTTATAATCTACAAGATAAATTTAAAAGAGTCACAAATTGTAAGACTAATAGTTCTTTTATGAATTATCAGGTCATCAACTTAGGCACTAAGAAAAATCCACCAAACATTATTCCAGGAATAGAATGTACACCCACTAAGAAAGCGACCTTCATTAGAATATTCAAGGAATATAAAGATGTGATTTCCTGGATGTACAATGATCTGAAAACATTTGATACGAATGTTATGCAACATAGCATCCTTATGAAACCCCGGGATAAACCTTATCAACAAAATCTCAGGAAAATGCATCCTATCCTCGAGTTATCAGTCAAGAAATAATTAGAAAATATTTTGGCTTCTCGGATTATCTTTCATGTATGACATACCCAATGGTTAGCCAATCTAGTCCCTATTCAGAAGAAGAACAGAGATATTCATCTCTGTGTCAGCTTCCAAAATTTGATTAGGTTGTCTAAAAAGGACAACTACCTAGTGTCACCCATGGAACAGATTCTTTAGAAGGTATCGGGTTCATAATTTTTTTTTGCTAGATGGTCTTTTTGGGTATAACCAGTCTCTAGTTTCTCATGCATATCAGCTAAAAACTGCTTTTAGAACACCTTGGAGAACTTTTTTCCTATAGGAAAATTCCCTTCGAATTGATTAATGTAGGTGCTACATTTTAAAGAGAAATGGAAATTGCTTTCCAAGGTCTAATTCACAATTGTGTCGTTGTATACCTACATGATATCACGATATTTTCTAAGAAAAGGAATGATCATTTCTTTCATTTAAGACAAATTTTTAACATTGCAAAAAATATGGTGTATCATTAAAACCAAAGAACTCTATTTTTGCTATAAAAGAAGGTGGGTTTCTTGGGTTTGTTGTTTCAAAACATGGAATGATGATTGACCTAGAGAGAACTTAAAAATATAAAAAAATAATCTTCCTAACTCAAATAAATCAATGCATTCCTTTCTAGTCAAAATAAATTTTGTTAGAAGGTCCATTCTTAGCTTCGCTCAAATTGTTAAACCCTTGAAAGATATCTTAAATAAATATTCAGTCTTTAAATGGAGTAAGATCCATAATGAATCTTTTCAAAAACTCTGCGAGGTCATTGCGGAAGCCTTGGCATTGATGTGTCTATATTTTTCAAAAATATTTTATGTTATATACTTTTGCTTCTGGCATGGCTTATGTTGTAGTTCTGACACATCAAAATTCTGAAGGAGATGAAATACCAATATATTTTATGACCTATGGAATTAAAGGAGATGAACTTAACTACCTTGAGGTGAATAAACAAGCCTATGCTCTCTATAAGGTGGTCAAGCACTTCAAAACATAACTCCTTAAATTGAGAACCAAGGTAATAGTCCCCTACTCCACAGTTTAGAACCTGATAATTTAGAAAGAAATTGGGGAGAAATGTGCTCACTATATGAAAACATCGCAAGAGTATGATTTAGAAATCAAGCTAGATAAGATTGTGAGAGGAAAAGGATTTTGCAATTTGGAAACAAAACCTGTTGAAACACATAAGGCATAATCATAATGGTAAAGGGAGGAGTCTTGTGTTGAAAATCAAATTTATTTTGTTCCTATAGTTCCTAATTCGTGGTATAATGATATCAATTTTTTTCTAACATGGGTATATGCCCCTAAAAAATTGGAACCAAGAATGAGAAGAGATATTAGGCTAAAAGTTGCTCCTTATCAATTGATTGAGAATATTCTTTGTGGGAGGAATTATGATGGAGTTAATTTGCATTGTGTTGAAAAGGAAAACACTGACAGGATATTAATGGAATTACATGCAAGATCCACTGGTGGATATTTCGGTGGAGAAACCACAACTAACAAAATTTTGAGGGATAGTTACTATTAGCCAAAGTTGTTTAAGGATGCTTATGTCTTCTCTCACAAATGCGAGGTATGTCAAAAAGATTCTAGCAGAATAAAATGGGCTGCGTACCCCCTCCAATCAGTCACTGTTGATACCGCTTTTTGACAGTGGAGTTCGGACATAGTCATGACTCATACCAATCAATCCTCCCTCTTCCATGAAAAATAAGTACATCCTTATTGCTATAGACTACTTCACAAGATGGGTGGAATCAATTCCACTTCGGGTAGTGAACACAAATCGGGTGATTTTGTTCCTTTAATCAATATCATAACCATGTTTGGTGTTTTAGAGTTAGATTAGTCTTTGAAAATGCATTGTATTTCTCTTTTGGATACCTTAATGAATTTGCATTGGATAAAGGAATTCAAATAAAACATTCAACAATATATTACCCACAAGGAAATGGATTAGTTGAATCAACCAATAAGATGATCAAAATATTGAAAAGGACTATAGCAAGTCATCAAAACAATTGGCACACTCAACTCCTTAACACCTTATGGGAAGATAGGGTAACACCTAAGGATGCTACTGGTAATTCACCCTTTTGTTTGGTACATGGAAAGGAAGAAATCCTTCCTCCAAATATTTCTTTACCTTCTTTACAATTATCTCAATATGTTCAGGAGGATGATTTCCCTTCTTTAACCCATACTAGGATAAATACCCTACTTAAATTCGAAGAAGATAGGGAAAATTCGAAAGACAAATTTTATCAGCATCAACAACTTGTCAAATGCTAGTTTGATGAAAGGTCCTCTTCCGAAAGGAATTTTCAAGTAGGATATTTAGTCCTAAAATGGGATAATCAACACGAAAATAAGGGTGAACAAAAAAAATTCCAACATTTGTGGTTAGGACCATTTACTATTATAGAAAAAGTTGGTTCTAGCACTTTTCATTTGCAAACACTAGAAGGGAAACCTAAAACATTTCCAATGAATGCACAGATCCTTAAAAAATACTTCTCCTAGTCAAATTTGACAAGAATCATATAACTTGGTTTGTTTTCTTTTGTTTTTATAGGTAATTCATGTTTCAAAATTTTAGTTAATTTGGTTGTTATTTAATAAGATGGCTATTGTTAATTCCCGCTGGTATCATATCTTTTTCTTCTTGGTTAGTCTATCATTTGCTAAGTTTTATGAAAAGTAAGGTAAGGAAAATGCATGTTATTCGATCCATTTCATAGCCAATGTGAACATCACTTCTCAAGATATTGTCACTAAGTTATCTATCATTGATGGAAAGAATGTTTTGATAATTATCCCAAATATTTTGAATACCTTAATTTCTGAATTAAGTATAAAGATTGATTTTGTTTGAAAGGAGTACTTTTGATATGGAATGGGTAACCATGTTAATGATCAGTAATCATAAAACTCTTTATATCATCCCTTACTCTTAAAGAGTTTTAGTTATCCTTCCCCATTTATTGGATAATCTCCGAGGAGGTTAACAATAATTACAACTTGGATTTTGGTTATAAAAGGAAAAACCTAAGAGGTTGATTGAAGGATAGGATGTCTCATTACAAGCTGGCCTATCATGATCATAGTTTCTTATAGAGTGAAATTACCACTTCTGGACACCAACCTAGGGTGATGGATTTCAATTGTAAGGCTAATGGACAAGAGGTCTCATCACGAGCTGACATGTTCACTTCTGTAGGTCTCTATGAATGACGCTTCCATTAGCTGGTTATCAAGCTAGGTTAGTGTCCTTTAGTAGATATTCATGAGGTTTTATCTGTTACTTAAGCCTATAAGTTGTATATATATGCATAATTGAGGGGACCAAAGCAACTAAATTGGGTTAAAAAGAAACCTTGTCGAGGCTATGGATGCATGTTGGAAGCAGTGGCAATGCCTGTGATATTCAAGTTTAATATTATATTTATTGGTTAAATTATTGTGCTCGTGTTCTATTATCATGATTATTCCTAGAAGGTTCAGTTCTATAATGCTTTAATTCTTATGCTTTGCTTAAATTTTGAATCTTAAGAGAGTGGTATTAACCTTCTAATAAAGTTGATTACTTATTTAAAATCTCAGAAAACATAAATAAGGGGTGCATGAATCTATTCAACTATGAAGAATGAGTTGATTGCATTATAAGTTACATAACTTTAACTTTCGGAGAATTTAAAACCTTTTAACTAACTAGAGATAACCACTTCTTCCAAGTGATCCACTATTTGTTGTATCCATAATAGATCCCATCACATTTTCTTCTAAAAATGATTGGATGCCATTTAATTTTTATTTTTTTTGGAATATAAGTTGTTTGGATTGAATTTCTTGTTTACATAATAAGACCTTTTATTATTAATACCTTAGAATGAATTTCAATCAATTATCCTTCAAAACTATGCTTTTTCCAACGTACCCAATGCATAAATTTTCAAGTTTATGTATAAACATCAGATCTCCGATCTTGGGATGTGCTAGTTTTTTTTATTTAAAACTTTCGACATACCGACTCCGACCTATTTTTCAATTATCGGATCCTATAAATCGGAAAGTTTTCCAACTTTAGTTTTTCATTTCTGACACCCTCACATCGATATTTCAATTTCAACACTATTCTTGGGTGTCAAAAATCATAAGCTATATTGTTTTAAAAGGATAATTTTTGCTCCCAATATCCAGATTCCGATATTTTATTTCATAGGACGTCCGAAAGTCGGAAATGTTATTTTTAAATCATCCAAAAAATGACCTGAGACTCGAGACTCGATAATTTTGCATGGCCCCACATCGGAATCACATATCTCACATCAAAAGCTTCTACATCTGACACATGTGTGAACTAGTTGCTCCTAAGAACCAGTCAAATCGAAGAACAAATTTATAATGATGATTTAACCACCATTTTTTTACGACCATTTATGGTTGATAATTAGTTGATCTCATCTTGCGTTGGTCTATACTTACTCGATTTTTTAATTGGTTTTTTCCATTATACTCTATTTCCTTTTATACTTGGATACGAGTCGCATAACGATCAGATCTTACAGGAGAATTTGCATTGCATTGCATTATAATTGTTGTAATTTATCTAAGTTATTGTACAGTTATTATTTCTTTTTATTTATATTTTTTTCAATGAAAAAAAACCATATTATTGGTATTCATTGATAAGAATCAAATAGTACAAAAATATAAGTCATTGTGTGTAAATGACTTATATCATAAAAGAAGGCCTTATGGAGCCCAGAATCAACATCTAGATTACAGAAAAAGACATAGAAATATTCCTGTGCAGACCATGATCAAGCTAGGGTCTGATCATAGATCAATACATAAAAAAATTCAAAAAATGCATTGTCACTACAAGCATGTCATGAAAACCTGATCCGAGTCGAGTAGAAGACTCTCTTGATATTCTTCCCACCTAATATAACCTTCAATTCCTTCATGAGCATTTTTGGATAATGTTTCAGCAAGTGCATTATGTTGTCTATATATATGTTCAAAAGATATATTCTTGAAGAAAAGTATAGCTTCCTTAATTCTGTGAAACCAGTTGTTAACACCTAAAAAGTGCTCACTAGCTCATTTCCTTATTCACATGACCCATTTGTCCACTTTTTCCACCATCTAAGCCTCTAAAGCCAACAAAAGGTCACCAAAAGACCTTAATACACCCCTTTTCCCACTCAAAAAGATTATTTTTCCTAAAAAAGCATAAAAAACCCTCAAAAAGGGTCCAAAATTCCCAAAAATATTAAAAAGGGAATAAAAATATTAATTTTATTCAAAAAAGGAAAAAGGGGGGAAAAGTACCTAAACCATGTTGGTCAATACCATTGGTTTCCACAAAACCATAATGGTATTCCCCACCACCAAAACCTATAAAAAGGTGGTAGGGGCTCCTCATTTCAGATCCATCCATATTCCTATCCTCATGCTGCCAAAATCTCCCTTGAGCTTTTGGCCATTGTAGCAACCTTGGAGAAAGGACCCTTTGGAGTTTGGAGCTACTCACCCTTGGAGCCTCTCAACTATCTTCATCACTTGGAGGTATTATTATTGCAAGCACTTGCTTGCCCCCATTTTCAATACAAAATTATTTTTTATATTTCTTGTTCTTGTTTTTTAATTCAAAAATGCACATGCTAGTTTAGTTTAGATTTAGATTTAGTTTATTGTTTTTGCTTAATATTGAAACTGCTGCTACTAGTTAGCAGGTGCCCATTGCATTGAGCTTGGTTGCAAAACCAAGCCAACAGTTTTTGGCGACTCCGCTGGGGAGAATCTTTAGATCTCAAAATTTTATTTTTTGCTTTAGATCTTAATTTTTGATAGTATTGGTTAGTTTAATTCATAGATCTACCACCATAGATAGCAGATCCATTGCTGTTCTAGATCTTGGCCCATTTTATTTCCATTAACAACCCAAAATTCTCAATTTTCGGGTTCGTTTTTCGGCGTCTGCGTACAGCTTTCGCCTCGCGGCTTTTTGCCCAACAGTCGAGCGGCTCATCGCGACTGTGCAGCCCTTTTCCGTGCGGTTCACCGCGGCTTCGCGGCCAATTAGCGCGCTGCACATCGCGGCTTCGCTGACATTTTCCGCGTTGTACATCGCGACTGTGTGACGAAATCCCGCGCGGTCCATCGCGGCTTCGTGGCTGAAAACCACGCTGCCCATCGCGACTGTGCGACAGAAACCCACGCAGTCCATCGCGGCTGTTCTGTCAAAACCCGCAATGCCATTTTTTCCATTTGGCCAATCTATTTAAAAAATTAATTTTTTACTGTATTTTCTGCCCACATAGCACATTTTACAGTACTAAAATTCCAGCATTGTTTACAGCCATAGGAAAATTTTACTATTTAGAATGCACCTTTGAAAAAGTCTTTTTAAAAATTTTCAAAAATTGAAAGAAGGATTTATTTTGCATTTTATCTAGATAAAAAAAATTTTGCTGTTTACTTCCTTGATATTTTTCCCATAGCAATTTTTGAAAAAGAAATCCATTTATTTCTTTAAGAAGTCATATTATTTGCTTTCCTATTTCAAAAGATCCTTTGTTTTTTGAATAGTTTTTGCAAAGCATTTAATTTCCATTTATTGAAGAAGTCATTTGCTTTTCTATTTCAAAAGATCCTTTGTTTTTTGAATATTTTCTGCAAAGCATTTAATTTCTCAAATTCAGTTTAAAATACCACACGTGCACCCACTCAAACACATAATTTAAACTGAGCCTTAAAATTTACCCTAACTTCAACCCACTTTTAACCCCACTTGGGGAACACTTAAAAGAACTTTGTAGCTAGGTAGTATTGAGGGGATAGGTGTTCCAATAACACCCCTCAGTTATTACATTTGAGACATAGCTGTTGTCCATTAGGGAACCAAAATCTCCTATTATTTGTTGGCACGGTCATAACCAGTTTATCGGAAGGCCTCTCCCCTAGGAGGGTTGAAGTCGCGAGGATGGTTCCGGAAGTCTGAGTGGAATACCGAAATCCATTCAGTAACCGAAGGCTACCATTCGCAGTTCTCGGGATATCCCTGTATGGGGGTATTGCGGTAAAAGGACCAAACGGAAGATTTACCTTTTCTGGACGTGTCATGAACGGAGTATCCTAGTTGCCATTCTTTAGGATTGATTACCCGGTGTCCCTCCCGGTAGGGGGATATCTAGCCGTTGATTCAACACTCAATATTGTCTGACTTGGATTTCATCACCTTGCAAAGAATATCGTTTGTTGATTCACAATACTTTTAGTTAGGTGTTTGCATGATACAATCCACTTTGGTCTAGTAGCACCTCTTTTTTCTAGAAGCTGTTTGCATGTTGGTATTCTGACCATTTTTTGCATCCCTCCACTTACTATAGCACAGCTGCTATAATAAGTGCTTTTTGAGGTTGATTTTTTGGCCTGAGAGCCTTCATTTTCACTCCCCTTCTTGCACCCTTGGTTGCATTAGGGTTTGAGTTTTTTATACATTACCATTTTACACAGAAGATTTTTTCACAAAAAACTTTTTCTCACCATTGAGAATTTTAGACGCTCTCGTCGTCTTCAGGGCGAACTCCCAGAGTTCAGTCTACTTGGCTCTCCATGTCACCGACGCCGAGCCTTATCCCTTGACTCGACACATTGTCGGTCAAACAGACAGTCATCCAATTATGACATGCCTCACTTCACATTAGATTTTGAGGCAGAATCCGAAAACCCTACCGAATTATTACCAACCAACCTCATGGCTGGGACACAATTCGACCCACTTTTTACCAGGACCATAGGTGATACATCCACAAACCCTTCTACTGCGGTGCCATCCATGGCAACAACCACCCCCCTGGGTATTCCTAATATGGGGGACACTCCATTTTTAGGGATGCCCAACACAGGACCACCTGCTATTATGGGTACGTCGAACATAGGGGTCACACCCCCTCTCATTTCCACAACCCATATCCCAGGAATCCCTACTACTATTCCTAACCCGGGTGTAACCCATGTTGCACTTGGAAGCGCTGGCCCATACCAGACCACAACTATTGGAGGACACATACCTTCAATACCTAGCATACCTTTAGGCGCTACTGGACCCCTACATCATACCACGATGACTAGTCATGTCCCAGTCACTATGCCACATTCATCTGCTAGCTTACCATACATGGCGAGTCTGAACTTACCATACTTAGCCAGGTTAACCAATGATCCTATCCGACACGACCCTGCGTGGCCTCACATGCCCACCAAACTCCCCTCCGAGATCCCTAAGTTTGAGGGCAAGGCAGGTGAGGACCCCCAGAACCATATCATGTCCTTCCATCCATGGTGTTCCTCCAAATCCATAGTGGACGACTTTGTCCGCCTTTGTCTGTTACAGCGCACCTTCACTGGCTCTGCAGCCAAGTGGTATATCGAGCAGCCCCATGGGACCCATGCCACCTTTACCTCCCTTGCCTCGACCTTCCTGCAGTTCTTCAAGTTACTCGTCCCGCTATGACGCGGGAGTCGAGATCCTACTGTCTTGCAGACAGAACACGGCCACCCACATCACTGACCACATTCATGAGTGGCATCGATGCCGAAGCCTCTGCAAAATCAAGTTAGACGACCGCATCTTCTTAGATTGGTTCCTAAAGTCCCTTCTCCCTCTCATTGCCAAGGATGTGGCATCCGAACGACCCCAGTCTGAAGAAGAGGCCATCCTCAAAGCCCAACAGTTTGACCTCATTTACGCCCAGTCGGGTTATCTGTATACCATTTATACCAGACGCCCCTCGGGGCGAGTCATCCCAACACGATGCGCCGGGGGCATCCCATGCACTGATGGCATCATTGGTCGTATGACCTCGCATCCCCAACCCTTTTTCCATTGCACATCCTAGCCATGGTCCCGACCTTTCGCGGGCTACATCTCAATCTGGAGCAACCAGTTCATATGCTCCCATGGAACATCACCACCATACCCATGGACCTCATGTCCACCTCAGTGCTTTGGTCATGCACCACCTGCATACCCCCCCCAGCCGCACCTTAGCCAATGTATTACCGCAGCAAGCTGCGACAGCTAGCCCAACACCTCCAATAGCTCAGGGTTACCAACAACCCCCAACAGGTAACTGGACCACCCCCCAGCCCCACCGACTTATTATCCACCACAACCTGCTCCCCGCACCTGCGGCGAACCAAAATCCTCCCACTGCTCAAGGGCAAGTGTACACACAACACAACCAGCCCTAGCACCAAAACAACCAGCGCAACCAGGGTGGGCAACAAAACCGTGGAAGAGGACGTAACCGCGGAAACAACCAACAACAACATCAAGGTCCTCCCACCTCCCAATCCTCCGCAAAATAACAGTGCTGCTCCTCCCAACCAGAATTTGGATCGTAATCCCAGGCAGCCCAAAAACGATAACATCAGAACAAACCATCCTTGTTCTATTTGCGGGGTCTATGGCCATTACACACATGCTTTCCCACATCTGGAGCGAGCTCGGCAACTCTGGACTGACAATGCCCATCGTCAGGGACAAGCGGCTCCTCAGCCACCACCCAACCCTCCACCACCTCAACATCAACCTTTGGTGCTGCAAAACCCCTTTCCAACCCAAGGAGTAGTGAACACTCAGCCGTTAGCTCCCCCTCAGGGAAACGCGCCACCACGACAAATCACTTATGTCGCTCCTGATCAACCCATGTTCGATTCAGATACTCACCACTTGCTGATGATGTCATCCGCAGATGCCAACCTCCAAACCCGACGGAACCAATATGGCTCCACCCTGAAGCCCCTCCCACCAAGGACACTAATGTTCATCCCACAGATCAGACGTTACGTATACCTCCGGCTCCACTTGAGGGCACTTCTAAAGCACCTCGCTTCCCACTTCGTCGCATCAACAATAATCCCAATGCTCGTGCTGCGTCGAATTACAACATTGTAGATGATTTAGCCCAGTCCCCTGCAGCCATGTCTTCTTTAGAAGTCTTAAAAAACTGTCCTTCATAGTGCAATACTTTTCTCTCTGCCATTGGCGCTATTGACCCCAAGGATTCACAACTGATGGCATTCGATTCGGACCAATCCGAACCACGCTTTCCTTCCACTTTAGCATTCCAAGTTTTCGTTTCCGTTCGGAATCTTGTCATCCATCGGTGCATTATCGATGAAGGGGCCTCTACATGCGTTATGTCCACATTCATTTGGCAGAAGTTGGGATCTCCTACTCTCCAGCAGTCCACCACTGCGTTGCGAGCCTATGACGGCCGTTCGGCTCAACCCCAAGGTCTATTAGCTAATGTACCCGTCCAACTGGCTGGTAAAACCGTGCTCATCGACATAGCAGGTCATCAATGCCCAACTTGACTATAACCTCTTACTTGGTCGCAGCTACATGTATGCCATGCAGGCGGTTGCCTCATCCGTTTTCCATACTATGATGTTCCCCCATGAGGGACGCGTGGTCAAGGTCGACCAACTCACCTATTATGATCCCAAGGTCCCTGCCGCACCTGAAAACGTTCTCCCCATGGTTGAACAACCTGTTTGTGGTGCAACTACCTTGTTTGTTTCCTCCGTGGGACCCAGACTTTACTCCGACGCGCCGATGACTTCTACATTCCAATCTATTCCACCACCGTCACCGGAGACACACGTCGCTAACCTCTGTACTCTTTCCCACAATACACAAACACCCACCAATCAGCCACCCTTTTTCCCTAAACCACCATTAGTCCCTAGTCACATCGGTGTTACACCCATCCACACAGTCCCCTTTTTATTTCCTCCCTCAGGTGTAGTAAGCGCTCCGGTTATGGCTACCCTTAGTCTCCCTGGGTTAACATTGGGATTACCCATGTGGTATATTTCGCCTCCCATTCCCCCCGCCGACGACACCAAATGTCATCCTGCAACCGGTGCAAACCCATTGTCACTTCTACCCAACCACCTCCCGGTATCACTACTCCTTCGTCATCTACGAATCCCCCTCCTCTCATCAGGCCCACTGGGGGCAGAGGCCCACAACCATACACTGCGGTACCCCCACCCAAGGCAGTTAAACCTCCTCCCGTATTTCGTGCTCCTCCAAAATGCTCGTTGTGTGATGAGTTAGGCCATCCAACCCATCAGTGTCCACAGTTACCTGCATTACAGGAACACATGAAAATGCTTGACGATGACCCTAACATCCCAGTTGTCAAAAATTAACCCAAACCCCATGCCTCGTGACAAAATCACTGCGTACCAACCACCCATGTGCGATATGCGGTATTTACGGCCACTACTCACATCACTTGTCCTAATATCCCAGATTACAGAGCAGCTCTCTATGAGATGAATAATTTGGATCTTGAGATGGCGCCCCCTACTATCGAGGAGATCTACCCTCCTGCATCATCCTCATCCAGAGAGATTAACACCATTTATATGATCTCTTCGACTACCACTTTCAAACCAGAACCCCCTGATTTATGGTCTGACTACTTCCATACTGATGAGCAAATTTTGGAAACACTCACTGCACCCGACTACCCGTGGGAGGATATGCATCATCGCTCATACTTCCTTCCAAAGGCGTCTACATCCACGGCATCTAACCAGTTGTCGGTCGAATCGAAAGATTTCATACCCACTAAAGTCGATTGGTTCAAGGACCCCATCCCAGCACCGGATGCTTTCGAAGAAGGGAACATGTCCAACATTTCCCCCATTATACAAATTGATATTTCCACCACACCTAGAAAACCTAAGCTCATCTCGCTGGGCGCATCTTGCACTCAAGCGGAAACTCAGGCGTACAAAAAATCTTTTTCAAGAATTTCGTGATGTCTTTGCCTGGTCCTATATCGAAATGCCTGGTCTTGACCCCGCCATTATAGAACACCACATTGACACATGGCCTGATGTCCCCCCCGTTCGTCAGAAAATGCGACCCATTCATCCTTCCAAGCTCCCCGCCGTTAAAGCCGAGGTTGAGAAACTTCGCGAAGCAGGATTCATTTATCCCATTGCTTATACCACATGGGTTTCAAACCCCGTTCCCGTCAACAAAAAACAAGGCACCCTTAGAGTATGCACTGAATTCCGTGATTTAAACCGCGCTTGCCCCAAAGACAATTTTCCCACGCCATTCATTAACCAACTCATTGATGCATGTGCGGGACATGAAGTCTTATCCTTCATGGGCGGTTTTTCTGGATACAACCAGATTCAGATTCGTAAAGAGGATCAGCACAAGATTGCCTTTACCACCTGTCATGCCTTTCGGCCTCAAAAATGCTGGTGCCACCTTCCAGCGGGCCATGACCTATTGTTTTCAACGACTTGGTACATATCCTACTGGTCTATCTTGACGACCTTATAGCTCGTTCCCGAAAACGATCAGACCACCTTAACGACCTCCGGCAAGTTTTCCTGCGTTGTCGCAAATATAAAATCCGCTTTGAACCCACACAAGTGTGTCTTTTGCATTCCTGCAGGCCGTTTGTTAGGTTTCATTATTTCCCAGGATGGAATTACTGTTGATCCCCTGAAAGTCAAAGCCATCTTAGACCTTCCCTCTCCGCGCATGCTTCGGAAACTCTAGAGTTTGCAGGGGCAGTCCAATTTCCTTCATCGCTTCATCCCTGATTAAGCCACCAAAGTTCACGGATTCTTACGCTTACTTCGCACCCACATACCCTTTGTTTGGGACGAGCAAGCAGACACGGCATTCTAAGCCCTTAAGAAAGCTCTCACACAAGCCCCCTTGATCTCCCCTCCGGATTTCTCTCAAGACTTCATCCTTTACGTCTCGGCATCTGAACATGCCATGTCCGGAGTCTTGGTCCAAGAAGATGCCTCTCACCAAGAACATGTCATTTATTACATCAGCCAGACCTTGTCTGGCCCCACCTCTACGTTACCCATACGAGGAAAGATTAGCCCTAGATGTAGTCTTTTCCGTCCAAAAATTGCGACACTACATTCTGCTCAGTCATACCACAGTTGTCGCTGACTCCAACCCTATGGTCTATCTCCTAAACCGCCGGCTCCTACAAGGTTGTGTTGCTAATGGGTCATTATCCTCCAGGAGTATGACCTCACTTTCAAAACTCCCAAGAGCACCAAAGCCCTCACACTTGCCCATCTCATCACTGACCTCCCATCATCTTCGTCATCACCCGCTATTCAAACGGATCTGATTGACGATCACATCTTCATTATTTCGACTGACGACCCATGGTACGGTGACATCCTAATTTACCTCCGCACGCAGAAATTTCGACCCCACATCGATCGTGACGGACGCCGTCGTATACGTCACCACGCCCCCCGATACCTCTTGTTAGGGGATGTACTTTATCGACGTGGCGTTGATACCATCCTACGACGTTGCCTATCCCATAGCGAGGCAGAACAAGTCCTCAATGACTATCATAGTGGTGCCTGCGGAGGCCATTTCTCCAGCATGGCCACCGCCCAAAAGATCATTCGTGAAGGTTACTTTTGGCCTTCATTATTTACTGATTGCATCACCGCAGTCAAACATTGCCAAAACTGTCCACTTTTTGCCCCCAAAGCAAGAACCCCACCCGCCCCCCTTCATCCAGTCGTTACTGCCGGACCATTTTGCAAATGGGCCATCGACTTCCTTGATTGCAATCCCACGTCAGCCAGCGGTCACAAACATATTATTGTGGCCGTAGATTATTTCACCAAGTGGGAGGAGGCCATGCCAACTTACAATTGCACAGCCGAAACTACAGCACGGTTCTTTCTCAACCATGTTATCGCACGTTTTGGAGTGCCAAAGCAACTTGTCTCAGACCACGGCTCTCACTTCGAAGACGCCGTCTGGAAAGAACTATCAACCTTACTGAAATTTGAACACCATTTCTCCTCTGCCTACTACCCCCCAAGGAAATGGCCAGGTCGAAGCGATAAACAAAATTTTGAAAACCATCCTTCAGCGCACTGTTGACAAACACAAGTCAAATTGGCACCACATGCTCTTCCCGGCACTATGGGCATACCGCACATCAACTAAAACCACCACCGGTTTTACCCCTTTCCACTTAGTTCATGGTGTCGAATCTGTCCTCCCCATTGAGTGCCAGATTCCCACCCTACATATGGCCGTTGAACTCTTACCGGACACTGCCCCAATTGAGCAACGCTTACTACTCCTGGAGCAGGCCAATGAAGATCGGCGCATAGCCCTTCAAAACATGGAAGCAGCCAAGAACCGATCCAAATTGAATTATGATAAACATGTCCACCCAAGAGCTTTTTTTGAAGGGGACCTTGTCCTGGCCTACGACCAGGCTCATGACAAAACCGGGAAAGGAAAGTTTGTATCCATGTGGCAAGGCCCATATATTATACACACTTGCCTCGGACAAGGGGCATACATTCTGACCGATTCAGAAGGCAACCCCCTCCGCAACCCACGCAACGGGTTGTACCTCAAACGATTTTACCCATAGTAAACCGGATGGACACCACCGTCCATTACTGAACTTCATCACAGTTCTTTCCTTTTCATGTTTTCACCAGGTCCATTTTTTGACCATTTTCTCACGCCCAGATTTTTAGGGCATTTTTCCATGCCCCCTTGTCGCCTCGGTTTGCGTGCCACATCGGTTTTCATCCGTTTTTGACGAACCTTATATCTCTGGATTCAGTTTTCCGCGCTCGTGATGATGCTTGAGATCATTTCTTGCTCTCCACGCCCAGATTTTTAGGGCATTTTTTCCATGCCCCCTCGTCGCCTCGGTTTTGCGTGCCGCATCGACCGTCGTCCGTTTTTGACAAGTCTTATATCACCGGATTCAATTTTTCGCGCTCATGATGATGCTTGAGATCATTTCTCGCTCTCACGCCCAGATTTTTTGGGCATTTTTTCCATGCCCCCTCGTCCACCTTGGTTTGCGTGCCGCATCGGCCGTGGTCCATTTTTTACAGGTCTTATATCGTCGGATTCAGTTTTCCACGCTCGTGATGATGCTTGAGATCATTTCTCGCTCTCACGCCCAGATTTTTTGGGCATTTTTGCCATGCCCCCTCGTCGCCTCGGTTCGCGTGCCACATCGGTCGTCGTCCATTTTTGGCATGCCTTATATCGTCGGATTCAGTTTTCCGCGCTCGTGATGATGCTTGAGATCATTTCTCGCTCTTACCTCCAGATTTTTCAGGCATTTTTTAATGTCACTCATCACCTCGATTTGCGTGCCACGTTGGTCATTGCCCCTTTTTGACAATCTTTATGTCACCGGATTCAGTTTTTCGCACTCATGATGACTCTTGAGACCTTTCCTCGCTCTCATCAGCCCCTCTTTGTTCGGTATAATTTTACCCCTTTTCGGGCCGAGCAATCCCTTTTACGAAAAAGGCACTTAGGGAGTTTCTGTTAAGCTCTTTTCTGACTCCTAAAACAAATGAAAAGATCACCGAGCAACCTTGCTTCCTTTCATGCTCGCTAAACGTATCTGAAAGGGCGTCTACCTGGTATAAGTTTACCCCCTTTTCCGTACCTTGTAGACTAATCACCGAAAAAGGAATACTCTAGTCACATCGACTAGAAGAGTTCTCCATTTTCATCATTTTATGCTTTTTCGGGCCTTGTAGACTAACTTACGATAAAGAACACCAATGGAGTCCACTTACCACTTTCAGACTCTCTAAGCATGAAAGCAACCACGAGCAATCACCATCCTGGGCTCGTAGAAACCAACAGGACAGTAATCATAACCACTGCAGAGTCTTCTTATCCTTTTTATACTCCTTAAAAATGAAAGCACCAATGAGCACGAACAGTCCTGGGCTCACAAAATCCACAGGACAGTACCATTTCAGATCACACTTTTATCCCTTCTTGGAGCTCATTAAAACTATGAAGAAGGACCCAATGGTGCTTCTCGGTGCCACAATAGATCACGTCTACTCATATGGCAGCTTCCCCATTTTGGTCACCTTTGTTCAGAGTATTCTGCAGTATGTCACCCTGAGAATCCCTCAACAGCACCCATCAGCTTGACCCCCCCAGAGTCAATACATACCCTTCAGTCCTTAAAAGCAATGATACCCACACCTACAAGTCAGTTCCCTATGCAGCCAGGTCAACCATGTCATCATGCTCTGAACAAAGGAAGTTTGAGTCTACCCACTATATGACCCCAGTTACTTCCCATCCCCACAAGTATGTCAGTCCTACCATCAGTACTACCACACTTCAGTTGTACACCTCGTGCTCCTATCAAGGAAACATCATTGCCTTATTAGTTGCTAGTCTCCCTCTGTCGACGACAACCGAATTTTATTCCAGAGGATAGACCTAGAGGGTCCTTGTGGTCTTGGACTCATCACCATTTATGATGAGTGCCTACGAAGCCATTTCGAGAAGAGGTCCTCAGTGCCTCTCCAAATGGTTGTTTCCACATGCTCAACTTCAACACCTTGATCGCATCGTGAGACTCGCACAGGGGTATGGGTCCTTTCAGTTATTGAGTGGAGAGACGCCCGGGGAGGTAACGTCCTAGACTCTTTTCCACATTTGAGAGTCTACATATGGAAACAACTAGTTACATTTTTTCTATAGATATCCGGGTTGCTCATGGCGACAGTATTCAGATGTACCACAGTTTTATACTCCCTCGAGTATATAGTTACATGTACATGTACTTCTCAAAGATGACTCTCATTCATTGAGTCCCTACAGATGTTGGACACCTTCAGTTTCAGCAGTTCATCAACCCTTCTGAGACCTTCATCAGAATGGTTGTTGCTCTATTCCAGTGTATCATTTATTGAGATCAGCCATGTTATGATCATGAGTACATCGCAAAATGATGTCCCCTCTGGACCATTATGATGTACCATCAGATTTTTTATGTATTTTCTCAGGTCCCCCTTCTTGGGAATAATTGTTTATATATGTCTTGATACGAGCATGGGTATGCCCGCCTCGTCCATTATCAGGATTATTCCTCATTCATATTGAGGCCATGTAATATTGTTTATTTTTTGCAGCTTCCCAAGGGCTAGCGGATCCAGTCTCCAATCGGTCTCTTCTCCTCCCCAAAACCCTAGAAAAAAAAAGACAAAAGAACTATGATGTCTATCGGCCATACGATGAGCTCCTGCTCTCACACATCAGGGGGCAATCTGTTAACACCTAAAAAGTGCTCACTAGCTCATTTGCTTATTCACATGACCCATTTGTCCACTTTTTCCACCATCTGAGCCTCTAAAGCCAACAAAAGGTCACCAAAAGACCTTAATACACCCCTTTTCCCACTCAAAAAGATTATTTTTTCCTAAAAAAGCATAAAAAACCCTCAAAAAGGGTCCAAAATTCCCAAAAATATTAAAAAGGGAATAAAAATATTAATTTTATTCAAAAAAGGAAAAAGGGGGGAAAAGTACCTAAACCATGTTGGTCAATACCATTGGTTTCCAAAAAACCATAATGGTATTCCCCACCACCAAAACCTTTAAAAAGGTGGTAGGGGCTCCTCATTTCAGATCCATCCATATTCCTATCCTCATGCTGCCAAAATCTCCCTTGAGCTTTTGGCCATTGTGGCAACCTTGGAGAAAGGACCCTTTGGAGTTTGGAGCTACTCACCCTTGGAGCCTCTCAACTATCTTCATCACTTGGAGGTATTATTATTGCAAGCACTTGCTTGCCCGCATTTTCAATACAAAATTATTTTTTATATTTCTTGTTCTTGTTTTTTAATTCAAAAATGCACATGCTAGTTTAGTTTAGATTTAGATTTAGTTTATTGTTTTTGCTTAATATTGAAACTGCTGCTACTAGTTAGCAGGTGCCCATTGCACTAAGCTTGGTTGCAAAAACAAGCCAACACCAGTGATGTAGAGAGGTCACATTGATTTTAAAAACCCCTTGAGCCCATTTGATTGTTACCCCTAGAATCACCATAAACTGAGATTTCATGTAGACCAAAATATTTGGAAACTGCAAGAACACACTACAAACCCATCATCTCAGCCTTTGTATTAGTGCCGCTGCCACAATTGAGTTTCAGAGTATAGTAATGTTCCTTATTGATATAGATAACCCCACCAATAGCACAATGCCCATCAATAGCCGATCCATCGACGAAAGCCACTGGTGTGTGAAAAGTGCATTGAAAGAAAGGTTGTTTTGTGACTCTTGTATTGCCAATGCTTGTGCACTGAGTTTTAGTGACCCACATAATTCTGCAAATGATATTGTTAATATTGGGCATGGTATCCTCAAATAGTGATGCATTCCTCGAATGCCAAAATGCCCATGAAACCACAGCTGGAAGAAAAGGAATATCCTTACACTCACGGAACCATTGAAGAGCACAATCTCGAAACAATCCAACCTTCCATATTGTACGCAAATCTAATTGCTGGAGAGTCTCTTTCCAAATAGTTCTGGTGAAGTTACAACCAACAAATATATGTTCAAACCGATTCCGAATCATTCATGCAAAGAATACAGATGATAGGACCAATCCATCCACGCGTATGTAGATTATCCCAAGTTTTAAGACACCCCCTAAGGGCTTGCCACATGAAGCATTCATGAAAAGAAAAAGAACAACCAATCAGCAGGAAAAGAACAACGATTAATGTCTTGTATGCAAACTTAGCAGTAATCATACATGTGGCTTCATTACCCATCCATATGATCTTGTCTCTATCTCTATTCAATCGGACACCAGCAGCATTTAGTTTAAAGATATACCTTTCCCAATTAGTTGCTTCTTCATCCTGAAAGCCCATCTCCCTCACTGAAAGCCAATATGGTTGTCCATTCCTCATCCTGTATCTTTGAATTGTATTCAATGTTTTGTAATTGAAGCAATGTAGAATATATAAGATTCCTCCAGGTAATGTATAGTATTCTCCAATACCCATGATAGGGTCAATCCTCACCATGATTTTTGAACCATTACCAGCCTGCCAAACAAGATCTTTTTCCATATAGTTATAAATATTTAAGAAACCTGCCCAAATTGGTGAAGAGACTCTAATCTTTTTAGCTGAAATCCTAAGCCATTTGATAGTATCATCTTTAATATATTTCACCTTCAGGATTTCTGTCCAAAGGGTTGGACCAAACAGTCCCCGCCAATTTTTTTTTAATCTTAATGCATAGCTGAACAATGGCAAGTTCTTAATGCCCCATCCCCCTTTTTCAACCAATAATGCAAGTTGATCCCACTTAGCTATATCCAAATAACCATTGCATGAACCCCCCATCCATAATAAGTTAAAAAACAGTTTTCTCGACCCATTTAAGATAAATACAGGAACCGGCATGAGAGAGAACCAATATACTGGCATACCAGTGAGAATAGATTTGATAAGCGTGAGCCGGCCACCAATAGACAGTAATCTGAACGTCCAATTGTTTATCCTCTGTTCAACCCGTTTGATGAGCCACATCCAATCTTGATGCTGATATGCTCCAGGTTTGAGAAAATATCCTAGATATTTGAAACCTTCCTCCAGGGGGAAGAAAGTGTATGGCAGTAGTCCTTTAAAATGCTCAATGCCACATTGTGGGATACCATAATGATACACACGGGTCTTTCTCTTATTAATCAACATGCCTGAAGCATTACAGAAGTCATTTAATATGCAAGCATAAATCTGCCATTCAGATACTGAGTTCAAACCAGCTATTAATACATCATCAACGAATAATGTATGTGATATAGAGACTTCATTGGAGAAGGTAATGCCATTAATCTTACTCACCACCTTAGCTTCGGTTATCATCAAAATTAATCCCTCAATAATTAATAATAAAATCAGATGTGATAGTGGGAAGCCCTGTCTAACCCCTCTTGAAATTTTGAAAAACTTGGTTGTAGCACCATTAACAAGAACAACAATACATGTTGTGGATAAGCATGCCATGATCCATCTTATCACTAATGGAGGAATTACAATCTGAATAAGAATTAGGCGCAGAAAGACCCAATCCACCCTATCATATGATTTTTCCAGGTCAATCTTCATAAACATAGCTTGTAATCTCCTAGCTTTAATAGAGTGAATCATTTTCTGAGTGATGCCTATGGCATCCAAAATATGTCTATCCAACAAGAAACTGAATTTTTCACTTGATATACATCTAGAAAGCAGAGGTTTTAGCCTGACATAAATTATCTTATGATTTTATATGCCAAATTGCATAATGCAATTGGACGAAAATCCCCAAAGGTAGAGGGTTTACAAATAATTAGAATCAAGGTAAGAAATGTGGAATTCAGACCTCCTGAAATGTAGCCTTCAACTCTAGAAAATTCCACCATCGCCAGTATATCGTTACCCATAACATCAAAAAATTATAAAACTAGTTCCACTGTCCAGCCATCAGGGCCAGGACTTTTGTCTCTGGCAAAGTCCTTCAACACATCTTCCACTTCATGCAATGTAACAGCTTGTCCCAAATCCTCAGCATCTGACTTTGAAACAAACACATGGAATTTCCTCGCAATATTGATTTGTGTAATCAAATTTCCTAGCTTCGGATCAATGTATAATGTGTTGAAGTGATGCTTGGCCTCTATGTGAAGTTCCTCCATATCCTTAATGACAGTACCATTACCACCCTCCAGCTCCCATATAGAGTTGTTGTTCTGCCTATGAGTGGTGAAAGCATGAAATTCTTTTGCGTTTCGATCACCCAAATCAATCCAAATGGCCCTGCTTTTAAGGCGCCATGCCATCTCCTCCTTGACGAGCCATTTCTCTTTCTTGTGCTCAAGTAATTTGATTTTCTCTCCCAGGTCCTCATCCCTGTCACCATTAATGTTTCTAGAATGTAGATCTCTAATATGTTCTTCTAGAACTTCCAATAACTGTTTCTCAAAATTTTGTTTCTCTTTAATCCAAGTTGATACTTGATGTTTTAACCTTCGTAATCTGATAAAAAAGGATTCCATTGGATTTGTATCCATATCCAATCCACATCTGCCCCCAAAAGACCTAATCATCTTGCAGAAGTCCTCGTTTTTAAGCCATGAACAATTAAATTTAAAAGGGTACTTTAATTTAGAGTCCTCAGCATCAAATTGGAAGTATAGGCTAGTGGTCTGAGAACTTGTTTTGTCCAATCCATGACCTATGACGAGTCCATAATTTCAGCAAATCTGTTTTGACAAGGAACTTGTCCAATATTTTATGAACACCATCAATGCCAGCCCTGCCATTTGTCCAGGTTGGTGCAATTGTACCTAGCATTACATCAACTAAATCAAATTTAGTCAACAAATTTGTAAAGAAATCCACCAACTGATCAAGCCTTGAGTTAGATCCCCAAATTTCACTAGCAGATCTAGTAAAATTCATGTCTCCAGCAATAACTAAGTTTTCAATATCCATGATTTTTGAATCGGCCAATGAATTCCAAAATGGCATTCTGTCTTTGTATGGACCATACAGATTTAACACAGTTAGCTGCAAATTAGAAGTAATACAGTTCCCTCTGAACAATATACCCCAAGATGTTTTGTAAGCCAGAAAATTAAAAAAATTCAGGTTCCAACCCACTAGTAGTCCACCAGACATGCCAAGAGCGCTAATGGCAGCAAACTCCCAACCCGATAAAATGACAGCCAGTTTTTTAATGGCTTTCACATCTTCGTAAATCCTCTCCTATAGTAAGATAAGTGAAGGATTAGTAGCTTTTAATAGGTGAAGTAAGGCCCTAATCCTGGAAGCCTTACCTACCCCCTTGATATTTAGTGAGAGAACGATCATTAAAGACCATCCATTGAAGGCTGCAATGCTCTAGGGGCCTCAACAGGTACAGGGGAAAGTTCAGTAATGGGATTGTTTTCAAGACCATCGATGCGTGTAGTCAAAGGAATTAAATCATCATCATAATCCACCCTACCACGTACTTTTTTGCAATTTTTTCTAATGGTCACATTTGTGAATTTTTCAGGCATAATTAGTTTCACGCAAGGATTTGTAGATGGATTTTTCGAATATACAGTTAAAGGGGGGAAGTCGAGTGTGTAATCACTACTTCCAACACCAAAATGCTGGGATCAGGGATAATTTTAAGGGCGAATTTTTGCCCATGGGCGAATTTATAGGGGTCACAAAAAAAGTTGGGCGAATTTTTAATATGGAGAGGGGTTTTTTTAATTTAATATATTAGCCCCTTATTTATTAAACCCATAACTGTGCCAAATCAAATCGCCCACACCGCGAAAGAGGGGAAAATGGAATTTAGCCCAGTTAAATATGGCTCAAATCTTGACTTAGCCCCCATATTTTCAGTAATGGAAGTGAATAACAGTCAAATCGCCTGGATATTTTAGTTTTGGAGGAGAAACGCGGGTAGTTCACCTCGATTTATGGATGATAGGGTAAAGCTTTGGTACTTCACCCCCCTGATTGATCATAGGGTAATGCAAAGGTAGTTCACCCCTGATTTATGGATCATTAGGTAAAATGAAGTTACTTCATCTAGATTTGGGTTTTTGGAGCAATTATTTTTTTATGCCAGTTATCATTACCTTCCCATGCTTGGCCAAATCGTCCCGCCTCTGTCAATTTGCAATAATGGAGGACTGGGGACAAAGGTTTCACTTTCAATAGTGGGAGTTCATTGTTTCAGCCTCCAAGAGTCCAAATTACTCCAAAATGGTGCATATTTGAGAAAAATGTGGAAAGATTTTGTCAACTGGGGATGTTTTGTACCAAATTACTCCAAAATGGTCTATATTTGAGAAAAATGTGGAAATATTTAGTCAACTGGGGATGTTTTTGTACCTATATACTGGCACAAGGGTTAGCATGAAGCTTGATTTCAATTGCAAATTGTGTCTTGACAATGGTTGAGTGGAAAGCAATTTCACAGTGGCTGAGTGGAAAATATTTTTATTTGTTCAAGGTTCCTTCTATCTGCAGACTTTATACAGGTTAGTTTCTTCACTTAAATTATTTCTTCTCTGGTTTCTAGTAGAAGTTGATAAACAAAAAAATGGGTGTGCTTGAATTTGGGTAATGTGAGTACATGGGAATTAAATAGTCGAAATTACATGTGTACGATCAGGCCCCATTTTGTGGATATGGCCTCTCTTAAAGGAGGCATCTCACATGCACTTGAGAATTTGATCCATTGAAATATTCGTGAATATCTATTTTTCTGAAGTAAAGCAAATGTACTGCCACATTTTGATAGTCCTTTGTATATTTGTCTTCATAATGAGATAATCTCTGTCCATGCAAAGCACATCTCTAGCTCTATGTACAAACTCAGCTTTTCTAATGAATTTCTAGCACTTTATGCAATCTCATGTTTTCAAATTCATGTGAGATTCATCTTCAAAATTTTGTAATAAATTTTACTTTATGTTTTTTGTCCCGGGTATGATATCCATCATCACTTTCACAAACAAAATGATGCTGCGTCTACCCCTAAATTAGACAATTTTTAATAACTCAAATATGCATCGATCTGGGTTGTAAGTATCATATCATATATAATAACATACACTTGTAAGTGTTTTTGAACTAAGGCTTATTTATCAAGTTTTTGTAGGTTGTTGACATACATGGGCACATTACCTTGCTTGTGAAATTAGACCTAAACCCTTGGGGATTAAACTTAAACTTACATAACAACCATAACCCTGACTTTCTGAACAAATATTTAGGTATTAACCTAATGGTCTCATTAGCCTCCTTTTTGTTGTACTTGCAATACACACCATTAGCCAAGAAACTATAGGGAAGTTGGATTTTAATATATTTGTATATACTATACACCATCAAGATGTTAAGAAAGACAACTTTTAGTTTTTCAATCTTTTATTACAATTAGTTCCTCTTCATTGATGAGGTCAATCATCAACCTAAATCTCCCTCATTACTTTGCCAAGATTCTTTATCAGTTCTGTCCAATAATATATTTATCTAAACGTGCATAGACATTTGTGAGTTGGATATTTATTGCAGAAATGCATCTTTTTGTTGAGGAAAATCATTAATGACATCAATCATAGCAGTACACTAATCCATCACAAAAGTTTAGAGACATGAGTATTGATTGAATTGAGAGGAGTTAGCTTAATGTCAGAGAAAATCTCCCAATCATCGGAAAATACAGAGAATGATCCAAACAAAAAGGCATTCTCAAGGGAATAATTTTGAACCAAAATGAGGGCCATATGGTTAAGGGTTGTTTCGAGTCTAAAATTAGGGTTTTCAAAAAAAATTGGGGCAGTGCACAATTAGAACCATAACTGCAGTTTCCTCATTAAGTCATTTGGTGTCATCAAAATCAAAATGTATTATATAGATAGTGATATTGATTCATTGATAATATAGGTAGGTGGGAATGGCAATAGAAAATACAGAATAAGGTAGATGCTAGAACCATAAACTAAAGAATCTCGTAGCTCATCACTATCAGTGGTCCTCCTACATGTTAGGACCATCAAAATCAACACCATTTCCATCAATCTCTCCTCCATTCTCCTCTTCATCCTCTAAATCCAATCCAAGATCTACATCTATTGGTATGGAGGATGACCCCTTAAGAGGATCACCATCATAAAAAAATGACTAGGTTCATTAAGATCCAAGTTGGCTAAAGCCAATTCAACATTGTTATCCAAACCCATATCAACAGAAAACACTTTTTTCACGCCTTGGTGTCCAACACATCTAAGGAACATGTCTATTTTAGAACACACATTGAACACATGCCTGAATTTTTCAATGTCTAACATGCAAGACACTATAACACGATGCCCCTAATGGACATGTCTTGTTTCTTATCATATTCAAATAGGTAGGGAAATCCCCCTACCCTATATGGGAAACCCCCTTTTCCCTACATTATTTGGACCTATATTGATGAGCTCGAAGAGATTTTCAAGGATAACATGCATGTTGATGATGGTTATGTCCTACATCGTGTTCTAATTTCATCACCCGTATTTGTAGACAATGTGGTTCTACCAACATCATTGCCCTATAGCAGAGACATTACACTACATTCACGAACTTTTCTGATCATCTACAACTTGAAGCTGAGTTTAATAAGACTAAATTTATGGTCTTGAACACCTCGAAGAATTTATTTATCCAATCTCCATTTCTTCTACAAGAGGGGATCCAATTGGCATCATTGTATGATTTATACCTACTTGGGTGTATAGTTAATAGGCCCTTATTCAAATGAGGTCAACTTCTCAATCACATTTGTGTAAGGGATACCTAGCCTTATCAGTGCTTGAACATCAATGCTTCCAAATCATTTTCAATATCCTATCTCAAATGTCACCCTTTAATGCCATTATTAATCCCATTATTCTTTATGGCCATAACTTAGCGCCAATTGAGTGAGCGCACCTACAGGGAGTCCAAACTATTATGCTCTAGTGGATGACCTAGTTTCAACCAAATTGTTCCTCAATGGATTATCCAAGTCAAGTTTGGTTCACATCTACTATGTCTTGATATCATCTTCAGAACAATCCTTATATTCATTTCATTTGGTATTTGAGGGATTCAACTTTAGGTCCAAAGAGGTAACCCTACTTGTCCCTCTCCTCTTTAGAGAAGGTTTCTTCCTAGATCCACTCAGGATGGAGATAGAGTTGGTGCTCTAAATTTTCTTTGTTCCTACAATATGTTAATATATCCATTGATCATATTCCCTTTGTTCTGATGATCCAAGAACCCTATTTCTACGGCCCTTAGGGCAATGCCACTTGCCAAACATCTCTAGATGAACTGCTGAAAAAGTCAGATATGAAAAACCTAGTTGTGCAGTCCTTAGGGCAATGCAACTAGTCAAATAACTTTGGACTAGTTGCTAGAACAAAAAAATTCAGATATAGAAACCCTAGTTCTGCATCCAAGGCAAATGCCACTAACCAAAAATATTTGGATTGCCTGCTGAAAAAATCAGATCTAGAAACCCTAGTTCCGCACTCCTTAGGGCAATGCCACTAGCCAAAACACTCTAGATCAGTGGCTGAAAAATAACAGATTCAGAAGCCCTATGCTCAGCAGTTAAGTATAAGGAATCATCTTGTAATAATTTCCATTTTTTATCATTCCTTGGAAATTTGGAAGGAACTTCCTACCATTTTAGACACCTATTCCCTCATTCCATATATTCATACAACATAGATTATCTTAAGATCCACATTATAATCTAGGTCCACTAAAAATTATCACAAACCATTAAAAAAAGCAGACACTAGAAGTCTTTGGGTACAAATTTAGGACCTGAAATTCAAACATCAGTATTAATTGCAGCCTCGACTGCTTTGTGCATAATCCTATCCCTTCATATTCTCCTAGCTAACAGTTTACTTGAGCATAATCTCATCCCCTATCCCACCATTTGGAGCCCAACATTTGTATAGATATAATATGCTAATTTTGTGTAGCTTCTAGGAGAGGGTAAATCATCACAATCGACCACAGAAAGGAAACCTTCTTTATAGATTAAGCCAGTTAAAGGTATCTACATATTCTATATGATAATTTTCACTCAAAAATATATCTAAATATAGTATGAATTAGCCATGGGAGACATGCCATATATCACAGCTTGTAATGTTTCTGATCTACCATTTGTACAGCAACTACAGTTTCCAAATTAACTTTTAAACTAGGTCTGAAAATTGAAACTTAATAGAAAGATACATGCCAACCTGCAAAACATCTCTAAACGAAATACAAAAGAAAACTTAAAAAATAGTATTTCAAAGGGTCAACTAGTTAGTACCCTGACGTGCAATTAAAATTTTTGCATAGTAAATTTATATTCTTGATAAGTCTGGCATCAATATCTGCAGTTTTCAATGTAACAGGGTGCCATCCCTTCATGTCAAGCTTGCTTGTAGACTGATTCCACAAAGTGTAGGTGATGGTTCAGCATTCAAGTTCTTCTTCAAGACCTCTCATCTAAATATGACAAAACAAGTAAAGGAGTAAAAAAAATAGATTGAAGCCAAATAAGCAATAAAACACCAGGAACATGGCATTAAAACACCAGGAACACTTCTCAAACATTCAGGCCCAACTCCACTTGAATTTTCTTATGCCAAAAAACATAAAATAGTGTAATACATTCCTAATATTACATAGAGGGCTCTAATATATTATAAATTCACTGGAATTTCCTTTCACTGTGAAACATAACTACATTATTTCCAAAAATATGGAAATATTAAACAAGTTTTCAAACTAATGCTGAGAAAGAAAGCTAACTGCAAAGAAGAAAATGATTCCTTGATGAAGGAAAAAAATACTTACAGGTAGCAATGTTTGCACATAATGTTCATCTGGTATACAATCATGCTCTTTTTGGACCACTATAGGATGGATATTCAGCAAACATACAAGTTCATAAGCAATTATAACATGGATAACAATATTAAAGGTTACAGCTTCCAACACAAAATAAAGAGAAAAAAAGCAGCATTTGGTTTACAGGCAAAAATAAAAATTTCTTTCAAGAAGAGCAATTTGATAGGAAAATCTATATTATTGAAATATTTTAGAAAAACAAGGGCATCTAAATGCTAGAGAAAGGTTTAATGTCAAATGTGATGACCAGATGAAACAAATAAGTGAGATATTTTGCCACCTGTCAGTTAGAAGGATTTGACAGATGAGGGAAGATTAGTTCACATAATGCATAAGTGAGAATGCTGGAAATAATTGTCATTGTAAAACTCAAATTTATTGTAAATAAATAAATTGTGGATTTATGTGTGTCAATGTAGAAGTAAATAAATTAGTAACTTGACACATAGGTATGTGAGGTGTTAAGTGAAAAATTGAAGAAAAGATAACTGCACCTTTATATTCACATGTAACTGAAATCGATGTTGTAATTCTTCCAATTAATGCAAGTACCATTTTGATTGTGCTATTTCTTTATGCTTTCATGTTTCTATCACAAACTGGCACTTGGGCAGCATAGTAATAGAGCTGCAGATTCTGCATTGTAAAGAATCCCATTCACGATAGTTGCCTATCAGTTTTCTAGGAAAATGAGCATCGAAATCAATAATTCTTGTAAACTTTCTATTTTCATTTCCTCAACAATATGTTACAAAATCCACCCATGGACTCTAGATGATCCAAGATTCTCATTTTTGCATATTGGTCCTGGATCCATTAGGGATCTGTTTTTAGTTTGGAAAGTCCAGAAGACCTGCTTGGGATCCATTTCCAGAAAAGACACGCTTGTGGATCCTCCAAAAAGACAATTTTTCCCCAAAAAAAGACATAAAAAAATAACATAAAATGCAGAGTGTGGGGATCAAAAGCCCTCACTTTTTACTATAGAATAAATCATGCTCCCATTCTAAAACACACATTTTTTAGTGTTCTATAGCAGTGCACATTTCTGAGTTTGTGAGAGCACTTTGGGGCAAAATATATTTGGAGATATGAAATTTTTGTTCTTAGTTTTTTTGGAAATATATATATTAGGGAAGGTTAGCCTCTTTTTCTTGGTTGTTTTATATTAACATTGGGGAAGAGGCAGGGTACATGCGGGAGTTGATGATTTTGAAGGGGAGAAGAGGAACAAGTTCTCTGTGGTCATAATAAGAAGATGGTAATTGCGAAAGGAATATTTAGATACTTCTATATGCCTATCCCAATTTCCACGAATCTCAGTGTGTGATGGATGTCATTCTTCTTCTAGTTCATTAGAGAGATTCTAAACTTTTTTTGTGGTTTTGAATTTTCAGGCTTCCAGGATCCACTATATAAGAATTTGATATGATGGCTTCACCCTATGATTGTTGCTAGTGGATTGTCCACAATTCTTCCTCTTTGTTGGGGACAATAAGGGTAGATTTTTGAGTCCTCTTAGTGGTTTGGATTTGGATAAGAAAGTGAGATTTGAATACATCATAGGAAGGACCGTTGAATACCATAAAATGCAAAGTGAATCACATCATGTAATGGTAATGGATATAATTGAAAGGGTATTTTCAAACTTGGGGGATTTATATACAGGTGATCGCCTAGAGTAATTACTACTTAATGGAATACTTTGTGCCTTTCATGAAAATACCGGTGATGATGCCCACGTGATTTTGAATGGATTTGGTGCCATGGTCAATGCTTTAAGTCAAAGAGTTGAGCCATATTTTCAACAAATTTCTGGCAAATTCAAATGGGGATTAACTAACAAGAGTACAAAGGTTAGATTGAAAGCTACATATCATATTTCCAAGATATGTTGTAGTAATGGAGCAATGACAAGATGAGTAATGAAGCAATGCAATCAAGGTCCAAGGTATGCCTAAAAGAGTAGTCCATTTTGTTGTACCAAAATATCTCCAATATGCCATGCAATTGTGCTGAGAAATGTCCTAGATCGTCATTCAGTCTCAAGCTCTTTTGCTGGTTCAAATGCCACACGATACATTGAAATTAGTTTCAAATGGTTGTTGTCCATGAAAGCTGTCATTCTAAGGCTTTGACAACCACCACACTTCACCCATTATTTTTGTTCATGAATATGATGTTAGTGCTGGTGTGTATGCTATTGACTTAGGGTTTAAAGAAGGTTTCATTGCTATCACAGTCCACCAATGATCATCCCTATAAGCTACAACAAAATAACCATACTTGCTGCTACAGGATTCCATGTTAGAGGGTACAATATGTAGGAGAAAAGGCCGATCTCAATGCCCTCAGACATGACTAAACTTTAGTTCTTGACATTCCCGGTTTAAACCTTTCATAAATATCGGTATTGTTGTAAAGAACATTCCCAAACTCGTTAGAAAAGCTACTGCTTAGGTCATTCTATCAAACATACGGCAAGCTATCCAACAATTATCCTAAGTCTTTGTGAAGCCCTAGCTTCTCAAAGTTAAAAAAAATGCCAACATTTTGGTGGGAACAAGGCTACATGGCTAAAGAACTTGATTATCTCAAGCCTATAAAGTTATCTATGATATTTGATATTTATTCCTCTATATAACAATTATTTAGGGGTTAGGGGTTACTCTGAATATCTAATTTTATCTGAACTTTTTTCCCATGTCTAATCAAGAACAATAATGCAATTCAAGGTCTACAATAAAGGATTTCCTTCTATGTTCTTTGTGTTGTAATTGATAGCATAAGAATCTAAGATAGACTTGATGGAAAACTACCTTGTATATACCTTAAACTTTTTGTATTGAGCAAAACACTTGATTTCATTTTGAATTGTTGATCTAATTTCCTCTTACTTGAAGATCCTAATGGTATTACATTTCATATTGTCTTTATTTGTGAGCTCCTTCTACTATATTGATTACTAGTTATCATTCCTAAGATTTTGTCCAGATTATATTTAGATGTGTTGTTGGTATATGCTTTGTATATTTATAGGAATTTGGAATTTTTAGATATGGATACTCACTTCATTTCTTGACTTGTGCAAACTTGTGTGTAGAGTGTTGAATATGCACAATTTTTTTTGAATCATGATCTATTCTTTTTCTGGTGAACTTCAGCTTTTGGTTATTGATGGCATATATAGAGTATGATATGTTGGTTGTTTTAAGAATGTACAACATGTATTTCAAGATTCTTGAGATAAATGTGCATGGTATAGTCATTTTTATTATATAATTATATTCTTTGGCACACTTTCTATGATCATACTTGCATCTTCCTATTGAA
Organism: Larix kaempferi; assembly: GCA_027924585.1. Taxonomy (NCBI): domain Eukaryota; kingdom Viridiplantae; phylum Streptophyta; class Pinopsida; order Pinales; family Pinaceae; genus Larix; species Larix kaempferi. The sequence goes on from BSBM01000931.1 coordinate 388,257, forward strand.
CAATGTGTTGTTTTCTTCCGCATTTTAAGTATTGAACTTGGACATCTGACAAGCTTGATGTGTGTAGTGCATATGGAGGGCTTAACCATAGAATTAACATACCAAGATAGATCACAAGAACTTTGTGAAGGCTTGCAAACCTTTCAACTATTTATGGGAACTTGTTTACTAGGAATCTCTCAGTTATAAAATCTCAATGCATTTCCTTGAAGTGACAATTTTTTTCTTGTAATCTTCTCACATGCATTGAATAATTGTTGGCATTTTATTCTCTTTTATGCAAGAAAAAATGATATGCAATCTCACATCCTTTCAAAACATATGTATAGTTGGTAAACCATGCAATACGTATTTCATTTTAAGATTTTAGTGTCACTGTGAACCAGTTTGCTTGCGTTGTGAGAATATTTATGACTTGTTAATTGGATTCATTATCTAGAAAGTAGTGACAGAACTTTAACTTAATGTACAGGCTACTATTAAAATCAGAAGAATATTGTAGTTGTAATCTTGGTGTATTTTGAAGCTCCATGAATCTAATACGATGGATTTTCAGTTTGAGAAAAATCTTTGATGAAGATGATTAGGCCTTTCCAGAGTTGTCATTTTTGAAGTTGTGGGTTTGATCTCTGATTTATATGCTTTTGATTCTTGGATAAGTGTTACCAATACCTTGAATGAAATTATCTTTTATATATATATACATATATATATAGGGGAAAGAATTTCCTCAAGAGAGGTTTCCAAGTCCACATTAGCATGAGAGGGGTGTATGTCCAAGCCAAGGTCTACCAAGATGTAATATGAGTGGTCCTCGATGCCTACACGGTTGGGTGCTTCCCACATGTGGAGGACCGTAGGTGTAAGTTGAAAGGTTACACCCCACAACTATCATAGAATAATATCAACTGTAATGTTGGAAATGTAGAGTTCTCATAGAAATATGAAATGATGAAAATGCAATTTTTTTAAAGAAAATTCTAGTGCTAGAAATGCACATTTTTGTAGAAAATTAGGTGCTGGAAATGCACACTCTTTTAGAAAAAATGCGTGCTAGAAAATCAGAGTGCTAGAAATGCATGTTTTTTTAAAGAAAAAATGGACATTTTTTTTATAAAATTGGATAATTTTGTAGGTTGTTGCTTGTAAAAACCTGTAGGTTGATACTTTTGTAGTGTCATGCTGAACTATTTCTATGGTTCAAGAGTGACATGAATGAAGGTTAGAAGTATGAGATAATATAAGTGGTGATGAAAAGGATATTTTCTTGCAAGGAAAAAAATGCATCTTTTATTCAGTGAAGAAAAAAACTCTTTAGCTGTTGTATGCACATTACAAAAAGGAGGTCTTAAGTGCATCTCTAGCAATCCCGCAATCATCAATAGATCGAGACATGTTCTCGCATAATCATCACAAAACTATTATATTACTACAAAGTATAAATTCAAATGGCCACTGACTGACATATTACAAAGTTCATCTTTGTAATCAACAACACTCTCACAATTATCTAAAAATAGAGGGAGACTCTCCCTTCATCATCAAAAACCTATTATTTTTCTACAATCTATAAATTCAAATCACCATTGACTGACATATTGCCGATTTCTTACTTATACATCTTTAGAATATGAAGTTCCTGGGGGCAAATTTGAAGTGTTTGGGGAAAATATTGAAGTGTATGGGGAGTTTTATCATCCTTGGGAGAATTTAGAAATGCCTCGGAAAATATTGAAGTGCTTAGGGCATTTTTATCATCTTTTGGAGAATTTTGAAGTGCCCGGGGCAAGTATTGAAGTGCCTGCAGTGTTTTTCTTGTCAATGGGTGAATTTTGAAGTGCATGGGGCGTTTTTCTCTTCACTGGGTGAATTTAGAAGTATATGGGATTGTTGTTTATCAATGTAAGGATGGTTTTATAATGTTGGGACATTTTAAAATAGTGATAGCCAAAGCTATCACATGTCGAGGAGAATTTGTGTGGATTGGGGCATTTTTGTGATTGCCTGGGTGGTTATATCATTGTTGGGTGTTTTTCTCCCTTGCCTAGGGAAAGTATTGAAGTGCCTAGGGAATCTTTATCATCGTTGGGCGAATTTTGAAGTGTCTAGGGAAAGTAATGAAGTTCATGGGGAAATATGGAAGTGGATGGGGGCATTTTTATCTTTGTTGCGAGAATTTTGAAGTGTCTGGGGCAAATATTGAAGTGATTGGGCTTTTTTATCATTGTTGGGAGAATTTTGAAGTGGCTGAGGCAAGTACTGAATTTCATGTGGTGTTTCTATCATCATTGGGTCAATTTAGAAGTGCATGGGGCAAGTATTGAAGTGTCTTGGTGCAATTTTGAAGTGCGTGGGGAAAATATTGAAGTGTATCGGCATTTTTATCATCGATGGGAGAATTTTGAAGTGGTCGAGGCAAGTATTGAAGTGCATGGGGCATTTCTATCATCATTGGGTCAATTTAGAAGTGCATGGGGCATGTATTGAAGTGCCTGGGGGAATTTTGAAGTGCTTTGGGAAAATATTGAACTGCATGGGGAGTTTTTATCATCCTTGGGAGAATTTAGAAGTGCCTGGGAAAATATTGAATTTCTTAGGGCAATTTTATCATCTTTCGGAAAATTTTGACATGGGAAAGTATTGACGTGCCTGGGGCATTTTCCTTGTCACTAGGTGAATTTAGAAGTTCATGGGGCATTTTCTCATCACCGGGTGAATTTAAAAGTGCATGGGTCATTTTTCTTCAATGCATGAATTTAGAAGTGCTTGCGGTTGTTATTGATCAATGTATGAATGCTTTTATAGTGTTGGGACATTTTAAAACGATGATGGGAAAAGTTATCACTTTCTGGGGCAAATTTGTGTGGATTGAGGCATTTTTGTGATTTCCTGGGTGATTATATCATTGTCGGGTGTTTTTATCCCTTACCTAGGGAAACTCTTGAAGTGCATAGGGCATCTTTATCATCATTGGATGAATTTTGAAGTGTCTAGGGCAAGTAATGAAGTGCCTGGGAAATCATGGAAGTTGATGGGGGGAGTTTTATCTTTGCTAGGAGAATTTTGAAGTGCCTGGGGCAAATATTGAAGTGTATGGGCGTTTTTATCATCGTTGGGAGAATTTTGAAGTGGTCAAGGAAAGTATTTAAGTGCCTGGTGCGTTTCTATCATCATTGGGTCAATTTAGAAGAGCATGGGGCAATTATTGAAGTGCCTGGGGACAACTTTGAAGTGCTTGGGGGAAATATTGAAGTGCATGGGGAGTTTTATCATCCTTGGGAGAATTTAGAAGTGCCTCAGAAAATATTGAAGTGCTTAGGGAATTTTTATCATCTTTGGAAGAGTTTTGAAGTGCACAGGGAAAGTATTGAAGTGTCTGGGGCGTTTTTCTCATCATTGGGTGAATTTAGAAGTGCATGGGGCATTATTCTCATCATTGGGTGAATTTAGAAGTGCATTGATGGGTGAATTTAGAAGTGCATTGATGGGTGAATTTATCACTTGCCGAGGAGAATTTGTGTGGATTGAGCCATTTTAAGTATCCACTGACAAATATGAAACTCTCCTACCATTCAACACCAAAGAGAAGAAATTTTGGTGATAAGATTGGTTGGAAGCTTGGAATTGGTCCAAGAACTATATCTCTATATAAAGGAAGTGGCCCACTACTAAAATATTCACTTAATTCTATCCGTTTGTTGGCCTGTCAAGATTCATGACCACACATGTCCATTGGACCATTAAGGGACGAGATAAAAAGTAGAGTCCCTACTTGCCCTGAATCTAGTTAGTGTAGTCGTGTTTCATCAACACCTTCTAGTTGTGAGTGATCAAATACTGCTTGTGAAATGTATAAATAAATCCATCCTCTCCTCATTCATACACTTGTTCATTCGAGAGTCTAGGAGTCGAGAGAGTCTAGAGTTGAGCTCCGGTGTATGTTATTATGTTGCACTACCTTAGTAATCTACATAATCAAAAGCTTGAGTCTTATTGGCAAAAGATTCACCAAATGTTTACTATATTTTATAAATCAGTGAAAGATTCGCTAAGTTTTTACAATTTTTTATAATTAAGTGAAATATTCACCAAGATTTTACAATATCTTATAATTTAGTGAAAGATTCGCCAAAATTTTATAGCATTATATAATGAAATGAAAGATTCACCAAAAAAATTATATATACATATTATATTATTGATAAAATCGCCTTCAATTTTTCCTATATATCGGGGAGATTCGCCCATTTTTTATACATATAAATTTTGGGGGGGTTCTTAAAATCATCCCTAGCTGGGATTCATCAGAACCGAGGGTTCCATTTCATATGAAGGAGACCGAGGAGTGAAGTTCCTACCCACAACCCATGAATCAACCAATTATGTAGATGTCGAAGAGAAGACTACATGGGGAAGCACAGTGGATGTGTCTAGTCTAAGCTCAGGAGACGTAACAGGTGAATGGAAAAAATTAGATGATCCCCCACACACAGTTAAATGGTTTGTATCCCCAGCTGGAGTAGGGTTACACAGAGCAGTAATGGTGGATGACACAGTATTATTCAATGCCGAACACAACTCACATGAGGAGAGAGGAACAAAATCCATACAGTAATCAGGGCCCAATCCCTCTTGGAAGGGAAAATTTGTATCAAAATTAAATTTGACCAGACCCTCAAAAAGTCACTTATCAAGTGTCGATTCCACCTCTGTGTAGAAATCTAATTCCTTTTTAGTAACCGCTTTATATGGAGTGATGGAGCATGGTGTAGACTTACCCGAAATAGTGATAGTCGGTGTGTGAAGTTCCTCATCCTGGAGAATCTCACCCGGTGTGTTAATAGTTGAAATATTAGTCTGATGGATTCATGGACAACGCGCCAAGACATGTCCAGTTTCACGACAGTGAAAGCAGCGAAATGGGATACGAAAATAAGCCAATTTCTGCCTGAAAATGATAGTCGGGCCCAAATGATTTCTACCTCCATAGGTAAGCCAATCCCCAGGTCAAATTCCACCATGATGCAGGCCACCTTCCTCTCAATACCATAGAGTGAGTTTTTGTCAATCTGGACGAATGTCCTAACCTTGTTATCCAAACCCACCAAGATATTTTCCATCCAAAGAGCAATAGGAAAACCGGGTAGCAGCATCCATATGTGGCGACGAGACTGCTTCTCTTTAGCAGGATCAAATGCCAAATGCCATCTTTTGAGTATGAGTGACCTAGATTTAAATGCCCACTTCTTAGCCAAGATCTTTTCTACAGAATCATCCTCCGGGAGGATGAACATAATCCTATTATTTGGAAGCAAATTGATTCTAGGAGCAAGCCCTAGCACAGGGGTCCAGTGAACATTAACCCATTCAATGATTTCTCCCTTTGAACCCGCCATAAACTCCAAATGGACAACCAGAGCACGAACAGGCAAGCATTGCAACACGGTCCAGGTTTGTAGTTTCTTCTATGTAAACCTGTTACAGGCCATCACGAGCCTTGATGCTTTTGATTCTATGCCTATGTCTAGCCTTCAACCCCATTAATTTATTAACAAAACCCTTGGAGGTCGTTTCAACAGTGGAAGGAAGGGTTAGGGGAACAGTGCCAGGGGTTATGTTCTGTCCCACAAGACTTGTGCCTTTAGCGGGGGCACCATGACATCCAAAATAACGTGACTACCAGTACACCAAATGCGAGGTACAAAGACAACTGTCTCACAAGGAAAGAGCAAGAATAGAGGAGCCTACCACATGAGGGACAAATCTAGGGCGAGTAAAAAACGCCGAGGAAATGGTAAACCTACACTCCACCACTAGAAAACCACAGATAAAAATATCATTCCCACTTTTTGTTCACCTTGGTTGGTACTAAGACCATCAGTGAAACCAACGAACTCCAAGTTACTGTAAAATCTAGTACCTAGTCAAAATACCTAGTGATAGAGTGCAAGGTGAATGCTCCATAAGACAAATCAGCCTAAAAAAGCAAAACCTGAAAAAAAACTGCAAAACCCTAGCCCCCAAGTAACTTCCCCCGTCTCCATCATGTCCCAACCGACTCCTATTTATATTATTTGCAAAAGATTCAAATAAGATTATGTTTTTATTTTTTTGCAGAACAGATTGTGGACGCCATGGCTCGCAGAACTAGGTCAAAGGAAGTCATAGAAGAACTCAAGGTTAAAAACCAATTTTGTTATATATTTAGGTACTGATGGCCGAAATAGTGATACATAATGCATGGACTGGGATACTATCTATAGTGTATTCGATAGTGACAAATTCTCTCAGTTTGGAGAGGATGCTCAAGTTTATCATAATATTAGCAATTCCCACATACATGCTATTGCAACATGACTAGCCATCATGTTGTACACATACCTTGTCATGAAATGGATGATAGATTATGTAGATATATTGACTACCACCTTCCAGGATTCAAACCAGGTCGTGTATGCTACTCTTAACCCCGATACTTTTGCAAGAAGTTATGTCGTGAAGACTCCCTATCAATTGTTAACATGATATTTCATGAAGGCCTTCGAGAAGAAATATGAAGCGGGGGAGATAGTAAACATTTGATGGTTGGATGAATAAAGATTCATCTTGATACCTAAAAAAATGTACCCTATTCGGCATCTAAGAAAACCCTATAAAGTTCTTGCTTCTATGCTTTGTAGATTTTATGGAATGGAGAATTGTGTCTATTTCAAGTGGGAATGGACTCCACTGATCAATCATGTTGTTACTAAGGGAAGGTATTTAACATGGCTCAATTTTTTTCTATTAATATGAAGGATGCAATCACTCAAGCACAAAAGACACCATTCGTCGGGAAGCCCAAGTTTTTATGTCATATTATTTAGTAGATGTAATGTGTACCTCCTTTTCATTTCCTTCAATGAATTGGCATTGAACAACACAAAACCCTCTTGTTCATATCTATTATTCTATTTTATGGGAGGAAAACTATAGGCCTAACATTTGTGACATTTGTGATCATTTTCTAGGTGCTATTTATCTGATTATATTTAAATCAAATCTACCTAGGATTTCCAAAAATAATAGGAATCTTGTGGATTCGATGGGTGACTGGTATTGTTGTGAGTTCTTCATCTATTTAAGAATTTGGGGTTATAACTTGTTTCACATTATCCCAAGTTTTTTCCTTGACAAAAGGGTGTTGTAGAGGTTTCCTACTAGACTGCAGTGGTTGGAGTGCATGACCATTGTTTGGGATTGAAAATAATATCTTGGCCTAAATTTCCTTTGTACATTGGTCACTTAGTCATCCAGAATGCTTCCCATGCTCATATTTTAGTATCTAACTTAAAAGAATTAAAATTGGGACTAGGATTCAAGAGAATGAACGACCCTAAGAATTTTATTGAGCATCACTTCCTTTTGACTCAATTAAAGAACACTTACATCCATGAGACTCATCCTAATGATTTTATCTACAGGGATAGTTTTGAAGAAGTATCGAGGAAAGTTCCTGACCTAGCACAAAGGAACTTGATCCATGAATCAAAGAAACAGCATAAGACGTTGGTAATGGGAGAAAGGGATAGAGCATTTCATACTCAAGATAAATCCAAGAGAGCGGAATTGGAAGCAAGCACCAAAGCTCTAGTGCTCAATACAATTCAACCTAAGACTATGGAGCGTGAAAATTTAGAGAAATAATAGTGAAAGAATCCCATGGCATCCAGTAAGTCTCATAATCCTTTGCAGAACTTGACTAATATAATGCAACAAGCAGGGGATATTCAAGGTAAATTGTCTCAGCCTACTATTCCTCCTGTTGTTATTGGTACTTCTTCTAATGTCATTTCCAATTTGATAGTTGAGGGTGAAAATGTTACTCTCACCACAACTTCAAATTCTAAAACCTCCAAGTATAGTGTTAGAATTATTGATTTAGATGAAGAGAAACCATAAGAATCCTTTCACTCAACTTTAGTTATTGAGGAACCTCCTCATTTACCTCTCCTTGATATCTCGAGCCTTCCTTGAGATTGAGTAATTGAGGAACCTCCTCAATTACTCAATCTCAAGTCAATAGAACACCTCCTCCTATATCTACCCTCATTCATCCAAACCCCGAAGTTTCTCTAGATGCCACTCAAATCCCATCTGCTTCCTTAGCCCTACTCAAATCCATAGCTACCTCTGTAGGTTTGCTAGTACCTTCATGAGAGGACACAACCAATTTCGGGGAAGATGCAGTGGTTGCACTAGGAGATTATTTCTTTAGTAGAGAGCAAAAGGTAGTAATGGAAAGGTAGAAAGAGAAGTGGGGAAGGGGAAATGGTGGTAGACCTAGTTGAGAACGAGGTTATTTGGAGATAGGCTACTACTAATCCCAGGAGGGAATCTATTGAAACAACAGCTGCAATGGGAGCATTTGTTGGTACTAATTTTAATTAGGTTTCCACTTTGAACCAAATTTTAGACGATGAAAAGGCCAAGTCTGCAGCTCTGGAAGCATAAAAGGTTTCTCTGTAGGCATATTTTGATAAGAAGTTGGATGAACTCAAAGCTCAGCATCAAATTGAGATGCAAAATTTTCAAAAGTAGTTTCAAGAGCTTTCCAATCAAATGAAGGTTAAAGATGACAATGCCACGAGTCAAGCCATTGAGCTTAAGGATATCAAAGAAAAACTTAAGCAGTTCAAAGTTCAGTATGTTACTTCTTCATTTTTCAAGTTAACTGTACAATAATTTAAAGCTAAAGCTATTTCTTTTAATGAAAGTTTTAGGCAAACCCAAAAGTTGTCTTTGAAGGCTTGAATGAAATTCAAGATGACTATAATATTTTTGAGCATATGTCACACTAAATTGAAGAACATTTTGACAGAAGGAAGAAAGATGATAAAGCTGATGTATAACTTTGTGAGTGGCAAACTCACTTAAAGAATGTCCCACAAACTATTCCTAAGATGGACTCACTCAAGCTCAAACGAGTTCGGGAATCTTTGAAATCATGGGGAGTTGTATGTGAGGATGGTTCTAGTTAGGACGACTCCTTATCCACTTACGACAACTTCCCTTTGTCAAAAAGAAACGAGCCTTCGCCGTTCACACTTCACTGTTCATGACCCTTCGCCAACCACCTTTATAAACGTAAAGTTAAATTTTGAATTAATATGCATTAAAACTTTCTAAAAGGATTCAATTTTGATCACCATTTGCAAGCGTTTATATCTCTTTCTCATTTACTAAACTGTTTGAAGCTTCTTTCTGAAAATCGCATCAAAATATAGGAAGATGATTGCGAAATTGAAGAAACTTCAAACAATGATATCATTCTCATAAGTATAGACTTGACAGACCAAACTGTTTCAAAACAAATGTTAACGCCAAGCAAAGGTAAGGGCGTCTGATTAGTTAATAATATTGAAATTGGCCTCCAAGTCGTTCTTTTATTTATGCAAACATAGTTTTATTTCTCGAGTCATGAATTACATCCCACAAGCAAAAGGCATCATCAATTACATCTTACAAGCAAAAGGCATCATTAATAACTTGTGAACGATAACACATGTTCTTAATCATTAGGCCCATTCAAGTGCTCTAACAAGTATGAGATAACTTATTACTTATATGTGACACTTAACTTGTGATCTAGCCGTCTCACCAGCCACAATTTAAGTGGTCGTGTCACTACAATTTAGGGTGGAAGAGGAAGGGTCAACTTCCTAGATTGTAGGAAGATGAGACAAGTGTACAGTCAAGATTTATTTTATGGCAATTAGTGAGCATGGATAACCAATAGTTCGCGGCACTTAACTTGTGGTCTATCGATGTTCATAGTCCACAAGTTAAGTGATTGTGCTAGTTGACATGTGAATGAAGATATTGATGTAATAATTAATTTGTTTGTAGTTACAAAGCACTTTGGAATTGGCATGTGAATGGAGATATTGATGTAATAGTTGTTTTGTTTGTAGTTACAAAGCATTACATAGAAAGGTAGTATTGTATCATGTAAATGAAGATATTGATGTATGGTTGTTTTGTTTGTAGTTACAAAGCATTATATATAAAAACAATATACTAAACATTTTATTATTTGGATTTTTATTTTTATTTTTTAATTATTGTTATCTTAGATTGAGTAAAAATTTGAAAATTTATATTGGAATTGTAAATATAAATTGTTGAGATTGCAATACTTGTATTTAAATGAGTTAAATTTATTTACTCATTCAAATATACAATTTTACCAATAAAAAATTATAATTTAACTAAAAATTATATAACTAAATTCAAATAATACTATTAACAATGTGATATATATATTCCTTGTTACCATGCTGGCAATACAAGAATACAAGTTCAGGTTACAAAGCACCACCTAGTTGGCATTGATAATGATGTAATAGTTGTGTTATTTGCAGTTACAAAGCAATACATAGAAAATATAAGTCCAGTGACTTGGAAATAGGTGTATAACTGGTATTGAAAGAAAAACATAGAGACATAGCAATGGCTTAATGGAGTTAGTAATAAAATATAGATGGTTGTTACTGTCAATGAGCATGTTTTCGGTGTTTAGTTTACTTTGTGGTGGTTTTTATGAGTGGTATGTTTTTGAAGCAGGTTTTTGAGGGTGTGAACAGAAGCATCAAGTCCTTGTTATAATTTCTACGACCTTTGGGACTTGCCCATTTCCTTCTGTGTAGTGTCATTGAGCTGTGATTGTGTGTATTTGTAGCCAAAAAGAATCAATATATATCTTGCATAGGGCTTAGCCTAGCTTGGCAGATAAATCAATGATCTCTTCGAAGTCTTTCTCATAATAGAGAATATTGCATTCTGTGAAAGCATGTACTGAGCATTAAACAATAGAGAGAAATCTTGAAAGACGTCAAACCTAGAGGAAGAAATCTGTTAATTCCATTATCAGTATGGGATATTCTTTCACTGCTGGTTATCATCGAATCCGTGATGAATTTTACCATGGACTATCCTCGCAAAAGAAGAGGGTTGGATCTTTGGGCAGGCAAGGAAGGCCTCCCCAGGGCGATTGGGGTGAGATCAGTGCCAAAAAAGTTCGATTATACCGAGGTTTTCTGATGGATGATGACGATCGCTCCAAGTTGGGATGTTGCAGAAAAATAAGTAAGAAGGACCATGTCTTCTGCAAGGTTAAGGCAGCGTTGAGAAAAATGAAGAAGCCACGACTATTATCATAGATGAGATCCAGATATGATACTTTCAGCTATGCTCTCAACTTTGATTATGGTTGATATTAAGATTATTTACATGCGCAGGTAACAGTTGAGCCAGACTGTGGCTGTTCTTCATCAGCACATCCTTACTTTTCTATTTTTTTTTCTTTAAAATTTGTGTGTTTGATCTGTTGGGACTTTTCTATTTTTTTCTCTTTAAAATATGTGTGTTTGATCTGTTGGAAGTTATGAAACCTGTGAGCTAAGAACTCCGTTATATTGTTTATTTTTGTCAATATTGTTTATTTTGGTAAATAGTATTGATAGATCTTTGGGAGTTATGAAATATCTTGGCTATGAGTTTCTGTTCTTAGTGGTGGGAAGGCTGTGTTTTTCTACATCTCTTTCCCTCTAGTTGGGAGTCTGTTCTGAACTTTTATGTTTTGGACAGTTTAATGCACTGCAAATCAGTTATGTATGTTTTCCTCTGGTAGTAATGAGTTTTGGACGGTATTTAGGATTATTGCTGGTATCTAAATAGATGAGGAATGAATTTCTCTGTTATTGAAGGTTATAAGGATATGTTAAGTTTCTTATACTTTTATATAAAATGAAGTTTTTTTAATCTCTTCATTATAAATTCTTATATTTTATATTTTATTAATTTTTATAATTGATGTACGAGGTATCTTGGACTCAATAAAATAAATAAATGAAAGATAGAAAAACTTCAATAGTTTTGGTAGATGTTCAAAGCTTCTGCCATTAAGCCATAATATACTTTGAAATTTTTATTAGATCCGATCTTTGAATAAATAATATCTTTTAGATCATTTCTTTACAATCAAGACTTGTTGTTAGTAATAAGGTTTTATGCTGTGAAATATAATTCATAGTTTTTATGTGTCCATAAGATGGACAAAGATTATCTACTTGAAAACTATATTGTTGAGGGATAAAAAAATGATTATAAATGATGAAGTGAGAATCATTGCATCAGTGGTATAAATACTTGTCAATGATGAAGAAAATCATTGCATAAGTGGTATAAATGCTTGTCAATGATGAAGTGACAATTATGGCATAAGTGGTATAAGATTTATGGATACATAAACTTAGTAGGATCATTGCATAAATGGTATAATATATTTTAGATATATAAATTTAGTAGTTGCTAAGTGGTACTTGTTTTTTTACAATTTCTTTATCTTACTTTTCATAAATATAGATTGTTATATTTGTGGTGATCGATTCTTATGTTGGACATACATTAATATACTTATAGGTGTTGATCTATATGAAGTTGAATCTCATATTCAATTCAATGAACATTACATTAATTGTAAAACATGTGTTGATTTTGAGAAACAAAATTATGTTGTTTTAATTGAATGTTTTCTTCCATGATTGTATTCACAAGGGTTTTTATTGTTGTATCATACTAATAAGTAGTTGTAAGTAGTTATTAAAATAATATCATAGGGAGATTGTGTTTTGTAAAGTAGGAACTTGATTATGCATTGTGCCATTGAAACCTAGTTTCCATAAAAATTATGAAATAATCACAGGTACAATTAAAAATGCCATATATTCCACAATAGTTTCATATTTTTCAACCACTGTAACTTTACATGAAAAAGTTAAACACCAATTTTTCATTTGACCATTATGATAACTCTTAATGGACTCAAATTAGAGTATGTTCAATGCATCCCATAAAAAAGTTGAATAATTCCTATTTCTTTTCCTAAAATTAAATAAACCAAATAGTTCTCAGTAGAGATTCATCATCATCATCATCTTTAATTTTCTTCGTTATCATCTTTAATTTTATTCGTTATTCGAAATCCGGAATATGACAATTAAAAGTGTGGAACGTTTAAGCAACCCGTATCTCTTGCCGAGGATATAAATGAAAGCGGCAGATAAATTAATGCTCTCTTCCAAGTGGTTTTTATAATTGTGTGAACAGAATTCGAGAAAGTTCGAAGTGGAAAAATAATAATGATAATAGAATTGGTACTTGATTATTAATAAGTAGCTAGCTTAATGAGAAAACATAGTCAAACTTGACTGTTTTCATTTAACTTGACCGTTTCCATTTAACGAATCTATTTTATAATAGATTTACCATAACGGATCTATTTTATGTTAGATTTACCTATAAAAATAACAAACAGTTCTTCATTCTGTATCATTGAAACATAGAGAAATCTTGAAATAGCGGCAAACCCTAAGAAAGAAATCTGTTGATTTCATTATCATCATGGGATATTCTTTCACCGAGAGTTATCTTCGTATCCGTCATGAATTTCACCGTGGAAAATCCTCCCCAAAGAAGAGGGTCGTCGCTTTTAGAAGCCATGGAAAGCCTCCCCAGTGCCATCCGGGAGCGTTCAGTGCCAAAAAGGCTCGTCTGTACAGAGGTTTTATACTGGATGACGGTGATCGCTTCAAGTTGGGATGTTGCAGAAGAATAAGCAAGAGGCATCATCTGTTGTGCAAGCTCAAGGCAGCGTTCAGAAGAATGAATAAGCCATCCAGCTAGATCATATTCAAATATGCTCTCAACTAGTTAAGCCAGATTATGGCCGTTTTTAATCTGCAAATCCATAGTATTGTTTTTTTTCCAAATAATTATCTGTGTTTGATATGTGGGGAGTCATGAAAGCTGTTAGCTATGAACTCCGGTATTTTGTGTATCTTTTAAATAGTATTGCTTGATATGTGGGAGATACGAAAAATGTTGGCCATGAACTCTGTTATACTTTTTATTTTATTGAATATTTATGATTGATGTGTGAGGGCATAGTATTGATTGATCTGTGCTAGCTACGAAATCTGTTGGCTATGAACTATGCTATCTTTTTTTAGTTTATTGGATATTTATGACTGATGTATGAGGGCGTTGTGAACTCAATAGAAAAATCTGGGAGTTCTGAAATCTGATAGCTATGAGCTCTGTTATATGTTTTATTTTTTAAAAATATTTATGATTGATTGTGGGGCTTCCTGAATTCAATAAAAAAAATTATTCTAAGGTGGGAAAACTGCATTAGAGTTGGTCTTTGAACCTGATTTGGGGTTTGAAAGATAAAAGCTTTTACAAATGAACCTGGGTATTTAATCCTCCAGTAGTATACTTTCAAAACCTCTGTTATATGTTTGAATATGTAAAATCTTCCTTCCTATTTATTATAATCAATTTGTCATATTGTTTTTGGATCTTTAGTATGTTAAAGTTTTTGAATATACCTAGTTTTGTAGTGGGTACTCTACCATATAGTTCAGAGTGAGGTGGAGGAAGAGGCCATTAGAGGGGAGAGGGGAGAGGTCATTAGAGAAAAAAAAATGTGGAGGTTAAACAGGAGAAGTTTTTGTCTTTTGGGTTGTTTTTGTTTGGGTCTTTGCTAAAAAAAAATTGAATTCCATTTTTTCTGCAATCTACATAGTTTTACATAGTTTTTTTGAGTGTGGAAATAGATTCAACATTCTCAGATTCTCAGAAACCCAGGGCACCAAAATTATGTAGGTTTGACTACTGTTATCTAGAATTCCCAAAATTCATTCACAGCCCTTAAAAAATGAAAAAATAGAATTCCCAAAATTTATTGCAAAAGCCCTTAAGAAAAAGAAAAAATATGTCAAAAGTAAAATTAAAATGACAGAAGAGAAGTCATTGGAATTAAAAATTTAGAATAATAAAGGTTGGGGAGTTGGACCAAAGATAAGGTTTAAAAAAATATGGAAGGAAAGTAAAGGTGAAATAGTTTTAAAAATCTTATAAAGGGGGTTGTGGAGGAGAAATTACAATACTTTTAAAAAGATAGATTAGAGGAATATACCCAGTAGTGCCATTAGAAATAAGGGATTATTGGAAGAAGAAGAAGAAAAAATTTAATAAAATTAGTTAAATTTAGATGTAGTAAAAGAAAAGGGAAAAAGTGATTAAATTATAATGGGAACAAGGACAAATAAATAAACAAAATTAACAAGGAGAAAGAAGAGAGATAATATGGAGGCCAATAAAAAAAATTCATTAAAATTCTTAGGATTTTTTTTAATTAAAATAAATAATCAATTTATTCATTTCAATCATTTTTATCTTTAATACCTATATTAAAAATTGAATTGTTTTCAGAGAAAGCCTATGGCTTGAATCAATATCTTACAAAAATATTCATTACTTAAATTCTTAAGGTTATTTTTTAATTGAAATCAATTATCAATTTATTTATTTTAATCACTTTTTTTTTTTATATTTATATTAAAAATTGAATTTTCTTTAGGTAAGGGGCTTAAATTGAAAAATGATTTGAAGTTGAATCAACATGTTACATATGTCATTGGGATTATATTTATTTTATTTAATTATAAAATAAAAGAAGTTGTCTAAAAATTGGAGGACAAAGAAGACCTTTCACCTGAAAAATCAAAATTTTCTTTTTGAAATCATAAAACTTTTAGACTAAGTGTAAAATATTTTAATAAAGTTTTTTTAATTTAATTAAAAATTCATATTATATAAATTTTTAAATATTTTTTTATAAATATGTGGTAAATTTTAACAAGGATTAGTCAAAATAAAAAATGTAACTCATTAAAGATTTAAAAATGTTATTAAAAAACATTTATTATTTTGTAGAAGTGATAACTTACGGGAGAGTGTAATCAATCCTTTAATTAAATTTTCATAAGAATATCAGTGTATAACTTAAAATATATATATATATATATATATATATATATAACTTATTAAACCATATAAACTCTTAATACAAAGTTGTATTAAAATTTCATTGGAACCATACTTCTTCTAGTTTTGAAATAATGTAACCTGTTATTTGAATCAAATTGTTTTCGTTTTTCATAAGCCATGACTAAGAGTTTAAAGAAAGGGTTAGGAAATTTTTGTTAAGTATAAAGTGCAGAATAAAAAAAACCCTGGAAATTTTTGTTAAGTATAAAGTGTAGAACAAAAAAATTGAAATAATGTAACCTGTTATTTGGTTTCATAAAGCATGTTTCAAAGTTTATGAAAATTTTGTGAAACTTAATGAGTTGACAAATTTAAGAAAAACTTAAAAAACTTATTAATTTATAATATAAAAATACAAAAATGGTAAATTTGACATTACATTGTAATTACACATTTTTAGCATATAGAGTTATTTAAATGTTATTGTATTATTTGCAATTTGGTCCAAATTAGTATTAAGTTAGTATTAATGTTAGTTTTACATTTAAAAAGTTTAAAGCTTTAAACTTTATCATATATATTTTGTTTTGGAATTTATTTAATATATTTTGTTTTAAAATTTTGTTATAAATATTAGATTAGCTTTTATATTAGATTTATTTTATAATATAAATACAAATTTTAGTTAGGAATATCTTATTAGAAATTTGTTTTAATGTTTTATAATTTATTTTTGTATTTTAATTATTTAATATTTATATAATTAAGTTTATAAATGTATTATTAGTTTTCCTTTTAAGATTTATATTTCAAGTTGTTTTTAGTGAACATTAAAAATGAATGTTACATGTACTATCCATATTTTAGGAATTTCTAAATTTTAAAAAATTTGTTTTTTAATCTATAAGTAACCTATTCCCATATTTTATTGGTACTAGATTTTTTTGTTACTTATTTTTGGTACTCGAATTATGCTACTATATTTTGAAATAGAATTTGACGAACTTTAATACACTTTGATAATGTAGTTTCATCTATTTATGTTAAAAATCAGTATTATGAACCATAGTTTTTCTCAAATTAATTGTTGAGAATAGTTATTTTTGAAAATGTTTTTTTGTCATTTAAAATTACACTCAAATTACATTTATCTTTAACAAGATTGCTAGTGAATATAAATTACAGTCCTCACACCTTAACTAAGTCAAAACAATAAATCAATATACTAAAAGAAAACCTTTTGAAGCAAAAAGTTTCTATCCTTCTTTCACTCATATTTTTGAAAGTATATCTAAAGGTTTGCAAAAAATCTCTATCCTTCTCTCACCCATATTTACCTTAATCAAGTCAAAACAATAAATCAATAAGCTAAAAGGAAACCTTTTGAAGCAAAAAGTTTCTATCCTTCTTTCACTCAGATTTTTGAAAGTATATCTAAAGGTTTGAAAAAAATCTCTATCCTTTTCTCACTCATATTTTTGAAAGTATACCTAAAGGTTTTTTTGTTTAGATATATAAATTATGATTTTGTTAGAGAGATTTTATTAAAAAGAAGTTTAATACACTGTAAAAAAATTAAGATAATAAAAAGCACAAGTATTAAATAAAATTAATTTCAATTCCAAATTTAATAAAAATCACAATTATTAGCATGTTAGTCTCAATATTTTGTAATCTAAATTAAATAAAAATATTAAAGGTTTTTTTAGATATATAAATTATGATTTTGTTAGAGAGATTTTATTAAAAAAAAGTTTAATATATTGTAAAAAAAATTAAGATAATAAAAAGCACAAATATTAAATAAAATTGATTTCAATTCTAAATTTAATAAAAATCACAATTATTAACATTTTAGTCTCAATATTTTGTAATCTAAATAAAATAAAAATATCTAAAATAATATTTAAAATTTGTGATTTTTTATGAATTTTATTGATTTTATTTTTAAGAAGGATCTTAATTTTATTACAGGTAAATGCATCGTAAGTGGATCTGTTAAACATCAAATTATTTGTAAAAAAAATATTTTTTTTAAATTATTTCTTAAAAATATTTAATTAAGTAAGCAACATTTTATAATTAATGTACATCCATTTTTTTTTCTAAAATAATCAATTAAACATTTTATTATGAATAAAAATTATTTACTCATACACAACTTAAATACCTACTATAAATAAAGTTTTATTTAGATATTTGAATAAGATGATTAAGATATAACTTTTTCATACAAAGTTTAAAATTACTAAATTTCCTTCATAAAAATCGATGGAATAAGTTTAAATATCTCAGGGAGTCTTCTAAAAATATCTCAATCTAAAAATATCGCAATCATTGCAATGTGATCTTTGATAATAGACTCATTTTTAATGTTTGAAATGTTGGGTATAAAAAAAAGTAGTCTATTACATCGACGATTTGGGCTGGAAGACGGCCGCCGTCGTTGATTTCCAGCCAAATCACCTTTCCGGTTGATGTCCGGCATTTTGGATTTTTCCCAACTCCTGTTAACCAGAAACCAGATTTTCTACATGCGCATGGACGAGGTTTCTTAGCTTTTATAATGTTGTTGGAGTAAGAGGCAACATAATCGAAGAACTTAATGTACATATATATTATTGTAGAGCAGTGGTTAATGAAGAACCGCAACTTGTGCAATTACAGGCCTTAAGCATGAAGGAACATACACCGTAAGGTTTGTCCGACAACCCACAAGTTATAGAGTAGCAGCAAGCAGACATGGTGCACACATTCTTATTGTTTTCAGTGGCAGCACAACATGTACAGTCTGAGCATAACTGAAAGGGCGCTAGTTTTCTCTTATTGTATTCATTGCTTGTTACTGTCTCGTATCGTGTCTCAGGAATCGGATAAAAATGAACCTCTAATTTCATATTGTCGTTCATCTGTAGTGGTCTCGTTGGCGTTGTCTAGAAATCGTAGCTCGGCCATATGCATTCCCTACATCAAAAGATTTAGAGAGTTTGAAAATACATTAGCATTAATTTCCATAACTGGTTAACCTGTAAGAGGCAAAGACTTATGTAAGCTGTTACACATTCTAAAAGCATTTTAATGAGGACTATGTGATGGATCATACCTTACAAGTTAGTTTTGGATAAAACCAATCAACTTAAAAAAAAACCATTACTATTTTATGTATGTTATGCATAAGAGGTGAACTTGGCATCTACTGCATAAACTAGCAATGACTGTCAAGGTTTTTATGGTTTATTTATTTATTTAGTGAGTGCTTTATATTGAGGGTTGAGAGTTTGATCTTAAACTGTTTTTGATTTGTTAAGAGTTATGTCGTCTTAGTAAACAGGTTAACAATCCAAAACTGAGGTGTTCAAAGAGTGGAAGTCTATCCCTGTTAATTAGCAAAAATATATATTCATTTTATAATTCTTCATCGCTCATATAAATTCCCATCCTTATACAACCTCATCTATAATTATTCATTGCTTATATAAATTCTCATCAGAATTTGATGGATAATTTCATTATATTAATACAACATAATATTTGATAGGTCTGCCAATAAACTATTTTTAATTGGTTAAATTTTTGTGATTTTAGTAAACTGGTTAACAATCCATAACCTAAAGTTACCAGGTATTTGGAAAGATTGAAAGTCTACCCGCTTCTAATCACCAGGAATATATACTTACTTTGTAATTCTTCATGGCTCAATTCCCATAGTTTTACAATCTCATCTGTAATTCTTCATTGCTCATGTAAAAAATTCTCTTCAGACTTTGATGGGTAATTTCATTATATTTAATATAACTATAACGTTTGATATTTCAATTCAAGGAAAGTTGATGGGTGCCTTCATTATATATGATATAGCTATAATATCTAATATTTCAATTCAGGGCAAGTTCACATTAGACCATAATCAAGCTTG
The DNA here is from genome assembly GCA_027924585.1 of Larix kaempferi. Taxonomy (NCBI): domain Eukaryota; kingdom Viridiplantae; phylum Streptophyta; class Pinopsida; order Pinales; family Pinaceae; genus Larix; species Larix kaempferi. The sequence goes on from BSBM01000931.1 coordinate 408,049, forward strand.
TGCATGACTTTTAAGATTTTGATGATAAGACTAAAACGTTCATAGAGAAAAACCAGAGTCAAGCTTGTGCATGACTGCAATATTTTGATGAGAAGACTAAGCAGTTCATAGAGAAAAACCGGAGTCAAGATTGTGCATGAATGCAATATTTTGATGATAAGACTAAGCAGTTCATAGAGAAAAACCAGATTCAAGATTATGCTTGACTTGCAAGATTTTGATGATAAAACTAAAAGGTTAGTTGACAAAGAAAAACGTTTGAGGGAGTGACATAGCTCCTGGGACATTCGATCTTTCTAAATTTTAAATAATAAAGATATTTTTCATTAAAATATTTTTTCAAGGGAGTGACATAGCCCTGTAACATTCAAGCTATGTTTTCTAAATAATAAAAATATTTTTCATTATAAAATTGATTTATTTTCATATAAAGAGGCAGGAGATGAGAGTTTCAATTTTTGCTTATACCCTATTTGTCATTTATGGTTTATTATTAACACATATTTATAAAAGAACAGAACATTTATTATTCATACACTCTCTTACACAACAAATTTGATATAAAAGAAGAAAGTAAACAAACAAACAGACATACACATATTTATAAAAGAACAGAACATTTATTATTCATACACTCTCTTACACAACAAATTTGATATAAAAGAAGAAAGTAAACAAACAAACAAACATATTCAATATTCAATGGCACATATTTGAGAGAAACCAAATACTATAGCAGATGAATTACATGTTTGTAAGCAAAAAAAAAAGAAAATTCTAAAACTCAATGGTGTTTAATAGTATTGAAGATTACAAAAACATTGATATTTACATCAGTTAACATGAGTCTCTACTGCTATATAAATTTAGTGCTGAATATCTGGAATTCATAGCTAATTTTGAAGGCGCACGTCTTATTCAATTCATGAACCTAATTCCAGGAATCCTATTCTTGATAGAGCAGGGGAGAAGTCCTCCACATATTGTTGATTGCAGTGTGAAGCACAGGACTTGTCCAAACAAATATTAAAAAAATTGAGTTCATATCTAAATAGTAGAACAAAAATTTTGAGGAAATTATAACCAACCTGTGATCCTTCCTGGGATGCAGTGAACTAATAGCTCACATCTAGCACATCCAAAGGTCTATGAGAATAAGGTTCCCAAGATAGGAAAATAAGGCAAATGGAGTATAAAAATACAAATACAGAATAGCGATTACAGTAAGGATTAATGCATACCTAAGGTTGCGCAGAGGGCCATGACAAGGAATACGACGATATTCAGTTGGCCAAGATGAGGAAGAAAAGCTCGCCCCATGACTGCCCCAAGTTCAAAGGATGATGCAGGAAATTAGCAAGTAAAGAGAGAACGGAATTACTGGGCATATCAACCTGGAAGAAATGAAAGGTTGCATGACTCAAAGCAAGTGAAGCCGGTCGCTATTGATGTAAAAGGAGTTTGTGGCCCAAAAATTTTCCTTGCCATGCAGAACGATGATGTTTCCTTCTAGATTACTTGGAATCCGAGTGAGAATATGCCTCTCGCTCATCATGCTTGAATATTCTCTCATTCCTCTGGCCCTAAGACTCAGATTAGTTCAGGTTTCTTCATTTTTCTTTGGTGAGGCATCATCATTCGATTGTCTTATGCTTAAATTTTAAACACTTAATTTCAGGGTAAAATCTCATTGAATGAAGCTCGCGAGAGGATATGGTTGGTGGACTCTAAGGTCTCTCTCTTAGGCAAACACACTGCAACTTGCTTGGTGGAAAATTCTGATCATACTTACGGATTTTGATAATTCCTACCCATTCTGATAATTCTTATAGATGTTAATCATCCTTACAGATGGAGATCGTGCTGGTGGATTGCAGAAGAGCAGATTTCCGATGGAGCTGAGCACCCTACCCGCTACCCGCGCAGATGGAGATCGTGCTAGTGGATTGCAGAAGAGTAGCTTTCCAATGGATTTGAGCACCCTGCCCGCGCGTAGGTTGGTATCAAATGCAGAGATCCATTATTGAGTTGAGCACCTTTCCCGCTCGTCTGCTGGTATCCAATGATCCAGTTTGATTCAACAAGGGAAAAAACCAGATCGTTTTACTCAGTGCAATGGGTTCGATAGGCTCGATGTGATCCGGTTTGATTTAGCAAGTTATTCAGTTTGATTCAGTAAGGGAAAAAACAGACTTTGACTCTATGCAATGGGTTCGATGGGCTCTATGCAAACTGGTTTGATTCAACAAGTTATCCACTTCATTCACGGGAGGTCGTTTCTGATGATCGAGAGCCAGGAAAAATGGCTGAGGCAGTACGTTGGTCAGAAAGGCGATTTGGCCAGAAATCGGCCACGGGACTTCTGTGCCAAATTGTCGATGTAATAGACTACTCCATAAAAAATTGTATAGTTTTATTAACTATATATATTTTTTATTTTTTATTAATTATATTTTGTATTAATGGTTATGTTTTATTATTGTTTTAAAAAATTATAATATTGAAGAAGAGAAGATTGTGGGGGTGTTGCAGCTACTTCCAACAACAACTACGTTATGATGACCCCTGCATTCACAAACTTGTCTAATAATAATTAAATATAATTAAATCACAAAATATCATAAATCTCTTAAGCTGCTACAACAAACTAACATCAAAATAATTCTGAGTTTACAAACTCATGAAACAGAGCATAACAGAAAAATACATAGTAAAATTCTGATATTGATTTCAACTCTGTTCATTCACTGTGTATATCTTCTCTATAAATCACGATTACAATGGAAGTATTTATAGTGCTTTAGGGTAATCATACAATAAATGCAATTAACCCTTCGTAACAAAATCTGATCTATAAAAATTAAATGCTCTGTTTTGTTGCATCCTTGAGCAGTTAAATATCTGGCTGTAGATGCCTCTTCAAAACTTGATATGTTGCAACAGACTTTCTGAGTATCACTTCAACCTTAATATTTCAGTCGGTTTGGCGGTGGATGACTCTTCAAAAATTAAACAGTCAAAATAAGATCTGATTTAGTTTATCTTAATTCATTTCTGGCTTTTCAAATCAGATTTGGGTGGTGATGCCTTTTGGAAATTCTGGTGGCCGTATGTGTGATCTGTGGACTAATTAATCTCTGCCAACATTCTCCCCCTTAATTACTACACATCAAAAACAAAATTTTGAAATACTGGATTTCTATTACAGCTTACAAACCCCAATGTTTTTTCTATGAAACTCAAAATATTCTTTTCCCAGAGGTTTTGTAAATAGGTCAGCAAACTGATTTTCTGATCTGCAAAATTTCATGTTGATTTCATTCTTGTTTATCAGTTCTCAAATGAAATGATACCTTGTATCAATATGCTTAACTCTCTTATGAAAGACATGATTTCTTGATAGTGCAATCGTTGATTTGTTGTCACATAAAATCTGTGTTGGTCCATCTTGTTCATGGTGCAACTTAGAAAGAGTTCTTCTCATCCACACAGTTTGGCATGCAGCTGTTGTTGCTGCAACATACTCTGCCTCAGCAGAGGATAGTGTCACTATGGGTTGCTTCTTTGAAGCCCATGCTACTAATCCCGATCCAAAACTGAATACATATCCAGATGTACTCTTTCTATCATCTGTAGAACCTGCAAAATCACTATCAGTATATCCAATTAAATTAAAATTTGAATTTGATGTATACTGGATACCAAAATTTGTTGTTCCAACAATATATCTCAGAATCCTCTTTCCAGCTTGCCAGTGGGTATTCTTTGAAGACTCCATAAATCTTGAAATCATACTTACTGCAAACACTATATCAGGTCTTGTTGCATTCAAGTACATGAGACTTCCTACCAGTCTCTTATACATTATTGGATCAATGTAACATAACCTTTTTGCTTAAAAACATTTTATGTTGGAAACATTATCTTAACTTTTATTGTAGAGTTTTATATTGGACAAGTGTCTAAGGATGACTATAATTTGCACAATATTTTATTATTAAATAAATTAAATAGGAGACAAACACCTAAGGGGACTATTGAAAGAGTGTTTACTGACCCACTAGGTGGAATGGAATCTGCGGTAGAAGGCAATGGAAAAATGACAGCTTCATGAGGCAAGTAACTAGTTGTTGGTATGGGACAACTCCCTTGAATTGTGGCCTTAGTGCCCTCAAAGATGGGATTGGAGCTTGAGGCTCATTTATTGAAAACTGACCACTAAAGACCTAGGCAATCTTTAAAAGAGCCATTGAATTTTGGACTGAGGTTCATAACTTTTCCTGACGAGGAAATTTACCTTGGGGTTTTGCTGCTTGCACCCAAGAGATTCGATGAGGGGATATGCTAGTTTTTTATCATGGTGTAAGTCTGCATATTATACTGCTGAGTGCAGATTCCTAAAAGCTGAGGAGCAAGTCTTAATAGTTTGATGCCAGTACTATTTCTGAGTGCCTTGCTTCTACACAAAGTCCATCTACTTGGTAGTTTAGTAAACAGGCTCGAGGGTCCAAAGGAGACAAGTAGTTTGGCTGCTTTTTCTGGAGAAGGTTGGGAGGAACAGTCCTCCTTGGGTGCTTGTCCACCCTATCATCTGTTACAGGTTCTACTTGTCTTTTCTATTTCTAAGTAGTTAAATTATTTTCTATAATCATTGATTTAGTATTTATAAGTTATCATACAGAAGTATTTGTTTTGAATCCTGATCTAGTCATGATTTTGTGTAATGGTGATTAAGTAAATGAAATGATTGAACAAATAACTTCTTTGTATTTTTCCCCATACTGTTTTCTGTATAGTACTCTAGTGTAGAGAAGTCAAATTGAGATAGATGAATGATAGGCAGAGTGCCAAATGAATGAATAGATTAACGCTGTTGTATTTCATTAATATTTCTTATCAATTATATTCTGTAATAGAAAATATATGTTTAGATTGAGGAATTAGAAACAACATTTCATAATACAAGCATTATAATATTTTCTGTTACATAGTAATATAAGTAAATATTTCATCTCTGTACAAAAACCTAGGGTTTACACTTTAAGTCATTTATTTCTTTCAAAACGGTATAGTATTATACTTTCATTTTATTTCTAATATTAACATTTATGAAATTATAACAGCTGCAAAATATATATAATAGTATTTACAACATTTTATTATATTTCTACTTCTCACAGGAATAGAATAATCTAGTGTTTATGTTTTCCTAAACCTTGCGAAGACTTCTATTCATTCCTGTATTATATTTTATTTTACAATGTCAAAAGAATTACTGACTTCCACATTCGAAGTAACTAAGAAGTCAAACGGAGTAACCAAAACTGGTTAACTCGTATCACCTTTGCCAAAACTTCTTAAACATAGAATAAGTCTATTGCGACGAATATCCTTTTTATTATCATACTTTGACATTTTAGAAATCATTTCAACATCATAAAATATAGTCACAAAGACATTTTATCTCATGTATTGCTTAAAATAAAACGAAGGATTATCTCAACATTAACATTTGACAATGGTATTATTTTCCTATCATAAACATTATCTGCAATACCATATAAATACATAAACACTAGATTTTATTTCAAGTCAACATTATAATTTTTCCACAGTCACCTCCTGAACCGTATAGGTTAGGGTTTCAAAGTTTTCAAATTAAAACATTGAGTTTTGGCTCTCGACCATCACAAAAAATGATAACATAGATATCAATTAACACAAAACTTTCAAAGCTACCATTGAAACCTACAGGGTAGGGTTTCAACTGCACAACACAAGGTTAAAACCTTTGGCATGTAGCCATCATAAACACACAATAGTTTCAAACATTAATTCATCACATAACCTGGAGCATGGCTCACAGTTTCAACACACGAAAACATCATCAAGATATAGGAACCAAAACCATTGTTTAACCAGAATAGTTGAGGGTAAACCCTCTCGACTGTGTTTTTGTCATTACAATTTATCTACACTGAAAAAAAACACCACGGGATTAACGCCAAATGGGTTGAGGATTTCATCCTCCCCAAGCTGCCAGTCAGCTCCCAAATATTACAATGGTGGTCACTTTTCATAGCCTCACAATAAAAAGATGAAGTCTCGGCTAGGAACATAAGAAGGTCCAACAGGCACCTAACCGAAGCATCAGGGAAACCACCGAAGCTTACATTTCTTTCGCAGTTGCCATCATTTACAACTTAAGCTTGAGAACCAAAGCCGAAGAAACTTGCCACATAAAACCTGAGTATGGTCAAAACGAGTTTCATCAAAGAAGATTTATTAAAATGAATTAAACAATAACTGCAACTCTTAAATTTATAGAAGAAGACAACTTCGTATCCTGTACATTACCTTTACATAGTTTTTGGAGCAAAAATGCCTTATCCACTGCTTAAACCGTAGCCATCACCTCTCCACCATTTGCAACGAAGGATGGAGACAACTCTAAGAACCATCAATCGAAATTCCAGGAAAACTGAATACTGGAGCAACTTACATGCAGAGTTATCATCAAACCTGGAGTCATTCCAACTTCATCTATTGCTGTAAACTCGCACAATAGGGTTCGGCTCTTAAACTATTTACAGATGTCAGAACAACACCCACAGGTCATGGTTTCGAATCGTGAGAGAAGCTCCCAAACCTTGCTAACGAAACCCTGGAATTTCTCAGGCCTCTCCTCCAAGCCACTCTCTAACACCATGAATGCCAAAGGAAACAACAAATACGAGGTTTAGTGGAGGATTAGGGTTGAGTCCTAAAGCCCGAGAGTAATGTAGGATCAATGGTGGAGATCAACCCATCACAGCACCTCGTATTCCCAAACAACCACCGTAGTTATGACTTCATTAAAAACCATTGCCACCCTGGAGACCAGCTCGGATAACCTTTAAACTAAAGAACATACAGCTCGTCGTGTTGACTGTTTTATCACAATGCCTTCACATGTCAAGCACCACGATGGTAGCCACGGATACATGCGACTGAGCTGGTAGATGGGAGTATTAAATGCCAAGTTTGGCTTACGAACACCTGCCAGCACATATCCACTATACCATTATTACCTTTTCCACCTCACGCATTGGTTCAATAGTTAGGCTCACAACCCTGTCATAACATATATCATATGGTAAGTCATAGTTATATCATGTTATCAACTAGGCCCCTATCACGTGTTTTAAAAGGGTCACGACGATGCCCACTTTGTTATACTATTTTGAATGTAGGACTATTAACCACTTATACTATGAAACGAGAACTCGACACAGTTCTCGTTTTTCTCTCTCCTAATTTTAGTAGCTATTTTTACCTCCGTTTCAAAAAGGGTTGATGCCAGTATCACACATTTTCAGTTTGAGGCATTTTTTTGGGCCTTTGACACATCTTTATTGTAAAGTATTTTTAATTTCTATTTTCAAGTGTGTTTTTTAGAAATTTAACAAAAAACATACATTTAGAAGCTAGCTATAATGAAAAACACATAGATTTTCGAAATTTATCTTTAAAATTTAATCATAAATAATATATTTTTATGGAAAAAATAGTAAACAAATCGAGAAAAATGAGACATTTAAACCCATTTTTAACAGATTTTTAGTCATTTTGTATAAAAATGATACTATTTCATATTATTTTTCATAATATTTAACCACCTAACCAATTATTATTAAAATTTAAAAAAAAAAAATTTTAAAAAATTACATTGCCCCTTTCTACCCTAACCTTATCCCTACCCCCCCCATAAACTATTACAAAAGTTAAAAAAATAAGTATAATGCGTCCCTTCTACCCTAACCCCCTAACAAACTATTAATAATTTTTTTTAAAAATTACATTTAAAAAAATAATTACATATCCTACCCTAACCCCTCAACCAACCATTAATAAACATTTAAAAATACAAAGTACATTTCCTAATGCTCTAGCCCCCTACATTACCCTCTACCTTAGCCACCCGAAAATTACATTTCTTAATGCCTTACCCACTACCCCATTACCCCTCACACATCGTTTTAACTAAAAACAATTTAAAACCCAACTTTAAAAAATTAAAAAATTAAAAAAAAAACCTAAACTTAAAAAATAAAAAATAAAACCTAAACTTTACAAAAAAAAAAACCAAAACACAAACTAGACTTTACAAATTAAAAAAAAAATACTTAAAAAAAATAAATTAAAAAACAAATTTAAAATTTAAAAAAAACTTTAAAAAAAAAATTAAAAATTAAAAAAAAAACCAAACTTTACCAAAAAAAAAAATTTCAAAATCAAAATTAAAAAAAACAAAACTTTAAAAAAAAAATTTAAAAATTAAACAAAAAAATAAAAAAATAAAAAAAAAAAAACAAAAATCGCCCCCCCGTGGGCGCCCAAAGGGCCGACCCGCGGGGGAGGCTCGATGCCGGGCATCGAGCCTCCCCCGCGGGGCGGCCCTTTGGGCGCCCACGGGGGCGGAGCCAGCGCCCGCCGCCCACTTGGGCGCCCATGGGGGGGGCAATTTTTGTGTTTTTTTTTTGTATTTTTAATTTTTTTTTTTTAATTTTTTAATTTTTGTTTTGTTTGATTTTGATTTTTTTTTTGTTTGTAAAGTTTAGTTTTTTTTTTAATTTTTAATTTTTTTTTAAAGTTTTTTTTTTAATTTTTAATTTTTTTTTAAAGTTTTTTTTTTAATTTTTAATTTATATTTTTGGACAGGCGGATGCTTGTGTCGCCCCCTTGGGCGCCCATAGGGGCCCAAGGGGTTGGAGCCAACATCTGCCCGTCATTTTTTTTTTTTTAATTTTTAATTTTTTTTTATAAAGTTTTTCTTTTAATTTTTAATTTGTTTTTTAATTTTTTTTTGTATAGTTTTTTTTTTTAATTTTTAATTTGTTTTTTTCTGAAGTCTAGTTCGTTTTTTGTTTTTTTTTGGGTAAAGTTTAGGTTTTATTTTTTATTTTTTAAGTTTAAGTTTTTATTTTAATTGTTTAATTTTTTAAGTTGGGTTTTAATTTTTTTTAGTTAAAACAATGTGTGAGGGGCAATGGGGGTAACATTGAGGGGTTAACGCACTGGGTAGGGCATTAGAAAATGTAATTTTTGGGCGGTTAAGGTAGGGGGTAACGTAGGGGGCTAGGGAATTAGGAAATGTACTTTGTTTTTTAAAATGTAATTTTTTCAAACATTTATTAATGGTTTGTTGGGGGGTTAGGGTCAAATATGTAATTATTTTTTTAAATGTAAATTTTTAAAAAAATTATTAATAGTTTGTTAGGGGGGTTAAGGTAGGAGAGGCGCATTATAATTTTTTTTTTTAACTTTTGTAATAGTTTGTTGAGGGTTTAGGTTAGGAATTTATTTGTTGAAAACAAAAAATTCCAATTTAGGGGTTGATTTCAAGGTTTTCGTAAACAACCGTATGAGATTTTTAAGCCATGGCTATATTTTTAACCCAGAGAAAAAAAAACGTTGATACTAGTATCAACACTTTTCGATTTGGGGGTTGTTTTTGGTGTTTTTTATGAAAACATGATACTGGCATCGACACTTTTTGATTTGGGGGTTGTTTTCGATGTTTTTTATGCAAAAATGTGAGTTTTTATGGCTAGAGTTCTCGTTCTTAGTATATAGTTCTCGTTTCATAGTATAAGTGGTTTATTACATATTCCTTTGCATATAGTCGATATGGTATAGGAATTAATTAGAATTGCATGAAGCCATATGTTTTCTAAATAGAATTTGCATATAGTTGTATGCTATAGGCAGTGTTTATGTTGATAGTTTATAGTTCACAATATAAGAACTATTTGTATGTTATATATAGAACACACTATAGGAAAAGCATAGAAATGGTAGTTAGACTATCTAGGATAGGAAATCACATATCAATTTGTATGTAGTGCACATGATATAGGATTAAAAGTAACATACATTTAGCCTATGTTTTGTAAAGGCATACTATCCTTTTACATTAATTACATTGACATATTACACCAACCCATTGCTGCGACACTTTAATTCATCATTTAAATGTTAAACAAAGGAGACATTTGAGTTGTATAGTTACAAATACAAACTATAGACAAGTCGTTGTATTAGTACCTTAGAAACTTATATACAGAACGCTTGAGGACTAACTGAAAGTGCTCTTTAAATTATATTTGTATTACTTGACTTGATGTGTCGCCCTTACCTATAATCTGCGAAAGGGAAAGTCCAAATGCTTTAGCATAAATGCTAAATAAGCCTCGAGGTACCCTTAGGACCCCTTCCATCATCAAAAGAAGAACAACAGTTAGCACTTACAAACATTATGTTGAATGAACATTGACATAAGTAATATAAAAATATAGCTGCGATGAGAAGAACATTCAATGGCATCTTAATGTAGACTTTAATTTCATTTCATAAAAAGATGAAAAATAGTACATTGTATGATAGTTACAAACATGTATTAAAGAAGGACCATATAGAAGCATTTATTATAATTCTGCATAGTTAATATATGCATTAAAAGCTACGTTGAAAAATTTTAAATTTTTGTGAAATTTTGGGATGTTACAATCAACTTTTGACCCATCATCCTCCTTACTGAGTTTTGTACCAGTTGCAATTGGTGTTACAACTAGCTTACAATTCATCATTCTGAATCTTTTCAGTACATCATTTGCATACTTAGTTTGATTTATAAAAATACCATCCTCAAACTGAGTTACTTCAATACCAAGAAAATATTTCATCATTCCTAAATTAGTCATCTCAAACTCTGTTTTCATGGCTTTCTTAAACTCATCTACTGAAATATCTCCAGTGAAGATCAAATCATCAACATATAAGAAAACAATCAATATTTTACCTTCTTGGTTTACCTTTGTATACAAGGTTGGCTCACTTGGACTTCTGTTGAATCCTTCACTATTCAAATATTCATCAATCCTGCTATACCAAACTCCAGGTGCCTGCTTCAATCCATACAGTGCTTTCTTTAATATGTAAACTTTGTCATCTTATCCATCAATTTCATATCCAGGCAGTTGTCTCACATAAACCTCTTCTTCTAAATATCCATTAAAAAACACGGACATTACATCCATTTGATATATATACCATTTATTATGAGTAGCAATACCTAATACCATCCTTACCATATCAAGTCTGGCTACAGGTGCAAAAGTCTCATTATAGTCGATCCCAGGTTGTTGACTAAACCCCCGAGCTACAAGTCTTGCTTTGTATTTTTCAACTTCACCATCAGCATTTAACTTAGTCTTATAAATCCATTTGACACCAATACAATTTTTATTATCAGGAAAATCTACAAGATCCCAAGTATTATTTCTTTCTATGGCATCAATTTCTTCATCCATTGCTTTTATCCAAACATCCTTTTTAACGGCTTCATAAAAAATTATAGGATCACATGCTATCAATGCAAAATTTGAAACTTGATCTACTTCTTCATTCTGCTCATACAGTTCTCTTAAACTTCTAGCCTTCTGACCTCTAACTCTGTTTCTTAATGAAGCTAATGTAGGATTTGATTCATTACTTACCTCTGATCCTGTTCCTTGCTGTCCATCAACACTTGATGGTTCACCATGTTCTTGAGTTCTGGGTGTTCTGGAAAGTGTTCTTACTGTTGGTGTAGGTGTATGTGGAGTTAACTGTCCACCGTGTACGTCCTGCTCATCACTTTCATCTTCTGCATGAGATGTAACAGCATCCTCTGCAACCAACTTATCTATGCTGCCATCCCATGCTTCTTCTTCCTTAAACATCACATCTCTGCTGATGACATACTTCTTGGTGATTGGGTTATAGAGTCTCTATGCTTTAGATTCTTCACTATATCCAACAAAAATACATTTCTGACTTCTGTCATCTAATTTTCTCCTCATCTCTTCAGGTATATTCGCATAAGCTACACAACCAAAAATTCTTAAATGAGATATGCTGCTACACTTACCACTCCATGCTTGCCGTGGAACTCGATCCTTCACTCTCTTAGTTGGACTTCTGTTCAGAATGTACACTGCGCAAGTAACAACATCTCCCCAATATTCATCTGAAAGATGTATCTCCTTCATCATACTTCGAGCCATGTTCATAATGGTTCGATTCTTTCTTTCGGCTACTCCGTTTTGCTGTGGAGTGTAGCGAGCAGTAAATTGTCTTTTAATTCCATGATATTTTCAAAATTCCACAAACTCATTCAACATATACTCACCTCCTCCATCTGATCTCAAGACTTTAATAAACCTATCACTTTCCTTTTCAACCCTAGCTTTAAAACTTTTAAACACATCAAAAGCTTGAGATTTCTGTTTTAGCAAATACACCCAAGTTTTTCGACTGAAATCATCAATGAAAGTCATAAAATAAACATTACCAGTCAAAGAAGGTGTTTGCATCGGTCCACACAAATCTGTGTGTATCAGCTCCAATGGTGCTTTTCCTCTGTATGAGACTCCAGAGATGAATTTCTCTCTATGATGCTTTCCCAATATGTAGCTATCACATTAGCTTGTTGGCTGCTGGATACTGGGCAACCCTTTTACCATCTGCTTCTTCTGTAGAAAATCTAAGCCACCAAAATGTAAATATCCATACCTTAAATGCCATAACCATGACTGATCTAAACTCTTAGTTTTATAAGCATTCAAAGAGTTAGTCAAATCATTCCTCATAATCAACGGAAACATTCTATTCTTTGTCATTTCTACTCTAGCTATCAACTGCTTACTTGGAAATTTGTCATAAATAGTACATACCTTGTTCTTAAAGAACACTGTGTACTTCTTGTCCAACAATTGTCCCACACTCCATAAATTACACGTTAAATTAGGAACATAATAAACATCATGAATTGTTCTTCTTTTACCATTCTTGGCATATACAGCAATCACACCTTTACCATTAACTTTTACCTTATAGTCATTACCCAACTTCACTTCAGATTGAATGCTTGTATCTATATTTGAAAATAACTCCTTATTTCCAGTCATATGATTGCTGCATGCACTGTCCAAGAATCATTTATCCTTTGGACTTTCCTGGGTGACATTACAAGTCAAAAACATAGGCTTCTCTTCATTTTCAGCCTCCTCAGTCATTTGTGTAGACATCTTACCAGTATCTACTTGCTTCTTCCAACACTTGTTAGCACAATGCCCAAATTTCTTGCAATAGAAACATTGAACTTTAGATCTATCATACCTTTGATTTCTTGGCTTCCACGTTCTGCTGCTACTCCCCCTTACACTAGGAGTATTCTGCTATAACTTCTCTTCAGATTTTGAATCATTTCTGTTGTCACTATGATCAACAGTGCGACCTCCTCTTCCTCTACCTCTGCCTCTAGTAACATGTAACTGATATTTAAAAGCATTTTCTAAAGGAGTTTCATCATACCTATTGATTCTTGATTCATGAGCAATCAAAGAACCAGTCAGATCATCAATATGCATTTGACTGAGATCTTTAAACTTTTCAATTGGAACAACCACTGCTTCAAACTTATTTGGAAAACATCTCAGCAATTTCTCAATCACATGCTGGTCTGAGAGGTCCTCACCATACTGTCTCAGCTGGTTTACAGTACTCATAACTTGAGTCATAAAATTATCAACAGTCTCACTGTCCTTCATCTTTAAATTCTCAAAGTCCCTTCTCAAGTTCTGCAACTTAACATTCTTCACCTTGGTCACACCTTAATAGCAAGTTTCAAGAGTGTCCTAATCTTTCTTCGAAGACTCAACACTTGATATCTTTGGAAATATGGATTCACTTAGGCCTTGCTGAATAAGGCCAAGAGCTTTGTTTTCCTTCTTCCTATTCTCCTTCAACAGAACACGCTCAGCATTTGACAGAGCCAATTTAGCAGCTTGATCAGCTGGCTCTGGATAGCCAATCGTAACAAACTCCCATAGATCCTGAGCATGTAGGATAGTTCTCATCTTAATAAATCAAGTGTCATAATTCCTTTCAGTCAACACAGGAATTTGTCGCTGTACTAAACTATTGTTAGTAGCCATCTTAAATTTCAAATGATTCTAAACCGAAAAAAAAAAACGAGAAAGAAACACTTAACCAGGCTCGAATAACACTGCGGGAAGGCAGGGGGTGTTGCAGCTACTTCCAGCAACACACACTGATCTCCAAAACTTAGAAAAACTCACCAATAGTACAGCTGCAGCTGACAGTAACAACTGACTTTTTCATCTACGTTATGATGACCCCTGCGTTCACAAACTTGTCTAATAATAATTAAATATAATTAACTCACAAAATATCATAAATCTCTTAAGATGCTACAACAAACTAACATCAAAATAATTATGAGTTTACAAATTCATGAAATAGAGCATAACAAAAAAAATACACCGTAAAATTCTAAATTGATTTCAACTCTATTCATTCACTCCGTATATCTTCTCTATGAATCACGATTACAATGGAAGTTATTATAGTGCTTCAGGGTAATCATACAATAAATGCAATTAACCCTTCGTAACAAAATCTGATCTACAAAAATTAAATGCTCTGTTTTGTTGCATCCTTGAGCAGTTAAATATTTGGCTGTAGATGCCTCTTCAAAACTGGATATGTTGCAACAGACTTTTTGAGTATCGCTTCAACCTTAATGTTTTAGTCGGTTTGGCGGTGGATGACTCTTCAAAAATTAAACAGTCAAAATAAGATATGATTTAGTTTATCTTAATTAATTTCTGGCTTTTCAAATCAGATTTGGGCAGTGATGCCTTTTGGAAATTCCGGCGACCGTCTGTGTGATCGGTGGAGTAATTAATCTCTGCCAACAAATATTTCCCCATGGCTCGTGTCCCAAACTTGCGGAATGTGACACATGATACATCTACGTCCGAACTGGTGGCAGATAGGTGGAGGTATTCCCCCTCCCCAAAGAAAATGACACCACCTATCTCCCTCATCGAAAGTAAAGGCTCTTGGATCTCTCTTCAATGGCTTCGATTTATACTGTTTGAACCTCGACCTCCACTATTGTGAATGTACCTTGTCTCAAAGAGTATTTCTAGTGTGACATCATGACTAAGTTTGGCATTCAAACCTTTGGTAGGAAGGTCACGAAAATGATGAATAACCTAGAATAAAATCCATGAGAAGGTGGTATGTATGTTTCATTGATTTGGTTGGCTCTCCTCTCTTCCTTCACACTACGCCATCTAAGTCATCGTGAGTTTGGATCATCATATTCAAATGGTACATATGAATAGAACTGAGCATAAGACCTCGACAATGCCTAAACTCTTGCACATGCCCAGAGTATTGGCTGAACAAAGGAAAGCAAAAGTCACCTTCTGTGGCATTGTCTCACCACCCATGCATGAGCATATTCATCACATGGAGCATTGAATTGGCAACCCATGCATGAGCATATTCATCACATGTAGCATTGAATTGGCAATCAATATGAGGTCACGATGCTTGAGGAACTAGTTGCATATTTTTGTCGAAAGGAGGGAGACTCCAACAATGTAACAACTCCAAATATTGAAATTTTAGAAATTAAAAAAGAACAAACATATTCCGATATTAAATGGAATACATAACCTCATTTTCTTTTATAACATGATATCCAATTGTAACTCTACAATATATACATGACTGATTTCCTAGTTCACATCATGACCTTTTTTTTGTAAGTAAGGAATTTTTGTATTATATAGAAGGAAGAAAGGTTACATTCGAACAAAAAGGCCAATGCCTAGTTGGCCGACTGGACTTCTAATCTATCTCGCCTCAAAAAATGAGATACATCATAAAATCCCCATTCCAGAGTACCAACCCATGATTACAAAAATTGAGGTCCTATACAAATATTTCCAACTTACTGTCACTACATGCCTTCATAACAGAAATAGCTAAAATGCAAGAGGTTAACAATACAATAACTGCTCGCTTTCTCCAAGAGCTATTACGTCTAATAGACAAAATTAGCATAGACCTCAGACCCACAGACGACTCAAAAACACAGACCCCATACCCAAAACCCTTTAGATCATAATGTACGGGAAGTACGGAAAGTGACCTTGTTGTCCATCGCCAGCAGAGGAAGAAGGAACATTTGGGAGGCGAATGCCTAGAGTGCCCATGATGGCATCGATTTTTAGGTGCATCTCCCTTGTCTTGGCGTGATGAACTTCCCACCATTGAGCAGGGGTTTCATCACCTTCTATCGTCTTTATTAAATCCCACATCACATGCCCCATTAGGTTCTTCATTACCCATAAAAGCGCCATCGTCCGCTCATAGAGACTCATGTGTGCAGCATTGTTGCTAGGGTCCATGACCCAATCCTCCATTTTTCGGCACTCCTCTTGAAAGGTATCCTTATCCATCCCCCGCCATAACCTTTGTTCCACATCCTTCATTTCCTGTTGGACGACTGATGGTAAGCCCAACTCAAACATGTGTGCCCGCCACATCAGTTCACATCGACTTAAGAACATCAAAACATAACTTGACTGCAACATAATACTTTACTTTCTTGTACACGAATCAATGTTCTTCTAATATTATATATATAAGTAGTGTGACTACCCATACCTCTTTTTCTTTCAAAACTACTTTAGCATTTCCAATCATACCACTATAATTATTTTATATGACCCATCATATACAATGCATTATATAATTATATGGACAAAATATATAACCTAAACATAAATTCCTTTTAACGTAATCAAAACTTATGTATTGAAACATTTTGAAGAGCTTCAATTAGTAGTTAGGGTAAAACTTATGTATTCACTTAAAAGTAATTCTAACATTTGTTCCAAATATAATTTAAATGAAAGTTACCCCCATTCTTCACATATTTATAATCACATTCGATTACTCATCTAACATATATGCATCTATACTAACCCCTCACAATTCTAAACCATGGGTTAAACTCTTGAGTGTATCCCTTTTTGTTTCTTATGTGGTTATATGTATTAGCACTATCCCATGTTAAAGTCGATATAGTTACCTTATCTTATTGCATGATAAGATATACACTTTATTAACTTTTTAATTTATTGCACCCAAAGGCGCTCTACAGCCAAGTATGGGGGAGATCTTGTAACGTGATATAATGGTAGTAATGTTATAAAGTTGGTAACATGTTGTCAAAAAATAATAGTGATAGTGAATATTATGGGAGAGATCTTGTAAGGTGATATAACGTTAGTAACATTATAAAGTTGGTAACATGTCGGGAGAGATCTTGTAACGTGATATAACGTTACGTTATAACATTGGTAACATGTCGGTAGTGATAGTAGTGAATATTATGGGAGAGATCTTGTAACTGATGTAACGTTATAACGTTAGTAACATGTCCGCAAAAAATATAGTGATAGTAACATGTAAGTTTGTCGGCCATTAATAAAAATTTAACATAAAGTAAAAAATTATAATATGAGGGAGATCTTGTAACGTTAAGTTTGTGATATTATTGTTGGCCATAAGCAAAACAAAATAATACAAAGTAAAAAGTAATAAATATTATGTCGGCCATAAACAAAAAAGAATAATACAAAGTAAAAGTAATTAACATACTCAAGTAATTAAAAGTAATACAAAAATAATTGTAAATTTTGTTTAATATACTCACTTTTTGAAAATAATAGTTTTAATGGCAATGGATATGTAAAAACATAAAGAAGTAAAAAAAAAAATATTATATAGCTAACATAAAAACTAAAAACATAAAAAGTAAAGAAATAAAGAAGTAAAAAAAAAAAATATTATAATGGACATAAGAAGTAGAAACCAAAGAAGTAAAAAGAATATTATAGCTGACATAAGAATAGAAAAGAAAAGCAACCATAATAATAGTTAGATTTGCTAACTAATAACTAGAATTGATAACTAAATATAACTCCAAACAAAAAGAGATTTGAATCTTGGTCTCTACGTTAAGACAAGCCCAATCACCTCACTACTTACCAATAGATCACACACAAATGGTGTTAAAAAAAATAATATGCCTATTGATTTGATTGATTGCATTGATTTCAACAATGTAATGTTTTTTACATGTATGCATTGAATTTATCAATTTAATAAAAAAACATGCTTGCATTGATTTCAAAAATGCATTGGTTTTTGTTATTTACATCTATACATTGAATTTATCAATCTAATAAAAAGATGTAAAAAAATATATTGTAGCCAACATAAAAAATAGAAATATAAGAAGTAAAAAAAATATTATAGTGGACATAAGAAGTAAAAAAAACACAAGATGTATGTTGATTTGATTCGTTGCATTGATTTCAACAATGGATTGTTTTTTTGTTTGTTGCATTGATTTCAACAATGCAGCCATAATAATAGTTAGACTTGATAACTAACTAAACTCCAAGCAAAAATGGTTTTGAACCTTGGTCTCTAGGTTAACACAAGCCCAATCACCTTAATTCCTACCAATAGACCACACATAAATGTTGTTAAACAATAGAAGATGCATATTTATTTCAATAGTTGCATTGATTTCAGCAATACGTTTTTGTTTTTTTTTTTACTTGTATGCATTGAATTTATCAATTTAATAAATAAAAAAACCTTTCATTAATTTCAACAATGCATTGATTTTTTTTATTTACATCTATACATTGAATTGATCAATTTAATAGAAAAACTACTCTGCAATGATTTCAACAAATTAAATTTTGGTGTTCTCTATTTCAGGGTATATCGTGGATCCTCATGATAATATTGCAAATAATGAAGATATTGATTATCAAAGAAGAAAAGTATGACAAATGTATAGAAGAGAAAGAGAAAAATCATCTTTGTAGCAAGATTTCCGTGGTTGTTGATTTCAGGAGGTTTTGGAGAATCCAAAGTATCCATGTTCTTTAGTCGATGTTTCAAATCCATAATAGAAAAAGAAGCATCAAAACATACAGAAGAATAAAGAAAACACGACCGTCAACTAAAGAGATCATGAAGAAGTGTTATTTGTGCAAAGAGATTCTCAAAAGCATGAATGGGAGATAATTTAAAAGTTATATAGGAATCAATATAACTACCAATGAATATGACATACTTGGATACATGGAATGTGATAACAAGGAAAATTTGAACTCTAATTTTGTTGTTATGGAAACTTCCAATCGTGCACTCCAGTTCATATCTGAAAACCGACAATATCGATACCATATGAAGAAATGTATACTAGACATCGAAAATTTCATGAACGAATTAATCAATTAGCAAAAGTTCAAATGTGTCTCAGCGAGAAGTCATATGCTGGAATACAAGTACGTAATACAAGTACAGGTCCAATGTAGATTCTCATATGATCGATATGAGAAGATGTCAAAACTACCTAGTGTGAAGATAAGAAAAAATGAAGAAGATAGACTGAGAATGATCGCGATGTGAACCATATTTTCATTTATTTAATCCTTACAAAATTATTGTCTCTATTTTCCAGTTTAACAATTTACTCATATTTATTACTTACATTATTATAATCCTCGTAATTCTTTCTGTGTTTTCAACTTAACCTGTTCCTTACAATGTTGAAATTTTTTATTGCATATTTTTCAGTGTAGATGTTATTCTGTGGACGCATTGATTTCAGTGTATGGATGCATAGATTTTAGTGTATGGGCACATTGATTTCAGTGAATGGACGCATAGATTTCAGTGTATGGGGTTTTTTATTGCATATTTTTCAGTGTAGATGTTATTTTGTGGATGCATTGATTTCAGTGTATGGACACATAGATTTCAATGTATGGACGCATTGATTTCAGTGTATGGATGCATTGATTTCAGAGACAACAAAAGAACGAGAACAAGACTTGAAACGAAAAGCAGAGGAACAAAAAGAATTTTGAAAAAGGAAATTGGATGAAATGATAGTAGAAGAACGAAGAAAACAAAATGTATATCGACAAAAAGAATATCGAAAAAGAAAGTTAGACGAATTGACAGCAGAAGAACAAGAGGAACAAAGAAAACGAAACGTTGATTGACAAAGAGTGTATCGAGAGATAAAGTTGAAGCAGCTAGAAGAACAAAGAAATAAATTTGTAGAACAACAAATAAATCAAAATGTACGAAATGGCGAAATGACGACAGAAGAAGGAAAAGAACGAACAAAACAAAATGTAGATCAACAAAAAGAAAATCAAAAAAAAATTAGGTGAATTGATAGCAGAAGAACGAGAAGAACAAAGAAAATGAAATGTTGATTGACAAAGAGCGTATCGAGAGAAAAAGTTGAAGCAATTGGAAGAACAAAAAAATTAGTTTGCAAAACAACAAATAAATCAAAATGGACGAAATGACGACAGAAGAAGAAGAACAAACAAAACAAAATGCAGATCAACAAAAAGAGAATCGACAAAAAAATTTAGGCAAATTGTCTCTATTTTCCAGTTTAACAATTTACTCAATCCTTAATACTTATTACTTACATTATGATAATCCTCGTAAATGTATCTGTGTTTTCAACTTAACCCATTCCTTACAATCTTGATCAAATTCCAGTTTTGTGTCACCTCCCACGACTGAAACCAACCTAGATCGAAATCCTAGGCTCTATCAAGCGCCGAGAGGGATCAAATCTCCCGAGGTGCAAACCTATCCTTGAGTGCAATACATGAGCCGAGGTTTGCACCTCGGGAGATTTGATCCCTCTCGGCGCTTGATAGAGCCTAGGATTTGGATCTAGGCTGGTATATATCAATTGAAGCTCCCTAACCTCGCAGATTCGAACCTCAATATCAATCTGAACCTCATAGATCCGACTTTAACAGTCCAAGGATAAAATAGTTAACTATGGGATAACTACGACCTGTTGTATAGTTAACTATGGGATAAATGCAACCTTCTGTATAGTTGTGTCAATGATATGAATGTGTGGATGACAATGCTGTCAAAAAAACAAAATATGGTCAGAGCGAAGATCACAACACTGAATGTTTAAAATCACATCGTCGAAGACTAACACTTATCAGAATCGAATTTTATATAGAGTCGCATAATAGGATTTATTCTGACATGACACGAATCTATATAGTCTATAGATTCAATACCATCCTCGGCTTTGAAAACATTCACATGAAATAACCTACTAAGACCTGAGTTCTAGATCAACAATATTAATAAAAATAAATACTTCCACTCTCTAAAGAAATCGCAGAGATGTTAATTACATCATATAAACTTCCATGCATATAAACTTGTCTTGTGGTATTTCAGTGGAACAATTTGGATTCTTAAACCAGAGATTGACCTTTGACGCTATTGGGACTGCACACGAGGTTTTTCACACAGTTAAGATCAAGAAGTTAGAAGCAATGGTTCTGAAATTAGACCTGATTAAAGCATATGACTATGTTGAATGGTCTTTTCTTAGATTACCACTGTTAAATGCAGGTCTGGATTACTGGATCACTCAGTGTATTTTGGGTTGTATTAAGTCAACAAATTTTCCTATTGTCATCAATGGTTGTCCTGCAACTTTCTTTAAGGCCACTCGAGGACTTCACCAGGGATTTCCATTATCCCCTCTCCTGTTCATTTTAGTCATTGAAGGACTTAGTCGATTAATTCATCAGAAAAGGGCAGAGGGTTTGATCAGTGTCATTAAAGTTTCTCCCCATCTGATCATCTCTAACTTGTTATTTGTAGATGATGTACTCATCTTTGGTTTGGGAAATGAAGAGGAGTGGTTACACTATAAGTTTATTTTGGACACTTTTTGCACTGCTGCATGGATGTAGATCAGCTTTACAAAGTCATGTCTGTCCTCTATAAATGTGAAGGAAGATTTTAGAGGACCCTGAGTACAATCCTTCCTCTTTTCATACTTGAACTCGGACATGGTTTGAAATATTTGGGTTATTTTATAAAACCAAATGCTTACTTGGTCAATGACTGGTTGTGGATTGTCAAAAAGGTGGAAAGTGATAGAAAAACAGGATCGCAGAGCAATAATAATAAACATAAATGCAAATATAATCACACAGACACATTACAAGAGAGACACCAATATATCGTGGTTCACCCAAGATGGGATACGTCCACACTGAAATTGTCAGTCCTTATTATTATACCATCCAGCAAATGAAGGGATACAACCTGTAGCACATCCACTGCACTTCCTCTTCACTGTCTCACGGTCTCTCTTCACGATATCAAAGAACTTTACAATGCATAATACCTAATACATCAAACTTAGCCGTATTACAATGTCTTTCTTATAAAGGGGAAATACAAAGGGAAAATACCACAGGATACCCAAAACCATGGGCTCGTAATCTATTGGAAAAACAACCCAAAAATTTCGTTCATGGGCTACACCCCCAAATCCTCGAACCCCCTGGGGTGTGTGTCGGGATCATAACCAAACCTGTGGTACAACACGAATGAAACAACATCATCTATGAGACTAGAATATCAGGCTCCACAACCAACAGAAAGCAGAATTCTTTGCTAGAAAAAGAGGAAACATTCAATGGGTGCTCGACTGGTTTTACTTAACTATGTTCTAGCAAACTTGCCAATTTTCTGGTTCAATCTAGCACATGTCTCGACTACTATTCTTCATTTGATCGGGATTATTTTTTTCATTTTCCTCTGGAAGGGCACGTCAAAGTACCAAGGGTGCCATTTAGCATCATGGGAGATTATTTCTACGCCCAAGGCTACTGGAGGATGGGGCATTCGTAATTTGTTTTGGGTATACAAAGAGTTACATTGGAAATCCTTATGGTGTGGAACTATAGATGGTGGTTTACGGGCTCTCTTGATCAGGGATAAGTATTTATATCCGGACACGGTTACTAGATGGATACAGTTTGATAACAAGCTAAAAATGAATTCCTCTGTCATCTGGACTGGGTTGGTTGACATGTTCCCCTACCTTCAGTGTTCGCTTTTTTGGCAGGTGCTAAATGGTTACCAGGTGCGCATTGGCATGGACAAATTTCTTGGACATCCTGCATCCAGTTTAACGGTTGATACTATTATGGCTTTTTGTGGCATGGGGATTCAATTCCTGAACCAGATTAAAAAGTTACAACAGGATAATCATTGTGAAGGTTCTTGGCTAAGTGCTTCCGAGCTTAATTTAATTGGGAATGTGGCAATTGAATGGGATGTGTATATCTATAGTCTGCAGCATGCTGGTATTTATCTCTCAGATGATCTTGATGCCATCTACTAGGACTTCGAGAATGGGGATGGTTTTGTTACTTTTGCATAGGCTTATCTGGCGATCACTTCAGATGTTGTTCAGTTGCCTCTGACTTGGTGTAGCACAAAACTATGGAAATGGGGGATCCCTGGAAAGTTGAAATTATTTATGTGGCATGCTTTGAATTATATATTATATACTGGAGATAGATATAGACTGCATGGGGGTTGTGGGCCTTCTGTTTGTTATCTATTCTTTCTTGTTGAAGAGTCCTGTGACCATCTTTTTGTGACCTGTTCTATCACATTACAAATATGGGAGGAGATCACTTTGGTTTTTGGATAACAGGTATCGTGGCATGGTGATACTCTGTCTACTTGTTTGGAAAACTGGTATGGAAACTCTCAGTCTTCAATTTATTTCCCTACCAGGTTTATTTAGGGCATCTGGAGGATACAGAACTCGGCTCTCTTTGAACATAAATATTATTCTATTATGAGCTTGGTGGATTTCATTAAAAATTATATGACTGATATTGTGTGGAAGGCTGTTCCTTTGAAGGTTAAATTCCAAGATGCTCCGATGATAAGTTACAATAACCTTGTGGGTAGTTTTGATGGTGCAGCATAGGTGGGACTGTGTGGGGTGGGTTGTCACTTAATTCTGGACAAAGATCATTGGGTGGAGTTACATTTTGGTTGTGGTCCTGGGAATAACACTAGATCTGAATTAATTTCCTTGTGGGGTATTCTATACTTGGCTCACTCCTTGGGGATTAATCGGATTGATATTTTAGGGGACTCAATTGTTATCATTGATTGGGATTTAGGAAAACACAAGCTACAGGTTCCAGCTCTTTAATCTTGGAGAAAGAGGATTAAGACTCTTGTTTCACTATAGAATTTGAACCCAAAATCCGACGACATCCGACGAAAAGGCCTGTGTTGTCGGATTTCACCTTCAAAATTACGAAATTTGATGATTTTTTTTAAATTGATAAAAGGGTCCATTGGATATCCGACAACCCTTGGATATCCGACGTTCTCCGACGAATATTGACTAGTGTCGTCGGATAGCCGACCTAATATTAATCCCGAGGATGTCAGATTTCTGACCATATATTATGGCCCTGGATGCCGGATATCCGACGTCATATGATGCCCGAGAATGCCGGATCTCCTACAGTATTTCATGCCCTAGAATGTTGGATATATGACATCTATTCTCCAATGGTAACTAAGTTGAAGTCGTCGGATATCCAACAAAAGGTTATATTTTAAAACCTATTAATTTCAAAACATTCCGACATGTTTGCTATACAAGTGACGGTTTGTGGAAGGTTTTTTATTCGACAGACTGTTTTTCATTATTTCTATTGCTTTTGTGATTAAAGCGAGTGAAGTGTGGAGCTTGATTTTCTAAGATCGATAATCTTCATTCAATCTCTTTATGAGAAAATGTCAAATAGCAATATTCGTGATCCACACAAACAAAATCGACAAGTGCTTGCTAGATTGTGGGAAGGAGTGAAAAGAAGGGGTGATGGGAAATGTTATTGTCCATGTAGTCAATGCAGAGGCTTTAAGAGGAGAAGAATTTTGATCACAATAGCCAGAAAACATTGTAGGGAACATGGACACGCTGAGGGGGTCATGAATATCATCCATTTGCAAGTTTTGCATTATATATGTTTTTATTTTGATTGCTTTTGTAAATGTATGTATTATTTTAATATTTCTTATATTAACTTTTATCTATTGATGGTTTCAATAGATGGGGAATAACATGGACAATAAATATTATTTTAATATTTAATATTTATTATATTAATTTTTTTTTGTGTGCATGTTGAATCTAGGGTATAGTAGAATAACTCATTTATTTGTTCGTTAGTGAGACTAACCCACTCACCGGGGAAAGCACTTAGCTCTCTAGATTTGTGATACTTTTCATCATAATATAAATAATGACTATATTGGCATGTTTTTCTCTTCTATTTTCTCTATAGAAACCATAGCATCGTTTATCTTACCTTAGTGGACAGTATGGAAAATTTTGAGTTATATTTGAGTAGCTTTGCTCAGTAATTGGGTCAATTTTAATGTCTCTTGGATAGTTTGGATGCACCTATTTGACCAATGGTACAATTGGTTATTCTTTTCATCCCTAAAGTAGCGACTAGACCCTTCTTGTTTCACCTTTTTATCTAACTATAGAGACCACTCATGAAAAGAGTCATTTTTAACTTGTTATTTTTAGTTTTTCTTGTATTTTTCTCTTCTTGTTTGTATTACACTCAAAGGTAATAATAAAGAGTAGTTGATTGATCTATTTGATTGATTGCATGTTTTCTTTACCAAGAAAAATCAGATATTGCTTAGTGTATCAAGAATAAAAGTGAATTTATCTTCAAGCCTTTTACTTCATTTATTTATTTCCAAAGTAATGATGTTGTTAGATGAATGCATCAACTGTGTTTTTCATATTAATATATATATATTTTTTCAAAACAAAACACACGATCAAATTACACCTTTCACTCATGAGTCACATGTTTTCATGAACTTAAGAGATCTTGCTTGAAATTAACACACCTTTTTATGATTTGATATTTAGTAGTTTAAAGAGAGAAAATTACTTATTTTATTCCAAAACCATTGATGTTATTACCACCAGCATAAATCCATCTTAAACCCAGATCTATTAAGCAATGAGAGGGATCCAATTTCTCGAGGTGGATTTATTTCTTAATGTGTAAAAAAAGTAAGATAGAAAAAATTACAGATCCCTCTCAGTCCTTAATAGATCCACGTTTAAGACAAATATTTTAATTAGTTTTTATTGATGAGTTTTGAGTCGACATGGATTTTTTAATTATTATTTTTATTTTTTGGAATGTGACGTTAAATAATGTATCGTGACAAAATCTCCCCCATAGAGGGATGAGAGCACCTTGCTTCTCTCAATGAAAAAAGAAAACATCAACATTATAGTGATTGCATTGTTGATTATATAATATTCTCTATTAACCATATAAAATTTGTTACATTTTAAATGCATCTCAAAAATTTTTACATTTTGCGTTTGAATTTCTTATATTAACTTTTATCTATTGATGGTTTCATGTAATTATAAAGGAAATACATCCTACGACATATCATCCGGAGGAAGTGCTTTCAGAACAAGTACCGGAGGAACATGGAGCTATGAATAATGGAGAACAAGTTAATGATCATATTGAAGAAGATGATCATACTGATAACATAGTTGAAGATGATGGTACAAATACTTTGATCCATGATTCATTTAATGTTAGAATGGATGATGATGATGATCATTTTGATGATATCCATGATTACCTCTTCTTGAGAAGGCATACGAACCCCTTTATGAGGGCTCCAACACAAATCTTCTCTCTACTATATTGTTGAGAATGAACTTGAAGGTTATGAATGGTCTTTCAAACATATCAGTCACACGGATGTTAATGTATGTAATATATTCCATCACATATTATATATGATCGTCTAATAATTTTATTTTTAATTCATAAGTCAAATTAATACGGATGAAATGTGTTTAATTAATATTATTTCTATATTATATTAGCTAGATTTTTATTTTAATTTGTTGTAGCATGATAGGTGAATATTTGTTACCACCGTCAAATATTTTACCTCACAAATATCGAGATTTATCTACCATCATGAAAGAAATTGGAATGCAGTATGAAGCAATTCATGTATGCCCTGATGACCATGTTCTATATTATAATCAACATGAATTTGCAACAGAATGTCTGGAATGTCATATCAATATATATCAAACATATAAAGTAACAAAAAAGGTGCCTCACAAGGTTCTTCGTTATATTCCCATTTTTCCACGTTTGCAACGACTGTTCAGGTGCAAAAACATAGCGCAGTTTATGGATTACCATGCACGGAATAGAAGTCAAGACGACATTATTCAAATGCCTGCAGATGGGTCTGCATTTAGAGATATGGAGGAAAAATGGCCTCACTTTAAAGAAGAACCTCATAATATTAGGATTTCTTTGGAAGCAAATGGTGTCAATTCATTTGTAGAGATGAGATCCATTTACTCGGTGTGGCCTATTTTTGTTGTCAACAATAACATTCCTCCATGGTTGTCAATAAATCTCTAACATATTTTCATAAGAGGAAAATGAATCTTTAGAGGAAGTATGACTGACCTAACTAGTGATGGGGTTGTCTGGTTGGATGAAGTTAAACTAGGTGGTAGGGTCACTGAGCAGAACAGGAATCGAATCGAGATGAAGGATGTCCATATAGAGAAGGGGGATTGTGGGAGGGGCAAGGATCTCTTCTTGTGGGAATACGAGTAGTTTTAAGTCCTCTGGGGAAACTGGTGATGGGCGATCATCACCACCAAGGTGAGGAGAAATCACTGGTAGGTGAGGTTATTCGATGTCATCCTTAGGGTCATTGTCTTCTTCAATCACTGTTAGGAGGGTTGTTCCCAAAGGAGGAAGGTTATCCAATATTTTCTTTTGTGTAGCACAAAGGGTGCA
This sequence comes from Larix kaempferi, assembly GCA_027924585.1. Lineage (NCBI taxonomy): Eukaryota > Viridiplantae > Streptophyta > Pinopsida > Pinales > Pinaceae > Larix > Larix kaempferi. Next base: position 435,774 of record BSBM01000931.1, read on the forward strand.
TAACATGACAAAAATAGGACATTGGAAGGAATGATGAGTCGTCAACCTTCATGATTGACAGGGTCGAGTATCGTAGGTGTGATTGAGAACAACAATAGGACTTTGAGGTCGTTAAAGGGGAAACTGTCAGTCGGGTAGGGACTCTTCCCATTGAGGAGTCACAGAGGAGATTACTATAGGAATGGGGACCGTCATCGTAACAACATTGATAGAAGTTTCTTTTGGTGGTGGAGGGGGAGAGTTTTCTTCCCACGGTTGAGTAAGGTGGATGGTAAAAAAAGCATCCTAAAATCGAGGGAGGTCAGGAGAATGGTGTGTGTAATTCCCAAACTATGAGAAAGTCAAACATACGTTATTGGTACACAATGATTTAGACTTAGGTGTGTGCGAATATGAGGTGCTCCTTTCTATTGTTAGTGGAGCATGTGTCACGCTAACAAGGGTGTTAAGAAGATTCCTGAGCTTCGGAAAGGTGGGGAATAGGTTGGTCACATGGCCTTTTTTCCCACAAAGAGCACATGGTGGAGTGACCTTCTATGTGGGAGTCTTGGTCATTACTGGGGATTTGAAAAATTGTATGTTGATTCCCCTTGCTTTAGGCTTAGCAACCCCCGATGATGATTTGGGAGCTAGGTTTGGTATTAGGGGGAATTTTAACTTAGGTTGTCTTATTCCCACATTGTTCAGTTGAGTGACAGCCGATGTTGGCTTAGTTGTGGATGTCGTAGGTTTGACTGGCAGTAAAGATAGTGTAATTGGCTAAGAAGGCATAAAAACTGAGATAGGGACAAACTCATAATGGACTGCGTATTTTTAATCCATTTTTGGGTATGGTGGTGTTAGGTACCACACTAGTATAGCAAAGGTTAACCCAAGTAGAGTCAAATGAGCCATTACCACTGCACGCATGTGGGGGGTTACAAGAATGGGATTTGGAAGATGGGAGGCACCGATGGACTCAACATTTTCTTAATTCCATGGCTCATTGGAGGTATTGATGATGATACTGAGGGATAGGTGAGAAAATTTTCGTTGTTGAAAATTGTACACATAATGCCATCAGTTGATCCAGGATCTTTCCATTCTATGACTTTAAATTGAATTGCATTAAAGAGTGTAAACTAAAGCTCATGTGCACTTAACAAAGCAAAGCATCACACATGAAAGATAGAGAACGCAAATAAAAGGAGACATAATTGATAATAGAGTTCATCCAAGAAGGACTGCGTCTCCAAACATGGCAATACTACATCAATACCTCAATGGTTGGATATGGGTATATTACACTGCTCGAATCCACAAATTGACTACACCAACAATTCTGAATTGCGAAGATGATGAAAAACGACTACAAATATGCCCACCTTTGCCTGACATGAGTCACAACAATCACTTCCTCTCTATGCACATAAAGGAATCTACATAGAGGACTTGTGCCAATAGCACTTGGATCTCCAAGACAAAGTCTCCACCAAATGGATCTCCAAAGGTTCTCCTCCGTTAAAATCATATTTCTTGGGATTTATATAGTTTGATATCACCACCTTGGGCATGATTCATATGAGTCCCAAAACAACCTTGGTTACAACAAATTTTATAAATAAGGCATGTTGTTGGGCTTTGGTTACAAATTATTTTTTCATTGATTGCAACCACTCGTTGATTTCCCCACCATAGGTTAAACCCATAAATGTAGTGCAACCATTCTTTTTGCATTATACATACCATACGTGTTGGTTACAACATGTTGTTTGGCATTTCCAAATTCTTGGCACCACATAACAATACACCATATTCCATGGTTTACAACCCAACGAATAAAAAAACTACCCAAATTTCAGCGGATTTTCAAATATAACATAGCACATGTTGTTTGTTGGCATCAACGTTCAAAATTGAACCCATCCCAGCCCTTCTAGAGGGTTCTATCCTGTCCCAGAAGTGTAAAATTAAAATTACCCTTCAAAATAAATTTAAAATCTTAGTTTACCTGTCCAATTAAAAAGGGCATTGTTTATATCAACTTTTCATTGGAAGGGAAACATTTGGAATTATATGTCAATATAAATTTGACAATGTGCACATACTAGCGGGTACTCAACAACAAATATTGATGTTGGCTGCCTAACTCTTCTTGAGGTTTTCTATAAAAACCCAGGTTCTGCACAGTTCGAGGAACCAACAAAACCCCTTTTCATTGGCCCTTTCGGTAATAGCTTGCGAAAAGACTGAGGTCTCACCCGAGCCGGAGCAATGGGGGGGCTGTGGAATTAGGTTTACATAGCTGGGTGATGAGTGTTTAAACAAATCGACGGGAAGCGCGCTATGGGATTCATGCTATGAACTTTGGACTGCACGAAGTTCCACTTCTTCGCAACGAACACCTAGGCTATCGCACATCCAAGGACTACACGATGCCGGACGGTTCTTCGCTGACAGGATAGCACCACAGAGACTGCACTTCCTCTTTTATACTTAATCACTTTAGTGGATCTTTACTTAGTGCAAAAAGACACATTCAACAACCAACTGGCCTGCAACCCTTGCGAGCTTATACACTATAGAAAGCAATAATCTAACTACGCACTTTCGGTGCTATGCTCAGGGAGTCGCACTATAACAACTACGCGGACTAAGTGTTTACCCAATTGACTCATGCATCCATCTAATTACGAAATAATGGTGCATCCATCATTCATTCATACATGTGATTACTTAACATATTATTCCCATCATTATCCTTATGGCGAATACGTATAAAAGAAAAACACATGAACTCATAAACAACACTTAACCATTTATCATAAGTAAAGACACAAATGAAAACACATAAGCAATCACATAACATAGAATTTAACGTGGTTCACCCACAGGATGGGAGCTACGTCCACAGGAACTGTTGTTGTATTATCTTTGTGAACGGTACAACAATTCTAGTCTGTGCACTCAGCTGCAGTCTCTCTTCTCTCTCAGCAGGTCTCTGCACACGCAACTTGCAGATCCTTTTACAATAACATTCACTTCTTAACACTTAGGAGATTTGACAATGAAGATTAAGGATTACCCTTTCCATTACAAAATGTTCCCTTTTATAGATTGTGCCCTTAGGTCACATCTTTAAAATCAAGTGGGCCAAAACCCTAAGGTTACCCAAAATCATCATGGTTATTCCGCTAACCAGGACTGCTAGGCTTTGATAGAGACTTCTCCATCGTGGCCATCCTTTTGCACGTGGTCACATCGCTTTCAGCCCCCCCTGTCAAGCACATGCCAATAGGTCACTTTCACAGCGTCGTTCCTTCTCTAACAGCTTTGTGCAGCCGATTCACATCATGCTGCCTCAGCTTGTGTGACCGGTCGCTTTCCTTCCGCACCACTCCTTACCCTCCTGCTGGGAATGATGGAGTACTTCAACAAAACAGGTCGCTTTCGCAACTCGAACTTCCCTTACATTCTTTACCCAAAATAGGTGCTCTGTTGGCACTTTGCGGAACCAGATCTTAGTTGTGCGGTTCCTACCTGGTCGATATTGCACTGCGCTCAACTTGGCAGCTCCTCAAAAACTGTCTTGCCAAAAATGCCTTTATCTGAGCTGTGCTGTAAATTAGCAACTCCAAAACTATATTTCTGCAAAAATGCCTTACTTGGGCCAGGCCCAATAGACCCCTAACACTTACATGTGGCTCGTCCCCAAGCCACTTTCTACTTCTGGTTCCATTAGCTGCTCGTCCTCCTACGGAGCTACTTTAGCAGCTAACTCCTGATACGTTGCACTCAACTTAGCAACCGTATCCTTGGCATCCTCTTCAATACCTTTGATGGTTTCCAACACATCCGGAGTTAAGTCATCTTGAGTTTGCTCTTGTACTAACGCCTGCACGTCGCAGACTTCCTGCAGTTTTCCTTCTATATTCTGCGTTAGTTCATGGGATTCCTCCTGCAGGGGCTGTGATTTGTCTCTGACTTCAGCCTCATGTTCTCTTAACACTGCAAGTTGTCTCTTTAATTCTCAGACTTCTGGAAATATGTGGTGTCTATCTTTTGGTGGCAGGATATTTATCTCCGCGTTCAGTGTGTCTAACGCTGCTTCCTTTTCCTTCAAACGTGTTTGGACCTGCAGCAGCTTGGGGTCCTCTTGCAGCGTAGTGAATACTCTCGTAGCTTCGTCCAGCAAGTCTTGACACTTTGCTACTTCACTAGATATTGTTTCCACGGCTACTTTTGCTTCTACTGCTCTGATCTCTGCCTGGTCTGGTGGCATCTTTGGCTAATTCTGTGCTTCCAAGGAAATGATCTTTGCTTGGTAATCAGTCTCCACGTATTTCATTCCAATCTTAATATTGCTGACTATGGATCTGATCTTAAGGATAGTATCCATGAGCTCTGGCTGCTCGTGACATTCTGGTATCTCCGCGCAGACTGAAGCGACAATCTGCTCTATTCTTCTTGGATGGTCCTATTCAGCTTCAAGTGCCTTAGTTCTCTTCAAGCTTGCTTCCTGCAGCTGCTTATAATTTTCTTGCAATTGCTAGTGTTGGGTCAGAGCGACCACACTTCTATCATGGATCTCTTCGACAACCTGCAAGTGCAGATTGTGTAGGCCCTCTAGTGGCAGCATCATGATGTCGATGTCCACATGCTCTATGTTCTGCGTGCCAGAAGCTAACTTTTCACGCGGTAACATTATGCTTAGCGGGTCGATTTTGACTATGCGCGATTTTGGTGGCAAGGATAGGGCTAGAGGTGTTGTCTTTGGCTTCAAAGTGTCCCCTGACCTTCCTTCCAATTTTGATTCTCGCGGCAAAGCCAAGTCACGTTGGACTTGCTCAAACTTCTCTGTTATGCATTGCAGCGTGGTGAGATTCTTCTGCAAACTCACTTGAATCACCTCGTCCTTACTATCTTTGAGGTTCAACACATCTTCTAGATGCGCGGTGACCATGGATGTGATCATCTCATAATCATCTCATGGAGCTTCGCTTTTGATTGGCCCTTTATGGCCTTTGCTTCTTTTTCTGGACTTTTTCTGGTACTGAGCTTCCAGGCTCCTTCCTTTTTCCTGAGGACGACTCTTCAACAATTGGTGTTGGAATTGGATTACTTTATTCGGAGTCGTTGCCGATGATCATAGGTCCTTCAACCTTCCATTCATCAATCCATTCCTTCATGATGAGGTCGATATCTGGTTCATCCATGTGATAGTTACCTTGGAACCATTTTGGGTTCTCTTTCTGCGCCTTTGCTGAAATGTAGATGGAATGCAAGTCAGCGTAAAAATTCAAAGTGCGAATATATTTTGATGTTACTTGCTTGGATATGCGCGGTGTGCTAATAATGACATCTCGCAGCTGCTCAAAGTATGTGTGGAATACTTCATTCAACGGGTGTTGTCTTTCTGGCATCAAATTCACCCAGAGATTCACATACGTTGTTCCTCTACAGTCATTTTCGGCAGTGTTAAGGCCAACATAGTTCCTTGGGTCCTTCCATCCTACAAACGTGATTAATACCATCAACCAATTGTAATGGAAGACAATGCCATGGACCTGAGTTTCACGGACATCTTCCAGAAACTCGTTCAGTAAGTATTGACACCAGTTGAATCTTTTGCCCTGCGTTGCCTTCGCACCAAGGAGCACTATGACGGCTGGTACTTCCGTAGGTCTGGCCTTTCTCAATATTTTTCCTGCTAGCAGTTGTGTTACGAACTGCATAGTAGCATGAGCTATATCATCTGTGATGAATCCTCTTTTTCCTTTCAGAATATGATGTGCATGCTTCATCTGTGCGGTGAATTCCTTATCCCTGGATTTGCCTTGAAAAAATTTCTTAGGGTCCTAGCCTTGCTTGCTTAACCCTATGATGCGATGGATCAAGTCGATATTCAGGTCGATGTTTCTATCCAACCAAAGGTAGCCTTGGTGTGTGCGCGATATGAGTGTGTGCATCACCACATTAAGTTCTGGTCTCTCGTCAAAGTGCGGGAGCTGCAAAAGGGTCAACAACCCTAATTCCGCTACTTTGGTTAGCCAACCCTGCGCGACTAGCACATAATTGCCCTTCAAATCATTATTCCAGCACATGTATCTATATGGCTGAAATTGTGGGTACTTCAGCTCATTTGGATCCTTCTGTTGTTGCAGCAAGTCATAATCCTCAAACTTACAGTCCGCGACCTTTCCCAACATATTGGATTCTGGCTTACAATGCTTGCATATTGGTGGAAGTGGGATTTCGTACTTAGCATTCCTAGTGAGCTTCAGGGCTGGTGCATCCTGTGCATGCAGAGAGATGTACTCAAGGGTCAGAGTTAATGGGATTTCTTTATCGCTGAGTGAAGCTTTTGGCAACTTGGAGCTCATCATCTTCAGCTTTGTCTTCTCCATTGTTGGTTCCTTTCCCTTGGCTTGCATAACTGTGGAATGTTGCGGTGAACGATGTGAACCTTGAACTTGTTTTGTAACAACCTTCTTAGTAGGGGTTCTCATCAACCCTTCAATCCCTCTGTGCTTAAACACCCTCACAACTTGCACGACTATGAACTCTTGATCAATTGTAGAACTTTTACACATACACTAGACTTTCTTCTATAGACTCATGGGATAACTTAGCGCTCTTGGTAAACAGAGTTAGTCTATGGCTCGCAGAAAAATTTCAGAGTTCCGGTAACGCCCGTGAGAAAAATATAGCGGTATTTATAGGTGCAGTTGAGCCTTAGCCACACCCATCAAGGGCTAGAAAATCATTAAATGGCATATCCGTTGGCCAAATTTGCTGAGCATTTGGGTCCTTTCCTTCATTAAATACTTCAGAACGGCTATTTTTGCGTTAAATGCCCAAGCGATCATCGGCAAAATCACTATATAACGGCTAGTTTTCCGACCGACATTTCAACGACTAGTTTCTTAGAGTGCTACGTCAAACTATGCAGTAGGTCGTCACTATCCCGACATGGTTACTTCGCGATGTTGTTCTTCTTGTTCTAACTTGTCACCCTTCTTGTTCTATCTGATCTGTGCAACTACATTTTGAGGTTCGTACTGCGCATTTTTGCTTTTCTTTTTCTTTTTCATCATCATTTTTTTTAACCCACAGAGCTTCACTTCTCGACTAGTGCTGCACAGTACATATATCCTTTCCATCCATCTTCATGTATCGGACCAAAACTGTGTACAGACTCTGCCCAATTTCTAGTGCCCAATTTCAATTGTACTTGACACTTAGAAATTTCCTTTTCTTTCGATAATTGAGGGTTCTGTGAAGTAGTACTATCCCGATAGGGTTTTAGTCTACTTCCATTCACCAAAACTGATAAGGTATCTCCAACTAACGTGGCTAACTGAATTGCACCACCATTAGTAACATGCATAAGAGTATATGGGCCAAGCCAATGCATTTTAAATTTTGTGGGAAATTTCATAAACTTGCTATCATACATGAGAACAAGGTCACCTACCTGAAAGGACTTGTTCTTGATATGGCAATCATGCCATGCTTTTTCTCTTTCTTTCTGCACTTGCTGGTGAAATCCTGTAATGAGGCAATCTTCGTCCAACCCAACCAAGTGTAGAAGCTTTTCCTCTATGGTCTCTTGATCTTCCATGCTTGTAAATACAACTATTCTCAAGTTGGGTACAATGTACTCCATAGGCATGACAACTTCTTGTCTATAGGCCAATCTGAAAGGTGTATGGCCTGTCAATTTCTTACAAGTGGTCCTGTACGCCCATAACACGGTTGGAATGTGTAGATCCCAATCATCTCTATTTACATTGCATACCTTAGTCGGCGCATTCTCCAATACTTTGTTGAAATCCTCAACAGCTTCATTTGCTTGAGGATGGTACGGTGTACTCCTCTGATGATAAATGTAGAATTCTTCAGTAAGTGCTTCTATAGTTCTGTTCAAAATATGGGTCCCTTGATCACTCATTAAAATATTTGGGCATCCAAATCTAGTAAGGATGTTCTCAAAGATGAACTGCACGCCCAGTAACTGCGCTACAGTCCTTCACTAGTTTAGCTTCTTCCCCTCTGGTGAGATAATCAGTCGTGGTGATAATGTATCTCGCACCAGTCCTTTTTCTCGGTGGGTTAATAGGTCCCACGAAATCAATGGCCCATTTCTCAAATGCTTGTAGGGTCAATTGCGGATTCAACATCATTTCGTCTCTTCGCGATGACTTCCTCGTTCTCTAGAAAACATCACATCTCTAGAAATGTTCCTTTGAATATTTATGAATTGTAGGCCACCATAGTCCTGCTCACAATATCTTCTGCGTAGTAGCTCTTCCTACGTAGTGACCTCCCGAAACACCTGAATGTGCATCAGCCAATATAAATGGCTTCTCATGCTCCAACACACATCTATGCAACACTTCATCTGGTCCCCACTTGTATAATTGACCTACAATTATAGTGAAGTCTGCTGCTCTAACTACGAGCTGCTTCTTTTGCTGCGTAGTGAACTCTATGGGTTCCAATCCCGTGGTCAAGAAATCGACAATGTCTTTATAGTATTCATCTGCGATCTGTATAGCAAATAACTACACGTCTGTAAAATTGTCTTCAAGATTGGTGGGTTCTTCGCCTGACTTAATCCTTGAGAGATGGTCAGGTCCTAGGTTCAATCTTCCTGGAATAACCACAATTTTGAAGTCATACTCTTGGAAGAGCAACTACCATCTGCAGATTCTCCCCCCTAACACTGGCTTATTGACCATGTATTTCAAAGCTGAATTGTCAGTGTACACGAAGAACTGTGCACCCAGCAAATAGTGCCTGAATTTCTGCAGGGCATATACCATAGCTAAGCCTTCTCTTTTCATGGTCGTATAGTTCTTTTCTGTTGAATATAGCTTCCTACTCGAGAATGAAATGGGGTGATCAATGCCCCCTTCACCTGGTTGAGTGAGCACAATTCCCAACGCTATAGATGAAGCGTCAACATGTACATGGAATGGCTTATCCCAATCTGGAAAAACTAGGATCGACGGAGTTACCATTTTCTCCTTTAGTGTGTCTTGTCCTTGCACACATTATGCGTTCCATATGAACTGCGCTTCTTTCTTCAGTAGTTTCTCCATCGATGCAGTTTTTTGCGCATAACCCTTGATGAATTTTCGATAGTATCCCGTATGGCCCAGTGTGGTGCGAAGTTGTATCACTAAATTTGGTGCAGGTAAATTCACAATCACTGCGATCTTCGCAGGATCAACCATCAAACCTTGTCTGCACACAATGTGTCCTAGAAGAATACCATAAGGCACACAGAAAATACATTTCTTCAAATTCAAAGAAATATGACGTTGTCTGCACTTAGCTAACAACATTCTCAGATTCTCAAAATGGTTCTTCAGCAACCCAAAGACAGTCCAATCATCAAAATAAACCTCTAAGAACTTATGGAAAAAGTCCTTGAATGCAGCCACAACAACTCTGGAAAATATAGATGGTGCATTCTTCAAGCCAAAGAGCATAACTATATACTGATATGATCCCCATTTAGTAGAAAATGTTGTCTTATGCCTGTCTGCTAGATAAATCCCAATCAGATGATATCCAGAAAATCCATCCATGAAAAAATAGGCCTCATTTCCTCCAACATTGTCCAATACTTCATTTGTAAAAGGAGTAGGAAATGAGTCATGCAGTGAAGCATCATTCAGCTTCCTAAGGTCTATGCAGATCCTGATCTCACCTTTAGTCTTTTTATCTTGGATAACCATTGGGCTTATCCACTCTAACTCTTCGATGGGCTCAATGATCCCTGCATCAAGCATCTTGTCAATCTATGCCTTCACTCTTTCTTTATATCTGGGATTCAATCTATAAGGCCTTTGCTTAATAGGCTTCAAACCTAGCTTGAGAGATATTTTCATGACTCTCAAGTCACCGAAAATTCTTTTCATTTCAGAAAACTCAGTTGGAAATAGGTCCTGATATTCATGTAGAAGGTCAGCGATCTACGCGACCGTCACATCATCCCAATAATCTTCGATGGACGTGAACTTCAGCTCTTCGCTTGTGCCAATGTTCACTTTTCTTGTCTTTACAGGTCCTCTCATATCTAGAATTTCAAGTGGAGGTCCCTCTACATTGTGCGCTCCTTCGGACTCAGGTATGTTGATGTTGTGTGGATCCTCCTCATCGCTTTCTTCTTTTTCTTCTTCATTTTCAGCGAGATTATAACACTCAATGGAATTCTCTATCGTTCTTTCCCATTCTGGCTGTAGTTTCGCAAGTTCTTTAAAATCTTCAAATATATTTTCTTTGATTTCTTCTAATGCCTCGTTTATACTTGGGAATTCCTCTTTGAATATCCTTTTTTTGATAATCCCTAGAGCTTCGTTTATGCTTGGAATTTCGTCTTCAAAGCTAAAAGTTCTCTAGAAGTTCGCAATTAAGAGAGACCAATCTGTGGTTCCTCTGCACAGCTCTGTGTCTATATACTAATCTTCTGGAATCTTCTCTAGTCTGTGCACAAATAGATGAACCCATTCTATCTGCGGTCTCTTTTCCCATGCTTGAGAACAAGTCTCTATGTGATCCCTCGGATCCTTCTGTCCATTATACTTTCCAAATGTTATTGCAACTTTCTCTATGAATATGATTTGCATCATGTGTTTGCACCGATCCCATGTGGTCAACGTCTGCTTATGCGTAGCCCACCATCTAGCAGGTGTCTTGCGTAGTGCCATGTCTAATGCTGGTATACGATGTCTAGCAACAACTGATACAATATATTCTTGAATAAATGAATAAATATTAGTTGAACCATCGTAGGTGCGGATTTGAATTACCTCGGTTCCAATACAACGTAGTGAATTTGTGATCTCCGTGCATCTTCTTGCAGATACTTCATGCATATGGCTTTGCCAATTCTCCAGTCCTGCGTCGGAGTCTGAGATGCAAGAACTGTCACATCGCCAACTAACTGCTCCATCCGCCGTAGGATTAATGTAGTCATCCTGATTCGCAGTCATCTTCTAAATGCGATCAAGATCCTATGCTTTGGATTCTTCTTGAATCGTCTCACTGTATCTTTCTCCTTGTGAAGGGTCCAATGGTTTGATGACCCTTATATCCTTCCCTTCAAATATAATCTTCTTAGTCTTCAGGTTTATGATTGCGAGGTTATCCATCGCCTAGTATATACCTAATAGTGCTGGGTAAGGCTGACTGTCATCCACAATTTCAATAACCTCGAAGTCTGCGTGACTTCGCACTCCATCGATGTCAACAATAATATTGGCTAATCTCCCAAAAGGTATGACTCTCTACTAGTTGGCCAATCACAACTATATGGGTGACCATGACAACTTTGGTCTCCCCATCTGTTGCCATGTCTGCTTAGTCAAGAGATTTACCTCTGAGCCTAAGTCAAGGATGATCTCATCCATCTCATAATCTCCTATCTATGCACTGAGCCTCATTTATATTCCTGTTCTTTTATGGCTCTTGATGTGATGAACTGCACTCTGGGTAGTATCCATCTCACTACGTGGTTCATATTGGTTTAACAACTTCTGTAACTCCACTACAGCATCTACGCTCTTCAATAATTTCATGCAACTCCTTACGAACTGCGCAACAGAAGTGCCTGTCTTTGTTACGGGGCATGTTTTGTCATACGCTACTGGCATATCTTCCATATGCCCTGTGTCACTTCGCAACGGGATTCTTGGTGACATAGGTGCTGGCTCTTTGAATATGTCCCGTGCTTCTTCCAAGATTTCTTCGTTCTTCTCCAGATTGAAAACAGGTGTTTTCCCAGTAGCTTTTCTAATCTAGACCGCTTCAACAGGGGTCTGCTTAGTTTCGAAATATCTAGAAGTCGAAGCTTCTGCTTTCCTCTCTGTTCCTGTTGCGGTGTCGCTTCGCATCACAACATTAATACTTGGATTTGCAGTCATTTTATCTGTTGTGATCAACTGAATATTCAGGTTAGGGACTTCTTTATTTCTCTTCTGCATTTCTATTGCTAATACTAGGCATGCCTCAATAACATGATCAAAATATTTACAATAATTACAAGTAGTACATGCATTGGTGAAATCTCTAGATAAGTGACATGGATGACCACAGTTATAACAGATCATCTGGCCTCTTCCTCTTCCTTGTCCTAGGCCAGTATTTCTTCCTCTTCCACGGAATCCTCCACAGCCTCTGTATGCACCTTGATCATGCTGCATGTTATCCTTGTTCTGCAGAGTTTCTTCTTGGAATTTGTATACTCCACCACCACACATATGCTCCATATCTTGCTTTCTTTCCATCATGAGCTCATATGATCTACAGTTGGAATCATCATGTCCAACTGATTTATAGAATGTGCATAATAGATTCTTAGCTGTTCGCACATACTTCTAATTTAGGTAGCAATCTTCTGGCCGGTGTCCTCTAGTTCTACACATCTCACACCATGGTGCTTGGTTCTGATTCAGTGGATTTGGTGCTCCACTGTTAAGGTATTATTGAAACAAAGGACAGTTCTACCTGGTGTGTCCTTCTCCCTTGCATCCTGTACACCAGATTTATTGTCTTTGTTATTTCCCCTTCTTCATGTCCTGTAACTGTAATGTCAGGGTAGCTAGCTGTGTCTAGATCTGAGACATTCTAGTGCTAGCCTCCCCTATAGGTGAAGCTTCTAGCTTCATCGCGATCTCCAAGGCTTCTGCCTGCGAAGCCACTTTCTGTTGCATTAACGACTGTCTGATATGGGGCAACAGTGCAGCTATAAACCATTCTTGGTGCTATTGTGCTACTATGACAAAAATGACCTAGTCTAACGATGTCTTAAACTTTTGGTCAAATTCCCAGACTCTCTCATTAGGTTTTTTCTTAATTTCCTTCAATTCTGTTATACATTGGAATTCTGACTTTGGTTTCTTGAACTCACTCAATAGTGCAACCTTAATCTCCTCTATAGCTCTATTATGTCCCAGAGAATACTTCATGAACCAGTTCAAGGCTCTATCTCTAAATGTAGTGACGAGCTATGCTTGCTTCATAGCATCATCCTGAACTTGCTTGACACTCCATACGGATTCACATAGAAACAAATTCTACTCAGGGTCTTCTAGACCCGTTCCTTTAAATATCGGCAGTTTAATATCATCGGTCATCCTTCTTCTAGGTGGTATAGTAGTATTCTACGTAGTGGTCTGATTGGTGTTAGGGATGTTAATGCGCGGAATTTTCTTAATAGGAATATTCTTAGTCGGAATGGTCTGATTTGGGATGGTCTAAGTTAGATGGTCTAAGTACTCACTCCCACAGTGTTACTAGTATTCATTTTCTGCGGATTAGGAATATTAACAACTGGAGGGTTCTGATCTAGTTGACTCTGTGAAATGGGAGACGTGGTATTCACAACCAGTGGGTTCTGTGGAGTCGGAGGCCGATAGGTAGTTGATGGAGGTGCGGTCTGGCTATCAGGCTCAACTTCTAGCTCAGTATCTACGTGGAGTCCATGTTCACTAGAAGTCTTCTTAGTAGTATACTTATATCTTTTTCCACTTATCAAATTGTGTGTATCTTTGTCAGAATCACTATATATGCTATTGACCCTTACAGATTCAAAAGCTTCTAGGCTTTTATTACATTCTTAAAACTCCTTTCTCAGCTAAAAGAATTTTAATATATAAACTCAGATTGTTCAGATACTTACCTCTGAATCCTTTGAAGAACTCTACTTCTGCTGCATTGTAGGACATCAGAGTGTCCACAGCAAACTCTATCATGAAGCCTTCTAGAATACTGTCAACCCAAAATTCGACTGCTCGCGAGAGTGGACTATCTACTGCTTTGAGCCTCTGAATAAGCTCTGGGATCCAATCGGTAGGTACGACTGGTTGGAAACAGTTCTTTTGCTCCGTGAGTCTTGATATCCACTTGTGTAACTCATTTCCAAAGGAAGCCTAGAAAATTTCATGAATATCCTTCCATAGGTATTTATTTAGCCAATCTACATCAGAAAGATGTGGATGTCTAATCTCTTTTCTAGAAAAATATCTTTCTGTCTTGTCACACCAGCTCCAAATGTCTTTCTTGTCTGGATGCCAATTTTTAGTGTCGGTACTCATCAACAGTTCAAGTGTGGCAACGAAACCATTTGTTGGCGGTCTAACTGTTCTTGAGGTTTTCTATAAAGACCTGGGTTCTGCGCGGTTTGAGGAACCAACAAAAACCCTTTTCACCATCCCTTTCAGAAACAGCCTATGAACAGACTGAGGTCTCACCCGAGGCGAAGCAATGGGGGGGCTGTGGAATCAGGTTTCCAGAGTCGGGTGATGAGTGTTTAAACCGATTGGAAGGAAGCGTGCTACAGGACTCATGCTATGAACTTCGGACTGCGCAAAGTTTCACTTCTTCGCGACGAACACCTAGGCTATCGCACATCCAAGGACTGCATAATGCGAGACGATTCTTCGCTGACAGGATAGCGCCACAAAGACTGCGCTTCCTCTTTTATACTTAATCACTTTAGTGGATATTTACTTAGTGCAAAAATACTCATTCAACATCCAACTAGCCTATAACCCTTGCGAACTTATACACTATAACAAGCAACAATCTAACTACGCACTTCCGGTGATGCACTCAGGGAGTCGCATTATACCGACTACGTGGACTAAGTGTTTATCCGATTGACTCATGCATTCATCTAACTGTGAAATACTGGTGCATCCGGCATTCATTCATACATGTGATTACTTAACATATTATTCCCATCATTATCCTTATGGCGAATACATATAAAAGAAAAAAACATGAACTCATAAACAACACTTAACCATTTATCATAAGTAAAGACACAAATCCAAACACATAAGCAATCACATAACATAGTATTTAACGTGGTTCACCCCCAGGATGGGAGCTACGTCCACAGGAACTATTGTTGTATTATCTTTGGGAAGCATACAACAGTTCCAGTTTGCGCACACAACTGCAGACTCTCTTCTCTCTCAGTAGGTCTTTGCACACGCAGCTTGCAGAGCCTTTTACAATAGCATTCACTTCTTAACACTTAGGATATTTTACAATGAAGATCAACGATTACCATTTCCCTTACAAAATGTGCCATTTTATAGATCGTGCCCTTAGGTCACGTCTTTACAATCAAGTGATCCAAAACCTTAAGGTTACCCAAAATCATCATGGTTATTCCGCTAACCAAGACTGCTAGGCTCTGATATCAACTTCTCCATCATGGCCATCCTTCTACACATGGTCACATTGTTGACTCAAACCCAGTCGATAGGGGTTCGCAGCAATGTCGACACCCAAACCACCATGAACTCCATGAGCACCGACCCAGATAGGTTTTACCGTGTCCAGCAACACCTACGGAGCAGATGAGGTCTCACCCAAGATGTTCAAGGGAGAGTTGACGGAACCATGTTTCCACCGAATGAAGGAGGATGTTTGCGACTCAATTACTTAACTTATTGCAATGTTTCAGAAATATATCTATGCATTTAGCTCAGACATCATTCACATTCATAGCATCATTCAATAGAACCATTCATAATCGCAAAAGATATAACAGTAAAGCATTAATCGCAGCAAGGAAACATTGCATCATTCATATATTCATATCGCAAAATGCATTACCATAAATCATCAGGAAGAACACAGGAGTTCTACTCAATAACTCTGTCTCATTATATTAACTCCGCAAAACCCAGATACAAAATATTCCGCTTTAGATCAAGATCTCTAGAAGGTTTTCAACATAAGATTAGATCCCGCTTAGGTTATCCAACACCTACATACCTACATCTATTTATAGGCTTTCACCTTTACATTGCTTGTCCACTTACTAATGACTTCCTAACCGACACTTCAAAGTAGGTGGCCCAAAATCTAACTATTGTGGTCCAAATGACCCAAAAACCCGCATAACGCGGTTTAATTGACAAAAAATTACATAAAATATCGTTATTTGCGCTTCATCTTTCCGGCTTCTGTGGTATCACAGCACTCGTGGTGCTGCGATAATGACCCATCTAACAACCTGCCAACAGGCCCCCAACATAATCTTGTGGCTTGCCCTCGAGCCATGTCAGTAGGACATCGTGTACTCGGTGGTCTTGACCTAGAAATCCTCGTACTGTTGATCAACTTCTGTGACCTGCTCCTTTCCTGCCATAGCCACCGCCTAACTATCAATCACATCCTGGGAAGATGGATGCTCACTCAGCTTCACCACAACTTGTTGGTGACCTTCTTGTACAGCCTCGAGTGTCGCACCAGCTTTAATCATAAACTGACTGCTAATCTCCTGGAACTCCTCCAGCTGCACAACGCGCTTCTTCTGATGCTCGTCAGCCTTGGTGATGCCCTGCTGTAACTCTTTTAAGTCCGCGAACTTGGAAACCTACTCCAATGGAGGAATCATGCGCATCGTCGTCTTTAGTGTTTCCAACTGCCCCTTCACCTCCTACTTGAGCTTGGTCAACTGTTCAATATGCTCATCCTGAACAATGCATCCCCAAAACTGTATGATGTCTGTTTTCAGTTTTTTCACTGTTGTTTCCAGCTCCGCTATGTGTGCCGCCACCTCCTCAATGGCAAGTTTGCGTTCATCCACCTACGCTTGGGGTGTACCAGGGTTCACCAGGGCTTTTAACTCCTTATTTTCATGCTGCAACTGGGAATGACAGCCCCAAGTCGCTGCACGCATTGAATCACGTCTAATGCTGCGGTGGGCTCCGGCACATGGTGACAAGCCTTAGCAAGGCCATCTTTACCCGCACATTTTGATCCCACATGGTGGCCTTCTCCACAACGAGGCGATCCTGTGCTTGCTTCAATTCTTCGATCACACGAGCCTTCTCAGCCCGTTCTTTCTTGATGTCCTCTTCCAACTAATCGACAGCCTGTCACGCCATAGCAACCCTCCTTGTTAACTCTTCAACTGATGCCTTAGCAGCTGTCTCGCTCTCCTGCAAGCGTAGGCACTTACCGTTGATCTCATGCATTATGTCCGCCATTTCCTGGTTGGCAACCGCCTGCATAGTTGTCAACTCGTTTGCTGGTAGTGCATTGATGTTGACAGTCAGTTTTTCTAATGGCTACAGCAAGGATTTTAAAGCCTCATTATTAGTCACAATCGCAGTCGGGGGAATATCAACATTCTGGACCCACGGCTCTGTGCCAACTGGTTGCACCGGTGCCTTCTTCAAAACAATGTCGCATAAGGAATCCATATGGGTAGTGATCGCATGGAAACCGTCATCTACCTTTACCATCATTGTGTGAGCCGCTACACTGGTGGCATTATTTATAGTGAGGAGTAGTCGGCCAAGCTATGCCTCCATCGACAGGGGGAGCCCACTGAATGTCGCATGGTCATAGTGTCCTTTTGTCCTGCCTTCTTCGACGTCGCGCTCGTCATCCGTAGGGGTCTGCAATGACACCTAGTCCAACACACGTTGTTGTTGGTCCATCTCTGGAACATCTAATGGTATTCCCACAGACTCCACCTCGTGAACAACTAGTTCTCGCCAGTCAACCGACCACTCATCAATGATCACATCTAAGTTGTCATCTGACAGTTTATAAGGGGTATGCAGCCACTGTCAATCCTTATCGCATCATGCTTGGATGTAGATACTGTGTGGTCCAATCACAATCCAGGTGATCCCCTTATACTTTTCAACTGCTGTCTGAGTCACCCGTGGAACCTGCTCAGTGGCCACGTGCAGCACTTCCCAATAGAGCTAGAACTGTGTGGTGGACTCCTTGATGCACTCTGGTTCCTGCACCCACCACAATTTTTGGTAGTGTGCCCCCTTTTGATCTCTGTCCACCTCCATTACTTGATAGTCCTCGAGCTCCATCCAAGCAACCAATGCAATTAAGATCAGCAACCAGCTAGCTGTATGCGAATGGTCGTCGTCCTGCTTGGGAAGCCAATGCATCCTCCATCAACTGGTTGAGCAGAAAGAGTGATTAGCTCACTTTCACCCCTTCTGCGCAAAGCTCCCCACATGTGACAACCCTTGAGTTGCCTTAGTTGGGCTGATTGTTCTGGATGATTTTGGTTTCCAGCATCTGCGCCCCAATTTTAACTGTGGGTTCGTTGATGGTTTCGAGGTGGTAAGCCCATCTGTCCTTCTGCATTTTACATTGCTTGCGCAACCTTGCCGTGAGCTTTTTGTCATTGTTCTTCCCCTGAAAATATTGCGATCGGTAGACCTAGGCCTTCGGCAACCCTGTGATTTTAGAAATTAGGTCCACCGTTACAGTGACCTGCTTGTCTAACCATAGAATTCCACCATGAAAATAGGCCAGAAGTTGTTTCATGCAGGCATTCACTTCTGGCAACTACCAAAAATGCGGCATGTTGATCATCCCCAATAGCCCAGACTTCTCCAAACCGCGTGCCCAGTCATGTGGAATGCATGGTGTGGGTCCAGTCTACCCTGTTGCTCGTGGCTTAAAGGGCTCCATCATAACATCTTCTAGCGCTAGCAAATCATGATCATCATATCGAAGCTACATCAGTGCAGGCACGATATCGGTGGTACAACTCATCCTAGGTGGAATTTCCAGCATTCTGAGGTGATACTGCTCGTTCTTCATGGGCCTCCTCGGCTACATACCTGGTCGACATTGAGGTCGGTAGCCCAGTATATCCATAGCAAACACGCCTGCTCAGACTATGGATTCCACAACACCAGAGCTCAATGGGCTCGCCTTATGGAATTCTTTCGGCACTTGGGTAGTGGAGCGGGTCAATTGCTTCTTTGGTCGCGGTGAGCTCGGCTACGTTCCCCCCCTCTTCTGGCACACAATAGATGATGATCCCACCGGCATACTGGCAACCTCTACCTCAATATTGACCTCCTCATCAATATGAAGACGGATGAGGGGTGACTCGGCTTCACTGGAAATATCAACCGTATCCGACTCACCCGGCATTCCGCACTCAATTCCCTCAATGCCAATCGACTAGCGCAAGCGTACTCATCTCAATAACTTGCTTAATAGACCACCACTGCACCCTGCAACACAACTCAACCTTAACCAATTCAACAATTGGGAGTTGAACTCACTTGCTAAAAATATGTGTCTTCCGATGATCCTCGGCCCATTCTTATAGCATCCAACTCAATCCCTCGTAATCATGACTAAATCATGCATTAATTTGGACCAAGTCCTACCTTAATGACTCAAAGGTCGCCATCTATCCTGTCATCCGATCAGACGGATCGGCCATTAATGCCCATCATTCAAACAAGCGTCGTTAATTAACTGTCTTAAACTTTCGACATTTATTGTTGATTTGACCCAGTCGCGGTCCTGCCACTATCGCGGACCTCTCCTAACCTGCGGCACAAGCCTCCATGCTTGCACATTCTATCCTTGTCAGTGCGCCATCTTGCCACCGAGCATCTTGCATTTTTTTTTTCCCGATGCGACTCAGGCATCACGCTGCTCCAAGCCCGACCTGTAGGGCTTCAACCTACTGCCATTGGTCAACTTTGGGAGCATCACTCCATTTAACTGCTGCAATTGTACTGCTCCACCTGAAGTTATTGGACTGATGAGATATGGACCAAGCTAATGCATCTGCAATTTTCCTGGATGTTTCATAAACTTGCTGTCATACAACAACACCAAGTCACCCTGCTGAAACTATTTGTTTTTTATGTGGCGATCATGCCAAGCCTTCTGGGGATCCTTCTCCACACTCTGATGGAATCCTGCAATAAAGCAATATTCTTCCAATTGTATTAACTGCACTAGCCATTCTTCTAATGCTGCTGCATCATCCATACCTGTGGCTGCCGCTATGCGCAGACTCAGAACAATGTACTCTATAGGCATGATCACTTCTTGCCCATACACCAGCTTGAATGGTGTTCGTCCCGTTAACCTTTTACATGTGGTGCGATACGCCCACAAGACTGCTGGGATTTTCAGATCCCAGTCATCACGGTTCGCGTTGCACACCTTTGTCAGTGTATGTTCCAATATCTTGTTGAAAGCTTCCACCATTCCATTTTCCTGTGGATGATATGGCATACTCTTCTTGTGTTGTATCTGTAGTTACTCCGTCAATGCACTGATGGTGCAATTGAGAAAGTGACTGCCTTGATCACTCATCAATATCTTAGGGCATCCAAATCAAGTGACAATGTTGTCAAACAAGAACTGTGCAGCTGTTGCCGCGGAACAATCAACAACTGGTGTAGCCTCCACCCATCTTGTCAAATAATCTGTCGCCGTGATGATGTATCTTGCATCGGTGCACTTTCTAGGTGGGTTGATTGGTCCCACAAAATCCACTGCCCATTTTTCTAATGGCTGTAGTGTCAATTGAGGTATCAGCGGCATCTCATCCCTCCTGGAGGGCTTCCTGATTCTTTGACAAACATCATAGGACCATGCATAGTTTGTCACATCGTTGTCCAGTGTGGGCGACTAGAGCCCCGCACAAAGCACCTTACTGGCAGTCGCATGACCGCCATAGTTCCCCCCTACTACTTCGGCATGCGCTTCTTACAAGATCTGCCCTTACTCATGAGGCAAAACACAACACCACAATATCTCATCAGAGCCCAATTTGTATAACTCGCCTGCAATTAGCTGGAAATCTGCAACCTTGGCCACCAACTGCTTCTTCTGACTAGTGGTGAACTCCTCGGGTTAGGTACTTGTCACCAAAAACTGAATGATTTCTTCATAGTATCCATCGGCTACTTCAACCTTAAAGATTTTCGCATCAGGAAACCCGTCTTCGACGTTAGTTGGCTCCTCACCTGTCTTAATCTGCGACAGATGATCAGGTCCAGCATTCAAACTTCCTGGCTTCACAATTACTTCAAAATCAAACTCCTGAAAAAGAAGTAGTCAGCGACATATCTTCCCCCCCAACACAGGCTTATTGAACAGGTATTTTAAGGCAGAATGGTCTGTGAACATCTTAAAGTGTCCTCCCAATAACTAGTGCCGAAACTTCTGCAGTGCATAAACCATCACTAGGCCTTCCCGCTCGGTAGGGGTATAGTTCCTCTCTACAGATAACAACTTGCGACTGGAAAAACCAATGGGGTGATATAGATCCCCTTCCCTTGGCTGGGAAAGCACCACTCCCAGCGCAATCGATGATGCATCGACATGGACATGGAATTCCTTACTCTAGTCTGGAAATACCAGTATCGGCACTGAAGCCATCTTAGCCTTCAACATTTCAAAGTTGTCTTAACATTCAGGACTCCATGGAAATACCGCATCTTTCTTCAATAACTTCTCCATAGGGGTTGTGATCACGGCATAACCCCTAATGAACTTGCGATAATACCCGTTGTGTCCCAATGTCTCTCTCAACTGCTTAACGTTAGTCGGCGGTGTTAAACTCAGAATAAGCGCAATCTTTGTTGGATCGACTAGCAACCCCTGCTTGCACACAATGTGACCCAACAGTATTCTGAATGGTGCACAAAAGATGCACTTCTTCAAGTTCAGCGATATCTGATGCTGTCAACACCTCTCCAACATCAACCGCAGGTTTTCCAGATGATCTCTGATCAAGCCATAGAATTTCCAGTCATCCATGTATACCTGCAAAAAATTCTGAATGAAATCCGTGAACGTGGCAATGACAACCCGCGAGAATATCGCAAGTGCATTTTTCCACCCAAACAGCATCACTGTGTACTGAAAACAGCCCCACTCTGTCACAAAAGTTGTCTTGTGGCGGTCTTCCTTGGCGATTCGGATCTGATGATACCCAGAGAACCCATCTGTGAAAGAATACATCTCCTGGCCACCCACGCCTTTGAGCACCTCATCAGTAAATGGGGTTGGAAATGGATCATGCAAACAGGCGTCATTCAACTTCCGCAAATTGACACAAATGCGCACTTCACCAGTCTTCTTGTCCTGCACGACCATAGGACTGATCCATTTTGACTCATCGACTAGTTCAATAATGCCAGCGTCCAACATGCGATCAAGTTCTACCTTGACCCTCTCCTTATGGTGTGGATTCAGTTGATATGGGCGCTGTCTGATTAGCTTGGCATCTAGTTTCAACGGGATCTTCATCTCCCCTAAATTGATCAAAATACCTTTCATCTCAGAAAACTTAGTAGGAAACAAGTCTTGCAATTCATGTAGCAAGTCGGTGACCTTCCCCATCATCTCATCATCCCAATAATCCCCAACATTCACGAACTTGGGACTGGCCTCTATCCCAATATTGACTTTATGGAGCTTTAATGGGTGTCTAATTGGATCACTTGGCGCATTAGGTGCTACGATATCGCGACTTCCTTCAGATTCAGGAATATTGACATTCCGCGGATCATCACCGTCTTCTAGCCCACCAGTTCTATTGTAACATTCCATCATGGATTGCATTTGGTAGTGCGTATGTGGATCCACCGGATATGCCACTAGAACAACCTTCAGAACCACATCGCGGATGAGCATCAAAGCATTATGGACATCTGGGTTGGCATTCGCGAAGTTGAACGTATTAGTGAAACAAACTGT
The DNA here is from genome assembly GCA_027924585.1 of Larix kaempferi. Classification (NCBI taxonomy): domain Eukaryota; kingdom Viridiplantae; phylum Streptophyta; class Pinopsida; order Pinales; family Pinaceae; genus Larix; species Larix kaempferi. The sequence goes on from BSBM01000931.1 coordinate 458,292, forward strand.
CAACTCCAACCAAGTAGTAATTTCTCTCCGCAATTCAGCTGCAGTATACCATGATCTCAGCATCTCGTCCAACGTATGGACAAATGCATGGACCCACTCATCTTTTGGTCGCGATGCCCACAATGTCTGACACTCCATCAAATGACTGTCAGGGTCATTCTGTCCATCATATTTCCCTATGTGGTAGACTTCGGTATCGCTGAAATGAACCATCATCAATCGCCGACACTGCGGCTAGCCTGTGGTCGACTTCTTATGTGTCACCCACCAACGTGCTGGGGAAGCCTTCAGTGCTTCCTCTAATGCCAGCAGTCACTATGGTTCTGAAACTTTTTCCTCGAATGCCACCAGAAAGTCAGACAAGCCAGGAATCCCTTCGTAGACTGGTAGTGTAACTTTTTCAGTCGCAATGTGGCACAATGACTGCATGACCAACCCAAACTTGCGAAGCGACACCTCATGCAAGCGATTCTGACAATGTTCTAAAGCATCGTCAGAGTCGGAAGACGCAAAGCTGTCACTGCACCATCCAAGCTCACCGTTGGCAGTCGGATGAATATAATCTTCTGAAATATCGAATGCATGATCCCATCCACTGGGATCTTCGTCTTTCACTAATTCAATGTATCTGCATCCTTCAGCCGGATCCAACGGGGATATAACTCTGAGATCGCGGTTTTCAAAATTCATCATCCGCCTCTTAAATTTGATGACTTCTCCACTGTCATTAGCCCATCCAATCCCGAGAAATGCAGGATAAGAGCTTCCCCCTTCAACTACTTCGATGATGTCAAAGTCAGCATAAGTCTTCATTCCCTCAATGTCCACCACCAGGCGTGGAACTCTCCCAATTGGTGTCACCTTGGCGTGATTGGCTAGCCGGAGTTGTACAGGAGACCAGCTCAATGGGGGGATCCCCATTTTCTGCCATGCCTGCTTGGTTAAGATGTTGGCATCCAAACCAAGATCCAGAATAACCAAATCAACTTCGTAATCCCCAATTTGTATGTTCATGTGCATCTCCTTACCTATCTTTTGTCGTTGTAAGGAGTTTACCACGGACTCTTGCCATCCTCTAGCTGGTCGCTGCAACAATCCCTCGATCTCAGCAAGAGCAGCGGGATCCTTCGCTAATAATAAACATCTCTTAAAAAATTTATGCAAGGTTCCAGATTGTGCCGATGGACCTACCTCTGAAGTGGCATCAAAGACAGGGGGCATGTCGCAAATAATAGCCTTACCACGATCTTGGTTCATCGCACGACGTGCCTAAAAGAATGCATCACTCTCAGACTCAATGTCAAATGACACCTTCTTCTGCCCTACCAATCAAATGAATGGGTGTGAGATATCCCCTCATGTCGTTGTACCTCCACGAGTGATAAATGCGACAGTCGCATCTTGTGGCCTTGGCTCCACAGAAATTGTCGCAAAACTCGCACCCTGATTCTGGTTCAGCGGTGGATTCCCTGGTTGGTTCACATTCTGGTTAGCATTTTGGTTTGGATGTTGGTTCTGGTTCTACGCCGGTTGCTGCACTTGATTCGGTACTGGTTGCTGCTTCTGGTTTTGATTCTGCAATTGTGGAAGTTCCCTGCTTGCCATCGCGCAATCAATTTTGGACAGTTTTCTACAGTATGATCTGTAAAAAAGCAAAATGTACACTACGTTTGCAATAGTGGGAAATCTCGCTGGTAGTGTCCCCATACCGCACAGTGATAGCACTGAACAGGTCTGCGACCTCCTCGTCCTCCTCCACGGCCAAATCCTCCACCACATCCGCCCTGGAATCCACCCTGCTATTGGTACTGTGGTTGATTGAACTGTTGCTGCGTAGGATTTGGTTGCATGCCTTGGCCTTTCTACGCATACTGTGGTTGTTGAATGTACTGTGGCTGCTATGGCGCCATTTGCATCAGAGTATATTGCGGCATAAACTACTATGGTTGCTACTGCAGTACAAACTGCACCTGCGGTTGAGGTAGCGGCTAGGCTACCTGCGGTTGCGGTTGTTGTACAACACATTGGTCGTCCTTCACATAGAATGCATCGTATGTTCTCTCCTGAAGCAACCCATATGCACGGAAATCTTTGTCTTCATGTCCCACATATTTACAGAATGTACAATACAGATTCATCATTTTTGTGACCATCTTCTGCATGTATTGACATTCCTCATTGCAGTGCCCATATACCTGACAGATGCGACACCACGACATATCGCCACCGTTCAACGGGTTTGGTGCCCCTGAAACCAAATAATTGCAGAAGTCGGGGAAATTGTCCTTAGGATGCCCCTCTCCTCGACATCTTGTACACCATACTTCTCGTTGTTCCTTGCCCTTCTTCAGATCTTGCAGCTGTATTTTCAAGTTAGCCAGCTGTGTCTGAATCTGCAACATCCCAGCTGCGTTTTCACTAATTGGCGAAGCTTCCAACCGCATTTAATCTCCAAAGCTTTACTGGGCATTGGAATGTTCTATTGCATTAGTGGTAATCGAATGTGCGGGAGCAGTGCCGCCATGAACCATTCTTTGTGTTGGACAATGCTCATATCAAAACTAACCCTCGCCATCAGTGTCTTAAATCGCTGGCCAAAGTCCCACACCGTTTCATTGGGATAGTGCTTAATTTCTTTTAGTTCTGTAATATACTATGCTTCAGACTTAGGTTTTTTGAATTTTGTAATCAATCCTTTCTTGATATCGTCTAGCATCTTCTCCAGAGCTCCTGTAGGGACTAGAACAAACTTCATAAACCAGTCTAATGTGCGACGCCGCAGAGTTGTCGCTAACTGTCCTTTCTTAGCATCGTCATCAGTAATTTGCTTCACAGTCCATACTGCCTCACATAAGAACCAGTATTGTTCAGGATTATCTGTTCCATTCCCATGGAATAGTGGTAACTTCGTATCCTCTCCCACCATCCTGGGCTTCCTTCCTGCAGTCGCTGAACTACCAGCAATCAAGTTTTGTTGACACAGTGGTGTCGAAGTTGTGTTTCTTACTGGTTGATAGATAGTGAGCGGAGGTGTGGGCACATTGTTGTTGGGGTTTGGTCCTACCTCTATCTTGGGCATAGTCTGGCTGTCCTTGTCCGGACTGTGAGTTCGCTTCATCCCATGTGGTCTTCCTTCGTAACCTTGCGGTTCGATCACAGTAGGACCTTCTCTTGTCCTCTTCTTCTTTTCTTGTCGAAACCTTTCTCCTCCCCTTGTAAGACCACTCTCTTCCTCGGCTTCACTCACAGTCTTGTCATGACCTGCACCCATCTACCCCTTATCATTCCATGTACCACCCCCTACTATCGCGGTACCCACGGCCTCCGCCCCCTAGGATTTTTACTGATCCAAATGCATCCTCAATATACCCTTCTCGCAAATAAGCATTTTAATAGACAGTTCGATCGACAGTAGAAACCTTCCCCATGGTCCACAGAAGAAATATCTTTCAGCCTCACTATGGGATTTGTTCATATTGACCACAAATTCAGTGATATATCCTTCCAATTTGTTGTCAAGCCAAACTTCCACAACTCGCGACGCCTTGTTGTCAACTTCCTACAGCTCCCGGATCAGCTACGGGGTCATGGTCGTTGGTTCACCACCTTGGAAGTTCCTCTTCTGAAAAGTCAACTTTGCCACCCACTCAAACAAGATGACTGGGAATTCACAAAAAAAATATTCGTGCGGACCGTCGTGAATATATCATTCCACCCACTGATCTACCGCTAGTTGAGAGTTCTGACTTTCTTTTTCAGGAAATTATTGCAACCTCTGATCAAACCATACTTGTCTCTCTGGTTGTGTCAAATGCCACAACATATCCTCCTTTCACTTCGCGTTACAGTCCCTACAACGGAACCATTTTTTGACTCAAACCCAGTCGACACCCAAACCACCGCGACCTCCATGAGCACTAGACCAAACATGTTTTACCCTGTCCAGCAACACCTGCGGAGCAGATGAGGTCTCACCCGAGATGTTCAAGGGAGAGTTGACGAAACAATGTTTCCGCTGAATGAAGGAGGATGTTTGTGGCTCAATTACTTAACTTATTTCAACGTTTCAGAAATAGATCTATGCATTTAACTCAGACATCATTCACATTCGTAGCATCATTCAACATAACCATTCATAATCGCAACAGATATAACAGTAAAGCGTTAATTGAAGCAATGAAACATTGCATCATTCATATATTCATATCACAAAATGCATTACCATAAATCATCAGGAAGAACACAGGAATTCTGCTCAACAACTCTGTCTCATTAAATTAACTCCGCAAAACCCAGATACAAAATACTCCGCTTCAGATCAAGATCTCTGGAAGGTTTTCAACATAAGATTAGATCCCTCTTACGTTATCCAACACCTACATACCTACATCTATTTATAGGCTTTCGTCTTTACATTGCTTGTCCACTTACTAACAACTTTCTAACCAATACTTCAAAGTAACTGACCCAAAATCTAACTATTGTGGTCCAAATGACCCAAAACCTGCATACCGCGGTTTAATTGACAAAACATTACATAAAATATCGTTATTTGCGCTTCGTCTTTCCAGCTTCTGCGGTATCGTAGCACTCACGGTGCTGCGATAATGACCCATCTAACCGCCTTGCAACACATGTCACTTTCATCCCTCTCTGTCAAGCGTATGCTGACAGGTCACTTTCACCCTGTCATTCCTTCTCTAACATATTTGTGCGGTCGGTTCACGTCGTGCTGCCTCTGCTTGTGTTACCGGTCGCTTTCCTTCCGCACCACTCCTTACTTGCCTGCTAGGAATCATGGAGTAATTCGAAAAAATAGGTCTCTTTCACAGCTCGACCTTCCCTTACATTCTTTACCCAAAATAGGTGCTCTGTTGGCACTTCACGATGCTACCACTTCGCGGAACCGGATCTCAACTACGCAGTTCCTACCCTGCCGATACTGTGTTGCACTCAACTTTGCAGCTCCTCAAAAACTGTCTTGCCAAAAATTCCTTTATCTGAGATGCATTGTAACTTAGCAGCTCCAAAACTGTATTTCCTCAAAAATGCCTTACTTGGGCCAAGCCCAACAATTGATGTCTCGGCCCCTCGTGATGCCTTGTTAACCTACCATCATCGAGGTATGTAGAACATTTTTTAATATTTTCTGAGTTTTTTTCCGTATGGTTTCCCTCTCTCCAGTTTGAATGATTGCTTAGTGCTTTATGAAAGTCATAGCCTTTAGAATATTATTTTTCACCCATGCTAAAAGAATCAGCATAAAACTGAACCCACCTTGCCATCATGCCTGCCTATTGGTGGTTAAGAAATTTCGTTTCCATTTACTTGTACTCTAATTTTATTGCTCTAGCATATATTGTGTTAGTGTAGGCCATTGGAAAAGGATTATAAGTCTGATGTCAAGGTGGCAAAAAGATTAAAATAAATATCACTTAATTGTTTCTTTGTGAAAGTTGAGTTCATTTTTACAGAACAATATAAACATAAATTACAATCAATTCTATATGACTTTATTAATTATATAATGCACTATATTGAATGACACAAACGGATTTGGGACCTTTACATATTAGACATAACTATATTGAATTTCATGCAGCTTTCATGATGAGGAACATCGAATAACACCTAATGCATTTTATTTCATAAATTTAATCCATTTATTATTGAATGGATAGTGTGAATTAACTATTTTTTTAAAAACAAAATAACATATATTTATTCTTAATTAATGCAATATTGTGTTGATGCTCGACATGCCATATATGACATGCATTGTATTAAAATTTTGGATGACTTTTTTCCAAGTTGCATGCATCATACAATTCATTAATGCTTTATTAAAAAATAAAAGTAGAAAAACATAAGTTATAGATTTTTTTAAATTTTTAAATAATTAAATCAATATGTTATAGATATTGGTTGTTTAAAGTTTTTTAATAATGTAGAATTATAAACACTTTTCATATACAAATATAAATAAATAAAATATTATATTAAAGTCTAATTTTTTTTTAATATTTGGATATTAAATTATGAAAAGAAAGAATTATTTGGTACCACTAAACTTTATTGGTACAAAATAAACATGATTTTTAGTAATAAACAATTTATAATTTTTTTTACTATGATTTCTATATTTTATTAATTTTAAAAGATAATTATTTTATTTTATTTTATTTATATATTTACTAATTTTATTGTTTGAAATGATGAAATAGGTGTAAATCCTAAAAATGTCATCTATTGGTCGTCCTACAAAGGATAAAAAACAATTATCAATTCTTGATGCATTTGTTATCACACAACATTCTAATCAAGCATGTCAATTCCAAAATGAAGTTGACGCTCTTCCACGTGAAGATGATGAATCGGATAATGCAGAGCTTGTTGAAGGGAACCAACCATCAAAGAAACACAAAAGGACATTCAAATCTAAATGGAAGACAAGATTTCCATGGGCTTATGTAGTAAAAGATAACAATGGTAATGAAAGGATTAAATGTTCTTGGTGTGTTAAATTTAAGAGAGACACCCCATTTTCTAAAGAGGGAAGCAACACTCTTCAACTTAGTTGTCTAAATTGCCATGCAGAATCAGAAGCTCATAAATTTTCTTTGCAACTTTTGGAAGGGGAAACAAAATGAAGTAATCTTCCAATTACGAAGCATGTAGAACTAATGGAACACACTGAGAAGGATAGAATTATATCAGTGAATGAAAACATGTATTTTTTTGCTATACATGATTTACCCTTAGAAATGTACAAGTCAATTTGTGACTTTAATAGGTATAAGTTCACTCCACACATGCCTTTAACAGATGAATGCTCTGCATACACAAATAAAACATCTGGAAAAGAGTTTCTCCAAGCTGCTAAGGAGGTATATTGGAAAAAACTAAAAGATGAGATTTTCCATAGCCCATTTTACTCAATTTTAGTTGATGAAAGCACTGATCGAACTATGGAGCACCATTTGATTATTTATATTACATATTTGACACATGAAGGAAGAGGCCAATGTGTAACAAAATTCATACTCATGCTTCAAATAAAAGATGGAACAACTCAGTCTATGTATGATGCAATGAGAACTTTTCTAATGGAGATTGATTTATATTTGATGAAGTTAGTTGGATTTGGCTCTGATGGAGCATCTTGCATGAGGGGTAGTCGTGAAGGTTTATATTCTAAGATACATCGAGATGCTCTTCATTTATTAGATATCCATTGCATAGCTCATAGAGAAGAATTAGCAGCAAATGATGCTTCATCTCATTTTCCAGAGTTGCAATATATTGATAAATTTGCAAACAAAGTTTATTCATGGCTTGGAAAATCTACTAAAATACATGGAGAACTGAAAAAGCTAATGGAATCGTTTCAAATCATTAAGTTAGAGGTTTTACAAATTCATCAAATTAGGTGGCTCTCTAGAGGAAAGTTCATGGAAATACTCGTAAAACTCATGCCTGCTTTGTTAAAAGATTGGGAGTTAGGGGAGAGAAATAGGTATGAGTTGGAAACAATATTTCAAGTGCAATTTTGCATCCATTTTCTTGCAGATGTGCTCATTGAATTAAATAAGCTGAATCGGAAGTTTCAAGAGGATCATGTTGATATTACCTCTATTGGCACTACTTTAGATGTTACTATTAACATGCTTCGCAAATGTTTTTTGGGAGGCATATTTGGGGCAGGTACAATGCACATATACTCTTTTTTAGTTAGATCACAAGGAGGAACCCTTGAGTTTGTAGATAGCACAAGTACGGTACATTCACATCCATTGAGGTTTTGAAATTTTGCATTCTTTTAGGAAAAAAAATTTGATGAAGGTGATTGAATCTCTAGATAGGAGTTTCACTGATATTCCTATATTTAATGCTGCTAAGTTTTTTAGTCCTCAACATTATTATGAAGAAATGGATGATATAGGCTCTCAAACAAAACGATGGTTGAAATGTTTATGTGAAAATTTTGGTGTTGGGGACTCACTTATCATGGATATTACTAAATGTTTGGGTGGAAATGATGAATTTATTTGTACTATTTATAAATCATACCCTAAAAAGAATATGTTTGGAGAATGGGATCTATGTGGAGATGAAACTAAATGGTTTGAAGGATTTCCCCGTTTGATGCGATTATGGAAAGTTATCCTTGTTATTCCATCAAGTACAATAGTGTGTGAAAGAGGATTCTCAAAACTAAACAGGATAAAAAATGATGATAGATCAAGACTTTCATTGGAGACATTGGATATGTTAATGTTTCTCTCCTGTTGGCTTGGTTTTGCAACCAAGCTTGAGTGCTATGGGCACCTATCAACAAGTGATAGTAGTTTCAAATATTGAAAGCAAAAACGATTATTATAAATCTGAATCTAAACTAAACTAGCATGTGCATATAACAAATAAAATTTTTCTGAAAATGATTCAAGAACAAGAAATAAAAAGAATGAGTATTGTATTAAGATACCTCAAATGGTGAGGATTTGTGTTGAGCAACTTCCAAGGTGAGTAGCTCCAAGCTCCAAAGGTCTCTTCTCCAAGATAGCTACAATGGTCAAAAGCTCATGAGAGATTTCGACAACATGAGGATAGGATGATGGATGGATTGAAAGTGAGGAGCCCCTACCACCTTTTTATAGTTTTTGGAGGTGGGGAATACCATTATGGTTTTGAGGGAACCAATGGTATTGACCAACATGGTTTAGGTACCTTTTCCCTCCTTTTTCCTTTTTTTGAATATTTTGAATATTTTTATTCCCTTTTTAATATTTTTGGGAATTCTGGACCCTTTTTAAGGGTTTTTTTATGCTTTGTGAGGAAAAATATTCATTTTGAGTGGAAAAAGGGGTGTATTAAGGTCTTTTGGTGACCTTTTGATGGCTTTAGAGGCTCAAATGGTGAAAAAGTGGACAGATGGGTCATGTGAATAAGGAAATGAGATAGTGAGCACTTTTTGGGTGTTAACAGATTGCCCCCTGATGTGTGAGGGCAGGAGCTCATCGTATGGCCGATAGACATCATAGTTATTTTGTCTTTTTTCTGGGGTTTGGGGAAGAGAAGAGACCGATTGGAGACTTGATCCACGGCCCTTGAAAGCTGCAAAAATAAACAATATTACATGGCCTCAATATGAATGAGGAATAAGCTCTGATAATGGACGAGGTGGGCATACCCATGCTCGTATCAAGACATATACATAAAAATTAGTCCTAAGAAGGGGGACTTGAAAAATACATAAAAAATCTGTTGGTACATCATAATGGTCCAGAGGGGACATTATTTTGGGATGTACTCATGATCATAACATGACTGATCTCAATAACTGATACACTGGAATAAAGCGTCAGCCGTTCTGAATAAGGTCTCAAAAGGGTTGATGAACTACTGAAACTGAAGGTGTCCAACATCTGTAGGGACTCAATGACTGTGAGCCATCTCTGGGAAGTACATGTAACTGTATACTCGAGGGAGTATAAAACTAGGGTACATCTGAATACTGTTGCCATGCGCAACCCGGATATCTATAGAAAAAATGTAACTGGTTGTTTCCATAAGTAGACTCTCAACTGTGGAAGAGTCAGGTGGTATCCGGGGTCTTTGACTAATAACTGAACGGACCAATACCCTGTGCGAGTCTCAACGATGCGATCAAGGTGTTGAAGTCGAGCATGTGAGAAACAACCATTTGGAGAGGAACTAAGGACTCTTCTCGAAATGATTCGTAGGCACTCATCATAAATTGTGATGAGTCCAAGACACAGGGACCTCTAGGTCTATCCTCTGGAATAAATTTGGTTGTCGTCGACAGAGGGAGACTAGCAACTAACAAGGCAATGATGTTTCCTTCATAGGAGCACGAGGTGTGGAACTGAAGTGTGATAGTACTGATGGTAGGATTGACATATTTGTGGGGATGCGAAGTAACGGGGGTCATAAAGTGGGTAGATTCAAACTTCCTTTGTTCAGAGCATGATGACATGGTTGACCTGGCAGCATAGGGAACTGACTTGTTGGTGCGGGGAACATAGCTTTTAAGGACTGAAGGGTATGTATTAACTGAGGGGACAAGCTGATGGGTGCTGTCGAGGGATTCTCAGGGTGAAATATTGCAGAATACTCTGAACAAAGGCGACTGAAATGGGGAAGTTGCCATATGAGTAGACGTGATATGTTCTGGCGCCGAGAAGCACCATTGGGTCCTTCTTCGTAGTTTTAATGAGCTCCAAGAAGGGATAAAAGTGTGCTCTGAAATGATACTGTCCTGTGGATTTTGCGAGCCCAAGAATGTTCGTGCTCATGTGTGCTTTCATTTTTAAGGAGTCTAAAAACGATAAGAAGACTCTGCAGTGGTTGTGAGTACCGTCCTGTGGGTTTTTACGAGCCCATGATGGTGATTGCTCGAGGTCGCTTTCATGTTTAGAGAGTCTGAAAGCGGTAAGTGGACTCCATTGGTATTCTTTTTCGTAAGTTAGTCTCCAAGGCCCGAAAAAGCATAAAATGATGCAAATGGAGAACTCTTCTAGTCGATGTGACTAGAGTATCCTTTTTCGTAATTAGTCTACAAGGTTGGAAAAGGGGTAAACTTATACCAAGTAGACACCCTTTCAGATATGTTTAGCGAGCATGAAAGGAAGCAAGGTTGCTTGGCGATCTTTTATTGTTTTAGGAGTCAGAAAAGAGCTTAACAGAAACTCCCTAAGTGCCTTTTTCGTAAAAGGGATTGCTCGGCCCGAAAAAGGGGTAAAATTATACCGAACAAAAAGGGATTGATGAGAGTGAGAAAAGGTCTCAAGCACCATCATGAGTGCGGAATACTAGATCCGGTGACATAAAGATTTTCAAAAAAGGGGCAACGGCCAATGTGGCACGCAAACCGAGTTGATGGGTGGGCATGGTAAAAATGCCCAAAAAATGAGGGGGTGAGAGTGAGAAATGATCTCAAGCATCATCACGAGCGTGGAAAACTGAATCCGACGATATAACACTCGTCAAAAATGGATGACGGTCGATGTGGCACGCAAACCGAGGTGACGAGGGGGAATGGTAATAAATGCCCAAAAAATATGGGCGTGAGAGTGAGAAATGATCTTAAGTGTCATCACGAGCATGGAAAACTGAATCCGACGATATAAGACTCGTCAAAAATGGGCGACGAGCGATCTGGCACGCAAACCGAGGCAACGAGGGGGCATGGTAAAAAATGCCCAAAAAATCTGGGCGTGAGAACGAGAAATGATCTCAAGCGCCATCACGAGCATGGAAAACTGAATCTGGCGATATAAGACTCGTCAAAGACGGAGGACGGTCGATGTGGCACGTAAACCGAGGCGAAGAGGGGGCATGAGAAAAATGCCCAAAAAAATCTGGGCGTGAGAGCGAGAAATGATCTCAAGCGTCATCACGAGCGCAGAAAACTGAATCTGAGGATATAAGACTCGTCAAAGATGGACAACGGTCGATGTGGCATGCAAACTGAGGCAACGAGGACGTGAAAAAATGGTCGAAAAATGGACCTGGTGAAAACAGGAAAAGGAAAGAACTCTCATAAATTTCTCGCTGTGCTGATTCCAACGGTACCAACGGTTTGAGGAATGGACGTCGTATGACACTGGAATGGTTGTTCGAAAAATGGTGGAATTTCTATAAATAGGGTGTGGGGCCCATATGACGTGTCATTGTTACGTGTGAGTTTGGCAGAGCAATCAGAGCTCTTTCTTGATATCCGGGAGATTTGACCATTGATTTTTGATTCCACGAGTTTCAGGTAACCCTATTCGCCTTAGCCTTTTCAATTATGTCTTTTTTTGTTAGCGGTGGGCCCCCGAAGGCCGCGAAATTCCATGTTGGCCTTCCAACGTGGAATATCGTGGGTTTCGTGTCTTTTGCCGCGATGGACATCGCGGGTTTGAGGCTGACAGTCGCGATGTTCATCGCAACTGTCGGGCTGAAAGTCACGATGTTCATCACTAGTATGGGGTAGATAGTCGCAACTGTCTGGCCAATACCCGCGATGTTCATCGCGGGTTCTTTTATGGGAGCCGCGATGATCATCCCGGCTTTTGATGGAAAAGCCGCGATGGTATTTTTTGAAAATTTTTCTTTGGTGCTAAAAGTTTCTTTATTTTTTGGCAGGATGTTGAGGAGACCACTGGTGTCATAGTGAGAGCGAGAGATGGAGGAGGATTTGATGGTTTGGATTCAGACTGATCAGGGGGTCCGGCAGGCTTTGGCGGTGAGTGGACTCCTGAAGTTCGCTCAGATTCCACTGATGCGTTCAGTAGGACTGCTACTAAACAAATTGGTGAGTTGGTGGGTTCCTGCAGAGGGTGCCTTTATTGTTGGGGGTGAGAGGTTGGAGATCACCCTTATTGATGTATATTTTCTTACCAGGTTACCTTGCTTAGGGGAGGTGGTGGATCTTCTGCCGAGGATCTCGACAGGTGTGGACATGGAGGATCTCCTGGAGACCTTCTGTGTTCCTGGGGCGATTGTGCAGAACAACGCTTTGAGTTTGAGATCATTGCGGGTGTGGGACATGCGGGCTGTCAGGGCTTGTATTCTGCGGGTGTTGGGTGCCGCGGCGCCACATCATTTGTCGGGGGGAAAAATGATGATGGTGGATTCTGTGCTAAGGGGGACCTACTATGCATGGGGTCAGATGTTTTTGGCTGGTGTCCGGAGAGATCTGGACAAGGTCAGTCGGGACGGGGGAGAGTTCTGCTATGCCTCCTTTTTGTGTTGTTTTTTCTTTGAGCGGGTACCGACTTTGCGGCCACGGGTACCAGTTCGAGATGGTCTGGTGAGCGATCTGTGCATGGTGTGGTGGGGGAATATGATGCCCCGTGGTGGTGGTGGTATCTGCGAGTTCTTTTCACAAGAGATGTATGAGCAGTGGGAGCAGATCCCCCTGCTGATTGAGGACTATCCATATGCTGGTATGGATTATCAAGGAGATCCGGGGATGCCTCGAGCCCAGGCACAGGCCTGGGGTTTAGATGGTATGTTTTGTGTTTTGTTCTCTACTATATCATTTTTTAGATGTGTTTGTTATGACTATAGTTAGATATTTATATGATGGTTACTTGCGTGATTGTGCAGATGTTGGTCCTGTACCACCGGCTGATTATGTGGCTCGTAGGGGACGGGCGATGGTGGTTGTTCCACCTCCTGTAACGGTACCACCTCCACATGGTCGAGGATTTGGGGCTCACGGTTGAGGAGCTGGCCCTCGAGATGATGCTGTGGAGGGTGTCCGAGAGACACTCGACATGATCCTAGCCGGATTTCCAGAGGACGGGTGGAGGGATTTGGATCGAGACATCATCGAGCGATGTTTCGATGGGCCTCGTGAGTGGCGCTCGATCCTGCTGAGAGCATCGTTGTTGGCGGCTGAGTGGAGGGATGGGGGTCAGCATGATCTGGCAGGGCCGGCGGAGGGGAGGATTCGTTTACGAGATGATCCAGCGGGGCCGGCAGAGAGGAGAGTTCAGGCTCGGCATGATCCAGCGGGGCCAGTGGAGGAGGCGCCAGAGGATCCTGGAGACCGTGATGATTAGATGATTTTGTATCTGCCCCCAAATGCTGATGAGCATATGCGGAAGTCCCTTTTTGTACGGTTGATGTATTTTTTGTATATTGGGTGCTGAGGGAACCTATGACATGTTGTGACTATATTATGATGTATATATATATATATATGATTTGGTATATAGTCGTATATGCACATGGATGCATTCATTGTCTTTTTGTTTGCCCGTGGAGGCATGTTTGATTTTCTTTATGCTCGTGGAGGCACATGTTATGCACGTGGATGCAACATTTTGATTTTGGTATATGCCCGTGGAGGCACATGTTATGCACGTGGATTCATTTTTGTTTATGATATGGTTTGATTGGTGTGCCAGTCAAGAATGTTGTTGGCCATATGGTCTACTACACTATTGAGATTCCTTGGGACATGTGTAAATGAAATGGATTCAAATTGTCGAACCATTTGTTTAGTGCGCAAGAATTTTCTGAAAAGATAGGGATCGCGTACCTGGTAATTATTGTTGAGCTGGGAAACAAGGAGTTGTGAGTCCAAGAAAACGTTAAGGTGGCGTATGCTCATTTGGAGAGCTGCGGCCAGGAGACCGGTCACGGCATCGTATTCAACTTGGTTGTTGGTGGCGGCACCTAAACACACTCCGTTGATGTGGACCAACTCATGTGAAGGGGAATATATTACCCAAGCTGCGGAGGCCAGATTGGGGGACCAACGGCTTGCACCATCAGCGAAACTGACGTAGCAGAGTGGAACAGGATCCATCTGTGGTCATGCAGAGAAGACAAATATTTAGGTTTTTTGGATTTTTTGTGAAAAATAGAATAATACTGTACAATAATGGACGGTGGTGTCCATCATATTTTCTATGGGAAAAAATGCTTGAGGTACAACCCGTTGCATGGGTTGCGTAGGGGGTTTCCTTCTGAATCGGTCAGAATGTATGCTCCCTGTCCGAGGCAAGTGTGTATAATATATGGGCCTTGCCACATGGACACAAACTTTCCTTTCCTGGTTTTATCATGAGCTTGATCGTAGGCGAGGACAGGGTCCCCTTCAGTGAAAGTTCTTGGGTGAACATGTTTGTCATAATTCAGTTTGGATCGGTTCTTGGCTGCTTCCATGTTTTGAAGGGCTGTGCACCGATCTTCATCGGCTTGCTCGAGGAGTAGTAAGCGTTGCTCAATTGGGGAAGTGTCTAGTAGGAGTTGAACGGCCATATGTAGGGATGGAATCTGGCACTCAATGGGGAGGACGGATTCGACACCGTGAACTAAGTGGAAAGGGGTAAAACCGGTGGCGGTTTTGGTTGACGTGCAGTATGCCCATAGTGCCGGGAAGAGCATGTGGTGCCAATTTGATTTGTGTTTGTCTACAATGCGCTAGAGGATGTTTTTCAAAATTTTGTTGATCGCTTCAACTTGGCCATTTCCTTGGGGGTAGTAGGTGGAGGAGAAATGGTGTTCAAATTTCAGTAAGGTTGATAGTTCTCTCCAGACGGCGTCTTCGAAGTGAGAGCCGTGGTCTGAGACGAGTTGCTTTAGCACTCCAAAACGAGTGATAACATGGTTTAGGAAAAAACGTGTTGCGGTGTCGGCCTTGCAATTGTAAGTTGGCATGGCTTCCACCCACTTGGTGAAATAATCTACGGCCACAATAATGTGTTTATGACCGCCGGCTGATGTGGGATTGCAATCGAGGAAGTCGATGGCCCATTTGCAGAATGGTCCGACAATGACTACTGGATGAAGGGGGGTGGGTGGTGTTCTTGCCTTGGGGGCAAAAAGTTGGTAGTTTTGACAATGTTTGACTGTGGTGATGCAATCAGTAAATAATGAAGGCCAAAAGTAACCTGCACGGATGATCTTTTGGGTGGTGGCCATGCCGGAGAAATGGCCTTCGCAGGCACTGCTATGGCAGTCATTAAGGACTTGTTCTTCCTTGTTATGAGATAGGCAGCGTCGTAGGATGGTATCGATGCCGTGTCGATAAAGTACATCGCCTAATAGTAGGTATCGGGGGGCATGGTGTCGTATACAATGGCGTCCGTCACGATCGATGTGGGGTTGAAATTTTTGTGTGCGGAGGTAGATTAAGATGTTGCCGTACCATGGGTCGTCAGACGAAATGATGAAAATGTGATCATCAATGAGATCCGTTTGGATAGCGGGTGATGACGAAGAGGATGGGAGATCTGTGATGAGTTGAGCTAGTGCTAGGGCCTTGGTGCTCTTTGGGGTCTTGAAAGTAAGGTCGTACTCTTGCGGGATAATCACCCATTTAGCTACGCGGCCTTGAAGGAGGCGACGCGTCAAGAGGTAAACTATAGGATTGGAATTAGCTATGACTGTGGTGTGGCTTAGGAGAATATAATGTCGCAGCTTTTGTACTGAAAAAACGACGGCGAGGGCCATCTTTTCTTCATGTCGGTATCGGAGGGGTGGGCCGGACAAGGTCTGGCTCACATAGTAGATGACATGCTCTTGGCGAGCAATATCTTCTTGTACAAGAACTCCAAATACAGCATGTTCGGATGCTGAAACATAGAGGGTGAAATCTTTGGTGAAATCTGGAGGAGAAATCAACGGGGCGTTTGTGAGTGCTTTCTTTAAGTCGGTGAAAGCTGTCTCTGCTTGTTGGTCCCATATGAAATGGGTATGCAAACATAGGAGTTGTAGGAAACCGTGGACCAATGTGGCATAGTCAGGGACAAAACGGCGAAGGAAATTGGACCTCCCTTGAAGGCTTTGAAGTTGTCTTAATGTGCAGGGTGACGGTAACTCTAGAATGGCTTGGACTTTTAAGGGGTCTACAGTGATGCCTTTTTCTGAAATAACAAACCCCAGCAAGCAACCTGATGTAACGCAAAAGACACACTTGAGAGGGTTCAAGCTGATGTTGTATTTTCGACAACGCATGAAAACTTGTCAAAGGTCGTCTAAATGGTCATATCTCTTTTTGGATCGAGTTGTGAGGTCATCCAGATAAACTTTTATGATCTTGTGGAGATCGTGGAAGCAATAAGTCATGGCACGTTGGAAGGTGGCTCCAGCATTCTTGAGGCCAAAAGGCATGACGCGATAGGCAAAGGTGGCCCATGGGGTGGTGAAAGATGTCTTATGTTGATCTTCTTTATGGATTTTTATTTGGTTATATCCGGAGAAACCATCCATAAAAGAAAGGACCTCATGTCCCACACATTCATCGATTAGTTGGTCAATGAAAGGTGTGGGGAAGTTGTCTTTGGGGCACGCTAGGTTAAGGTCTCAGAAATCAGTACAAATGCGTATGGTGCCCACTTTTTTGTTTACTGGTACTGGGTTTGAAACCCAGGTGGTGTAGGCAATAGGATATATGAATCCTGCTTTTTGGATTTTTTCAATCTCAACTTTAACAGCTGGGAGCTTGGACGGGTGAATGGGCCGTTGTTTTTGTCAGACAGGAGACACATTGGGCCAAGTGTCAATGTGATGTTCCACAATTTTGGGATCAAGGCCAGGCATATCGGTGTAAGACTAGGCGAAGACATCATGAAACTCTTGGAAGAGTTTCTTATATGCCTAAGTTTCCGCTTGAGTGCATGATGCACCTAGCGAGATGAGCTCAGGTTTTCTAGGTGTGGTGGAAATGTCAATTTGTATAATAGGTGAAATGTTTGACATGTTCCCTTCCTCGAAGGCATCTGGTGCTGGGATGGGGTCCTTGAACCAATCAACCTTAGTTGGTAGGAAATATTTTGATTCGACTGATAGTTGGTTTGCTGCGGTGGATGTAGACGCCTCAGGGAGGAAGTATGAGCGATGATGCATATCGTCCCAAGGGTAGTTCGGTGCAGTGAGTGTTTCTAAAATTTGCTCATCAGTATGGAAGTAATTAGACCATAAATCTACGGGTTCTGGTTTGTATGTGGTTGAAATCATATAGATGGTATTGATTTCTTCCGAAGAAGATGATTTCAGAGGGTAGATCTCCTCGATGAGGGGAGGAGATATCTCTAAGTCGACGTTATTCAACTCGTACAACGTTGCTCTATAATATGGGAGATCAGGGCAGTGGTGTGAATAATGGCCATAAATGCCGCATATCGCACAAGGGTGGTTAGTGCGGAGCGTTTTGTCGTGAGGCTAAGGGGGTGGCTCAAGTCTTACTACTGGAATTCCGGTGTCATCATCCAACATATTCATGTGTTCTTGGAGTGCCGGTAATTGTGGACATTGATGAGTGGCATGGCCTACGTCATCACACAACAAGCACTTAGGGGGAATGCGAATAGTTGGGGGGTTTTTAGCTACCTTAGGGGTTGCTGGGGGGTGGGAGTTATGAGTCCAATGTTATAAGTTGGTGGGCCTCTGCCCCTTATGTTCCATAATGGAGGTGGGGCGTTTCTGGATGTTGATGCCGCACTCACAATTGGGGGTGGTCTGTTTTGCAGATGAGTGACCGGAGGGGGTGGGTGGCTGGTAGTAGGGATAGGTTGTACTGGTTGTAAAATAACAGCCAGAGTTGGCGGGGGGATCGGAGCAGGTAAGTACCATATAGGTATCCCTAATGTTAAGCCAGGAAGGTTGAGTGTAGCCATTACTGGAAAACTGACAACTCCGGAAAATGGGAACAAGAACGGGATAGTGTGAATTGGCGTTGTCCCAATATGAGTAAGCACTGTGGGTGTTTGTGGTAGTGACGAAGGTTGTTGTGTGGTGTGCGAAAGGGTGCACAAATCCGATGTTTTTGTTATCGGTGAAGGTGGTGAGACTGATGGAAAAGTGGAAGTCATAGGTGACTCGGTGTAGATTCCACGACCAATTGACGACACAAATGATGTTGGTGCGTTTTGAATGGTTTGTTCAATCATTGGTAGCACATTTTGAGGAGCTGCGGGGGTGTTAGGATCATAATAAGTGAGTTGATCGATCTTGATAATGCGTCCTTCATGTGGGAACATCATGAGGCAAAAAACAGATGAAGCCGCTGCTTTAATTTTGTACATATAACTACGTCCAAGAAGGAGGTTGTAGTCGAGCTGGGCATTGATCACTTCGATGTCGATAAGAACTAATTTGCCACCTAGTTCTACGGGTACGTTTGCTAAAAGGCCTTGTGGTTGAGCTGAGCGTCCATCGTAAGCTCGTAATGTCGTGGTGGATGGTTGTAAAGCGGGGGAGCCAAGCTTTTGCCACACAAGGGTGGACATAACGCAGGTGGAAGCTCCTTCATTGATGATGCATCGATGCACAACAAGGTTTCGAATGTTAACTGATACTTGGAAAGCCAAATTCGATGGCAATCGAGGTTCGGCTTGGTCTAAGTCGAAAGCCATCATGTGTGTGTCGTCAGGGTCTACTCCTTCGATGGAGGATAATAGTAGTTTTCGTTGTGCAGGGCATGTTTTCAGTACCTCTAAAGTAGACATAGCAGCGGGGGATTGTGCTAGGTCTTCCACGACGTTATAATTGGATGCCGCGCGAGCATTAGGATTGTTGTTAATCCTTTGCAAAGGGATGTGAGGGATTTTAGATCCTCCATCCAACGGCATATTTGGTATGCGTAGTGGTTGATTTGGTGGTAGGGAGGTGGATGCATCAGTGGGGGGAGTTTCTGGGGGTGGGCCGTACTGATTCCCGTGAGTTTGGAGATTGATGTCATTGGATGACATCATTAATAAATGGTGTGTGCCTAGATCCGCATGCTGATAATCAGTTGCGGCATAGGTGATTTGCTGCTGGGGTGTAGCAGATCCTTGTGGAGGATCCATAGGGCGAGTATTTACTACTCCCTGGTTTGGAAATGGGTTTTGTAATATCATGGGTTGCGGTTGATTAAGTGGAGCTTGTTGTCCAGCGTGGCCCTGGCGTTGGGCATCGTCAGCCCAAAGTTGACGTGCTTTCTCTAAATGGGGGAAGTTATGAGTGTAGTGTCCATAGACTCCACATATAGAACATGGATGGTTTGTTCTCAGGTTAGTGTTTTTGGGCTGCTTGGGATGACGATCCGGATTCTGGTTGGGAGGAGCAGCGTTGTTATTATTTGGAGGATTGGGAGGTGGTGGACCTTGATTATGTTGTTGGTTGTTGCCGCGGTTATGTCCTCTTCCACGGTTTTGTTGTCCACCCTGGTTGCGTTGGTTGTTTTGATGTTGGGGATGATTGTGTTGTGTGTACACTTGCCCTTGAGCAGTGGGAGGATTTTGGGGTGCCGTAGGTGCAGGAGCAGGTTGCGGTGGATAATAAGCTGGTGGGGCTAGAGGTGGTCCAGTTCCCTGCTGCGGTTGTTGGTAACCCTGAGCTATTGGAGGTGTTGGGTTAGTTGTTGTAGCTTGCTGTGGGTAATACATTGGTTGTGCCGGGAAATGAATTGGGTTCTGGGTGGCTGGTTGGTTATAGTATGTGGGTGGTACATATGTCGATGGCGCTTTCCCATAGAAATGTTGTGGACAAGAGGGTCCATGAGTGTGATGAGTCTGATTCGTTGGCGCGTACGAAGTTGTCGCTCCAGAATTAGATGTAGCCTTAGAGAGGTCTAGGGCATTTATGGTGCTCACCATGCTAAACGGTTTAATTTGCGGTGTGACTTGGCCAATAATACCATCAGCGGCATGTGATGCCCCTGGCGCATCACCGTGTGAATAATCGCCTCGTGGGGCGTCTGGTATGATGGTGTAGAGATAGCCTGATTGGGCATAAATCAGGTCGAATTGCTGAGCTTTTAGGATAGCTTCTTCCTCTAACTGGGGTCGTTCGGAAGCTACATCTTTTGCTATGAGGGGTAGGAGTGATTTAAGAAACTAGTCCAAAAATATACGGTCATCCAGTTTAATCTTACAGAAGCTACAACGCTTGCGCCACTGATGGATGTGGTCCGTGATGTGGGTAGCTGTGTTTTGTTTGCAAGACAACAGTATTTCAAATCCTGCATCGTAGCGTACAGGTAGCTGAAAAAACTGAAGGAAAGTGGAGGCGAGAGACATAAAAGTATGGTGGGTTCCATGTGGTTGTTCAATGTACCACTTGGCTGCAGAGCCAGTGAACGCTCGTTGCAATAGTCTTAGAAGAATGGAGTCATCCACTATGGAGTTAGATGAACACCATAGGTGAAAAGACATTATGTGGTTTTGAAGGTCCTCCCGAGGTTTTCCTTCAAACTTGGGTATGTCCGAGGGGAGCTTTGTAGGCATGGGTGGCCATGTAGCGTTGTGCCTGATAGGTTCGTTGGTTAGCCTGGCTAAGTCTAGTAAGTTCAGACTAGCCATGTAAGGTAAACTAGTAGATGGGTGTGGCGTAGTGACTGGGACATAACTATTCATGGTGGCATTATGTAGTGGTCCAGTAGCCCCTAAGGGTATGCTATGTATTGAAGGTATGTGTCCTCTGACTGCTATGGTTTGGTATGGGCCAGCATTTCCAAGTGCAACATAGGTTACACGGGGGTTAGGAATAGTGCCAGGAATTCCTGGGATCTGGGTTGTGGTAATGACAGGTGGTGTTATTCCTATGTTTGGCATACCCATAATAGGAGGTAGTCCTGTGTTGGGCATACCTAAAGGTGGAGTGTCCCCCATATTAGGCATGCCTAGAGGGGTTGTTGTTACCATGGATGGCATAGTAGTAGAAGGGTTTGTGGATGTATCTCCAATAGTACTAGTAAAAAGTGGGTCGTATTGTGGTCCAGCCATGAGGTTGGTTGGTGACAATTCAGTAGGGTTTTCGGGTTCAGCCTCAGAATCAGATGTGAAGTGAGGCATGTCATAATCGGATGACTGTATGTTTGGTCGATGACGTGTCGATTCTAGGGATAAGGCTCTACGTTGGTGACGTGGAGAGGCAAGTAGACTGAACTGAGGGGGTTCACCCTGAAGACAACGAGATCGTCTTAAATTCTCAATGGTGAGAAATATTTTTTAAAAATTTTCAGTGTAAGGTGGTGATGTAAAAAACTCGAAACCCTAATGCAACAATGAGTGCAAAAAAGGGGAGTGAAAATAAAGGTTCTCAGGCCAAAAATCAACCTCAAAAAGAACTTATTATAGCAGCTGTGCTATAATAAGTGGAGGGATGCAACAAAATTGGTCAGAATACCAAAAGTCAAACAGTTTCTAGAAATAAGAGGTGCTACTAGACCAAAGGTGGGTAATGTATCATGCAAACAACTAACTAGAAGTATTGTGAGTCAACAAACGATATCCTTTGTCAGGTGATGAAATCCAAGTCAGACAATATAGAGTGTTGAATCAACGGCTAGACATCCCCCTACCGGGAGGGACACCGGGTAGACAATCCTAAAGAGTGGCAACCAGGATACCCCGTTCATGACACGTTCGGTTGGGTGAATCTGCAGTTTGGTTCTATCGCCGCTGTACACCAGGGGGGTGTACACCGAGAACTTCAAAAGGTATCCTTCGATTACTGAATGGATTGCGGTATTCCACTCAGACTTCCGTAACCAGTCTAGCTACTTCAACCCTCCTAAGGGAGAGGCCTTCCCAATAAATTGGTTGATAACCATGTCAAAATTATAAGGGATTTTGGTACCGTAGAGGACAACCACTATGTCTCAAATGTAATAACTGAGGGGTGTTATTGGAACACCTATCCCCTCAATTCTACCTAACTACAAAATTCTTTTAAGTGCTCCCCAAGTGGGGTTAAAAGTTTGTTGAGTTTAAGGTAAATTTTAAGGCTCAGTTTAAATTATGTGACAGAGTGGGTGCAAGTTTGGTATTTAAACTGAAATTGATTTGCCTCACCTGGGCGATTTTACAAATGAAAGTAAAGATGCTTCTAGTTTTGCAAAAAATAAAGGCGTATTTGAAATGTAAATGCTTGAAAAAACTATTAAAAAATAATGGATCTTTGAAATAATTTGAAGTAAAGCAAATAAATGAATATTTCATGAAATAAATGGATCTCTTAAAAATTGCTTGGGCAAAGTATCGAGCAAATAAACAGTAAAACCTTGATCTAGATAAAATGCAGAAAAATCTCTCTTTCAATTTCTGAAAATTTTGTAAAAAGACTTTTAATGGAGCATTCTAAATAGTAAAAGATTTAAGATGGCTGAAAAAATGCAGGAAATTTTAATACTGTAAAATATGCTAACTGGACAGAAAATACAGCAAAAAATAATTTTCAAAAAATTGTCCGAATTGAAAAAACTTGCATCGCGGGTTTCGGGAAAACAACCACGATGGGCCGCGCGGGTTTCGGCCGCGAAGCCACGATGTGTAGCGTGGGTTTCGGTCACACAGTCGCGATGGGCAGCGCGGGTTTTGGCCGTGAAGCCGCGATGTGCAGCGCGGGTTTTCGTCACACAGTCGCGATGTGTAGCGCGACAAATGGCCGCGAAGCAGCGATGTGCAGCGCGTAAAATGGCCGCGAAGCCACGGCACGCCGCACGGAAAAAGACTGCAAGGACGCGATGAGCCGCGCGACTGTCGGGCAAAAAACCATGAGGAAAAAGCCGAAAACGAATGGCGAAAAACGAACCCAAAAATGGAAATTTCAGGCTGTTAATGGCAAAAGAAGGGGCTAAGATCTAGAGCCGCAATGGATCTGTTGTCTAGGATGGTAGATCTATGAATTAAAATGATTAAAACTAACAAAAACTAAGATCTAAAGCAAAAAACTGAGATCTAAGAATTCGAAGCCAGCGAAGTCGCCAAAAACTATTGGCTTGGTTTTGCAACCAAGCTTGAGTGCTATGGGCACCTATCAACAAGTGATAGCAGTTTCAAATATTGAAAGCAAAAAACGATTATTATAAATCTGAATCTAAACTAAACTAGTATGTGCATATAACAAATAAAATTTTCTGAAAATGATTCAAGAACAAGAAATAAAAAGAATCAGTATTGTATTAAGATACCTCAAATGGTGAGGATTTGTGTTGAGCAACTTCCAAGGTGAGTAGCTCCAAGCTCCAAAGGTCTCTTCTCCAAGATAGCTACAATGGTCAAAAACTCATGAGAGATTTCGACAGCATGAGGATAGGATGATGGATGGATTGAAAGTGAGGAGCCCCTACCACTTTTTTATAGTTTTTGGTGGTGGGGAATACCATTATGGTTTTGAGGAAACCAATGGTATTGACCAACATGGTTTAGGTACCTTTTCCCTCCTTTTTCCTTTTTTGAATATTTTGAATATTTTTATTCCCTTTTTAATGTTTTTGGGAATTCTAGACCCTTTTTGAGGGTTTTTTATGCTTTTTTAGGAAAAATATTCATTTTGAGTGGAAAAGGGGGTGTATTAAGGTCTTTTGGTGACCTTTTGATGGCTTTAGAGGCTCAACTGGTGAAAAAGTGGACAAATCGATCATGTGAATAAGGAAATGAGCTAGTGAGCACTTTTTGGGTGTTAACATCTCCCTCGGTGCACCTCATGCTCTAAATGAGGTAGATTGGAGTGTTATTTATGATGTATGGAAACAAATGAAAAACTAGAAAGCCTCTTCCATTGAGCAAATAGATTAATGCTTTTGGTGATGTAATCTCTAATACTTTTGAAGAATATCAAATGAATTGAAGAAAAATAAGTTTTCTATTTTTTTTTGTTGGGATGTGCTCATTTATGTAACATAAAAATAATTTTGTGACCTTTACTAATTTCCAATTTTTGTTTTGTCTATTTCTTAGCTTTTATTGAAATGCTATCATTTTTAACATAGGGAGTGTTTAATTGTTTAAGATTGTAAAAAATTGGAAGGGAAATATTTGTTTTTTGCATTTTTTTTTTAGAAGGGTTTAGCTAATTTATATTTGTCAAGTGAAGTACAATTATTTATATTTCCCGTCATCGTTGAAGGGCTAGAAGAATATATACCCTTCATATTGAAATTAAGGCCCACCCTTCAAATTTGATCACTGGTTGGCATATGTGCATGGCGGTAATGACCCCCTTTTATGCCTATGGCATATGTTTGTTACAACATGCCATATATTAATTACAACCCACCAATATAGCTCCCCCTCATGAGTTGGAGCGGACCTCTACTTTTAAAACCATATACAAGATCATGTGTTAACATAAATATAATGTCAATACTTTGTGAAATCCAACAAGATGGTGTAGTGGTAAGAGCATTGTGGTGAAGACTTAATGGTGGAGAAATCTCATGGGTTCGAATCCCATTGGCCTCACTAACCTTTTAATATGTCAAACCAACATTGACCAATAAGGTACGGCCATGTGGCAGCCCTAGATTGGTCCACCTATGCCACCTCAGATGTCAATGGTGCTGCCATTGCCATTGGGATGCCACATGTCATTCATCGATTGGTCCATGTTATCCTTACTACTTTCCATGTCACATGTATGTCCTGCCACGTGGCACACTCAGGTGCTTCCACGTCAGCAATCTGTACTGTACATTTTGTTAGTTTACATGTTTCCTTAGAACTTCAAAATGCCATATCTTTCTCATCTGGACTCTGTTTGATGCGTCATTCATGCCGTTGGAAAGATAATGATGAGCTCTTCAACATGGTATCATTCTTGATGAGTTTAAATGAGTTTGAAATTTTTTCCTTTTAAGATCCTCCTGGATCATCAGTTGATGCGAGGATCTCAGGTGGTTGGATAGAGTACAACCTGATTAAGTTAGATTCCTTTTACATCCTTGGGACAATATCAACATATGGGAGTTTACCTGTCCCAATGACAGCGAGAAGGAAATTGTCGGGATTGGTGTTGGTATTGGGGTCATAGTAGTTGAGTTGGTCGAGGGTGACTATTTTCCTGTTAAAGGGAAACATCATGATACATAAGACCAAGAAGGCGCCCGCCTTCATGGCATACATGTAACTACACCCCAAGAGAATGTTTTAGTTGAGTTGGGAATCAACTACCTTGATATCTATCATGATCATCTTGCCCCCAAGCTCGACAAGGACATTTTGGTACAGTCCTCTTGGTTGGGATGGCCTCCCATCATATGCATGAAGAGTGATAGATGAAAGGACTAGGTCAAGTGATCATAATCGCTTTCAAACATTAGAGGACATGCCTCATGTGGATGTTCCTTCATCAATGAATCATAATGTTTTTTACGGTAACGAGGACTTAATACGACTGAAAAGGGTATTCGCGGTTCACCTTTGTTGAGATCAAAATTCACACTACAACAAAACCCTGTGTTTAGCGTCTCTTTTAGCTCCCTTTTTTGCATCCACTAACACTTTTAGTGTATTTTTCATCATTTTTTGGACAAAATTGGTGCTTTTCCACGGGATGGCGCTTTTAATGGCATTTTTTGCATCTTTTTTTAAAGTAGACATTATTTTGGATGTTAATTAGCATCCCAATTAATGTCCAAATATCGTCCATAATAGCTTCCAGAATAACGTCCAACATAGCTTCTAGAATAGAGCTAGGCATAGCTTCCAGAATAACGTCTAACATAACTTCTAGAATAGTGCCCGGCATAGCTTCTAGAATAGCACTAGGTAGAGCACCAGGTCTATAGCCAGGGATTACGCCAAAAATTGTGCTAGGAAAATCATTTGACACAGCACCGGGTATAGAGCCAAGTATAGCACCAGGAATAGTGCCAGGAATTTTGAAAGGAAATGCACTAGGAAAAATCCAATGTTGTGTTAGGGAAAGCACCAAGCATATTGACAGAAGTAGCACCTAGATTCCAAATGTTTATTCGAGGTTAAGCCAATAAAGTATTACATGAAACAATGCTAGTGTGATTGACCACACATCAAGTATCACTGCAATAATGATTAGTCACTTGATAGATCTAGCTTAGATCTAGTGTAGATCTAGTCTTTTATGTCAATTACATGCATATTTTATACATGTTTATAGAAAGGTTTGAGGAAGGTTTTTCTTTGTCTATATGTGTGTAGGTTGATCATCAAGTGGAGATGGAGGCAATTCAACCTGATCTACATCAATTGTGGCCATAATCAAAGGAGCGCTTATAAGCTAAGGTGAGTTCATCTTTCTTCCTTATTTTCTCTTGTGTTGTATGTGATTGATTAGATCTGGTGATGGAAACATATTGGTATACTACCCATGTATATATTAGGTATTAGGAAAGTGGTCCAAGGAAGTTCCCATCTGTCCACAGGGTGTAAATATCCATAACACATAAAGATGAATATTTTAGGGCCTGTAACCTCAATTTTATTCCTAAACCCTGCAAAAGGCCCTAAGAACCATCCATGGCATTTGAAATATTTCAACAACAATAGTATGATCCATGTAGGACAATCATTCACTCTATATGCAATGTGTGGTGGTTTTTTATTGTGTTCATGATCCGTGAGCGATAAAAGCCTCTTTTAGTCCCTAATACATCTTTTCCCTACTTGAACCATGTTCAGGACCCTAAAAACCATCTCTAATGTACAAAACCATGTAGTGACCTTTGTTCCTTGACCATTGAGGTAGTCCTCCTCCTTTGAAATTTTAGTGTACTATGATTGAGCAAATAAACATAATTGGCCCAATCCTCTTCCAGCTCACTTAAAACATATAATGTGCATGGTCCATGAGCATTAAAATCCTCTTCTAGGCCCTAAGAAATCAATGTCCCCCCTTGAACCATGAGCAATACATCGAGAACCATCCTTGATGCTTAAAAACTTGTAATGGCAACCATGCAACACTTGTAGGCCAAATAGTCTCTTTAGAGGTACGTGTGGTGATATTGGACCATGGAGTTTAAGGAAACATAGGGTCTAAGGCCATATGAATTTCCTAAGGGGATCATGGGCCATTAGAGCAGCCTAAAACACTAGATAGGCCCTACATAGGGACTCTTTTAAGTGTCCAAGACATGGTTTGATCCTCATCATTCTCATCAACTTCCTCACCATTCCTTATTATCATCATCATCCCCATCATTGGTACCATCATCCTTACCATCATCATCATTGTTATCGTCATTTACATCATCATCATCATCATCATCGTTGTTGAGGTTTTTCAAACCAATTAATTTGGTTCCCAAAGTCCAAGCCATGATCCAGGGTCAAAATATAGAGTCATACACCATAACAATTTTGTTTATGGATCATGGGCCATCCATAGGGCCCCTAAACATCACATGATTCTTGAGTAAAGAATCCTTAGATTTCAAGTGGGGCATGGTAACCATTTCGATATTTATAACATTAAGGATGGTTCTTGGAGCCTAATCCATGGTGTTAGATCAAAATCTAGGTTATTAGGATAGTCCAAGCCATGATCTGGGGTCAAAATACAAAGTATTACACCTTAATATTTTCCTTTATGGATCATGGGCCAAGCATAGGGAACCTAACCATCACATGAGTCCCACACAAAGAATCCTTAGATTACAAGTCTCAATACAAACAAGAAATAACAAAAGTTTTTTTTAATGGTGTGAAATGTTTTACAGAGTGTCTGAAGGAATAAAATGAAATAACAATACAAACTCCTTTCATAAAACATTGAAAGGTATTTTTTCCCTCAAATTGAGATATGTGTGCCATTAGGAGTTTTTTAGCACATGTGTTAGGTTCATAGGTGATATGTGTACTTATGTGCAAGGTTGGAGTTTTGTGGGCAATATCTTGATCATTTTTGTCTCTATCATTTCTTTCATCACATTGTCTCTCCATTTTAGTAGTCTACTTGCAATTGATTTTTGAGTTATCATGTTAGTTGGTTAGGGGTTAGACATTTAGGTTAGGTACGAGGTGAGGGGGTTAGAGGTTGAAGCTTCCAAGGTGCATCAATTCATTGCATGGGTCATTTACACAGGTTGGTTGTGTTAGGTTAGTGTCTTAGAGGCATTATTTGGGATTTCTCATATGACAGTCTTGATTTCATGCTCATATTTATTTTAATTCATATCCATTGACTCACATTTGTGAATGAGGATTAATTCCTAGGTGAATGAGCATAAAGCTCGATATCATTCTAAAATTACACATAATGAAATATCCAATACCAAGGACTAGATAGTCTAGACTATGGAAGATCCAGTCATTCCTAAATAAACTACATGTATTGACAAAGGAGATAAGAAAAAAGTACAATAGATAAATAAATTGTCACTCCAAACAATTTAGATAATTTGTTATTATGGGGAATCAATCTAATTCTTGATATAATCAAAGATGTTTCTAATAGCTTACAATAAAAGGAAATACACAATTATGAAACAAACCTAAAGAAAAAGGAAACTTGACTTAGATAACAAAATTTGTGTGTTCAACTAAAGTCAAGGTGTGGATACCAACATAACATTGTTTTCATCCTTGGCCTCAACAACCCTAGCAATGGAACATGCTACGTTTGATTAAGCTCAAAATGAAGAAAAGAGGTTGACAATAAAGGAGGCTGGTGAGAAATTTGATGGTTTTAATAAAATGGATGGTTGAGTGACTAACCAAGCATTGGTTTAGCATAAGTTTGTATTATATTTTTATATGATGGTGGTTCAATCTTAAGGGTCTTCAAAAGAGTGTGAGGTGGCCATGAAACTTTGTTTTGATATTTTCTTGATAAGAGTTATATGATCTCTCATATTAAAATCCTTAATTTTGTTTTCCATATCAAAACTGTGTAGAGCACCCTAATAGACCATATGGAGATGATATCTAGATTACAATGGATTAACTAGTAGTAATATGTTATTTCTTGTAATATTATCTTTTTATAGAGTTATGGACAACAAATTATAATCATTCAACATAATTGCAACTAATTTAGTCAAAAATAATTTGATGAAGTCTTCAAATACCTTTAATGTACCCCCTTTGATGAGGAAACAAGCATGGGAAGCTTAGCTTCATGTAATTCTAAGAATGGAGCTAGGATTAGCTTTCCTTTAGGCTCATGATGAAAATTCAACCAAAAACTAACCATTACACTATATTTATATTAAAAATAGAAAAATAAGTCATTACATTAAATTTAATTTAAATTTAAGAAACCATTTTACAAACCTTCAGATGGAACTCGAAACCATTGGGGAAACCGTCACATGGCAAGGATGATATAAAGGGTGAATAAGACCTTCACATAATTGTTATTCCCAAAAACAAAATTTTGGCGGGCTTAGATTCATGCAAAACTATGCCACTTTTGAAATTAAAATTTGTGTTTAATCTCCCTTCATCCCAAGCAAGGTTTAAAGTTACAAGTTGTTATTCCCAAACAAAAAAAAATTGGCGGGCTTAGATTCATGCAAAACTATGCCACTTTTGAAATTAAAATTTGTGTTTCATCTCCCTTCATCCCGAACAAGGTTTAAAGTTACAGAAGAAGAGGACAAGTTAAAAGTGTTGTATCCATGCGAGAATGGTGAGCTACTAATGGAGGAGTAATATCGGGTTCCATCCTCTTGCTGACCTAACTAGCTAATACGACAATGACGACGCATGCACCTGCTTACACACCACCACTGCAATCATTTATGAAGGTATGCATAAATCATTTTGGACGCCTTATTCAATGTTAAAAACACCACTATTTCGTGTAAGTTCTTAGGTTTCTACGAACAGGGAATAGGTTATGCATAGAAATAATTTGGGTTCTTAGGCATGGAAAATAAAGAGTTACCCATATGAAAATTGAACTGAAAATACCCCACAATAAGGAGAAATCCAAAAACATAGTGCTATTTCATTTTCGCTATATTTTTTGCTTGGATGGATAAAGGTTCATTGGAAATTTCACCATAGATGCACTATCTAATGCTCTCAATAGAGTATTGAAGCTACTGCAGACTCTTTTTTCTCTGTACAACATAATTTTAGGTCTGAAACTAGGGTTTCCAGGGTTGTTTTATTGTTGTTTTAGGTCTGACGCTAGGGTTTCAGCACTCCTTTTTCAGACAGCAAGCAGTTTGCTAGGATTTTTACCCAATCTTTCACTAGTTCCCTCCATCTTAGTCTTTTCAGTAGATTTAAGGGGAGTTTTTTGCATATATGTGCCATTATCTAAGGCAGATCCCTCCTGTTTCTACGTTTTCAGCGAAAATACTACATATTTTTTGTGGTTGTGTTGGTTTCTTGTGCATCTATGGATGGAAAATGTTCTATTCCCCGTATTAATGGGGTCAACTTCAATGTTATAGAGAGTGGACTGTAGGAGTATTGTTTTATTTAGATGCCTAGTAGGTAGAATTAAGCTCCAATGGTCGGAATATTGATTTGCTGCCAATAAAGGTAAGACACTATCATACACAATAGATCGTGGTCTTCTTCACTGGAGATAGACTGCTAAATATGCCCACATATTCACTGAATACCCACGCAGCAGTTGAGAAAGAGATCGTTGTTCCACACTTGATGATTTATTTTCCCTAGCAGTAGAACATCCAATGATTCGTTGCCTGTAGATAGAGTTTTGAGCTTGCTACTGCGACAAGAACACTGCCATAATAATCATACCTTCTTTATAAAATGGATCGTTGCCTTGAATATCAGTTTTGGCCCATGATTTGGATGACAAGTCTTCCTTCATGAATGCACCCCCATTTGTACTCAGGATTCCAAATGGGAGAATGCTCCTCCTTAACAAATACTTCCTACAATAACCGTCAACAAGAAGTGACTGTCTTATATAATAAGATCGTGGTCCAAGAGGGTCCACATTTTCCTGGAAACTCATGCCCCAATTTGGAGGTAGAATGCTGCTCCTGCACAAGGTGGATGTGCTCTTCCTTTATGGCAATAGATTGTTGATTCTTTTATGGATAAACTCGCCCTTTTTTATGAGTACAGGTGCCTCCAATCAGCAATGGAAATCCTATGCAAGAGAGAGAGAAAGGTTGTTTCCCAGACTTTGATAAAAATGCCTTAGTTCAAGAGATGATTCCTGCTATAACTTATGCGCCCTTTTATACTCCAATTTCTGAGAGGGACCTTAACCTTCATCCAAGATCTTGTTGCCCATGTATTTCCCCAAGACAATATGATGTCTCCATTGATATAACATTGGACTATTGCATATAATTATTGATGATAAATGTAATATTTCTTATTTTCTTTATTAAACTCTTCATTTTGGTGTGTTATGGGATGGCCTTCCTGACTGAGTACTTTTTTGAGAGCCAAACCTGAAACCGCACTGTGAACTTCAAAAACTTTGTCAATATCAATAAAGATTAAAGTCACTTAAACCAGAGCTTCTGCCACACATTTTTTGAGAGCTTGGATTTTTTTCTTCTTCCTTTGTTCATGAAAGTTTTTATTCTGTATCATCAAATAGGACATAGATGTTGCAGTCAAAGAAACAAGACAGATGAGTATTTTTCATACTCGACAAATCTATTTGGCTTTGCTTAAAAAATAACTTAGTTTACTTGGTGTTATGACTCAAAATTGTCCTTCGAGGAATGTGCCTCAACGGATTTCAAATGAATAGTTTAGGGAAGGGTGCCTCTATCACTGACACAATCCCTCTTGCTTTAGTGTTGTTTCTTTCCAACTCTAGGGGGGTGTCCCTGATGTGTTTCACATGGTTTGGGTGCCCCTGATGTGTCCCTGATGTGTCCCTGATGTGTCTAACTAATCAAAACTTTGAAAATTAATAACTTAATGCTTCAAATCAAGAAGAAAAAACTTCAGAGCTGCAATTAATATTTGCAGATCTACAGACAAATTCTCAAAATCTGTGGATAAATATCTCAAAACAGGTATGTCTAATGTTTGCATTACATGTGAGGAATAGAGGAACCTTATGTTAATTATTCTAGTTCCATTTAAAATTGTCTTTTCTCAATATATTACTCTGATAATTTTCTAATCTCATTTTGATATTTTAATTCCTTATCACCTCTGGAGTTAGATCCCTAATCTAGAGATATCCAACTTACAAAAAAGGAGCCCCAATCTATAGGTCTCTGCATAGATGTAACACAATTGCTTCCTTCTTTTTTTAGATTTTTGAAAGACAATCTAGGGATGGCCACATTATGGGATGTGATGAAAAGTAATCAAATTACTAAAATATATAAAATATTAAGGTGTTTAGAAACTAGATATAGCATCTATATTTCAAAATTGTAATGTAATTTGTATTTTATTTATGCATCACTTTTTTTTTAAACATTGATGCTTGTTTGACCAACCTTTATGTAGGTTGAAGTTGACTTAGAGATTTCAGCCGATGCACATGCACGTTGATGGTTTGGAGTCAACCTAGAAAATCACTTAGATGGAAACTTGAGAACAAAGGAGAAAAATAACCCTCCCTTGGGTCAGCTATAGAGGTCCATTTCCTTCTACAACTAACATCAAGGTGTTGACATCTCACTTTATTCATTGTGTATTAATATAAAAATCATTCTTTACATGTAATGCCTACTATATTTTTAGATATCTTTCTCATTTTTTATGCATTCATGGTTAAATAATTCGGTTAATTTAGTTAACAAGTACTCACAAGTCATTAATGGGTCAACAAGACACGTTGACCTACCTAAAAATTCACTAAGGTGATCCTTAAATGCCCAGAAATTACAAATGTTTATTACGAATGCATTTTTTTATTTCTACAATAGTTGAGGTTTGCCCAAACCAATTCAAACTCTTGACTCTGCTAACTTGCAAAGTTTTTTGCCACACAGACTCTTGTAACACTAGAGATCATCCTTATTTCACCCTATTATGAATATCCTATGATAACTACAAGGTGCATCAATTCCACCTGTCACACTCTCACATAGGACAGTAAACTCCCAAAGAACATCCTTGAAGAGTTGTAAGTTGCTCATGGAACTGTGTTGAAATCCATTTGAAAGTCCACAAAACAACAATAGACTTCCATGCAGTGAAATGATGTTACATCTCCTCAATAATAATTCCGCAAACAAATATGTGGTTGTATTACATTACATTATGTGGTTTCTCAAACACATTACATTGTTGTATTACCTTGCATTTACAAACACTTTTTCTTGAATAGTATGTCTTCTTCATTCGTGAAATCATATTGATTAAGGCACTGGTCACTTATTTGGTCTTCTAGAAGACATAGCTTCTCTTGTCCTAAGGTGTTTGCAGGTTGTTCAAGGGCTCTCCCTTTGGAGGTTACAACTCTCTAAAGCAGTTGGAGGTGTGACTAAGGTGACAGTGGTCGCACCTTCCCTAAATTTGTTCATCGGATACTAGCCCTGCTAGTTCATCCGGTAACACTCTTGTCAGATGTGTTGTGTCTTCTCCTCTCACGTTGGCTGGATTTTATATTATTGAGATGAACCAAAACCCTAACTTCGATGGTTGAGATTAGATCTCACTCTCTTGATATCAATGGTTGAGATTCATTTAATTAACTTAAGTAACTAGTGCCCAAAACATAGGCACTTTATTAAATTAACTCTCAATTAATCTAAAAAGACAATCATTCTACTAATTGACTTTAATAAAGTGAATTTCCAAAGTTCCTGAGAGGTAATAGTGACGATTTCCATAAGGAAGACAATAACTCATGGAAATACCTATTGGAGATACAAACATCAACATAGAATCTGACCAAAAGCAAGTTGTAGTTGAGTACATTTATAATGGTGAGTTCTTGGATACCTCAAGGTGGATTCTAGGGAGTTCTAGGACTCCCATTGAACTAATTTTCCACAAAGAAACATTGACCAATTATCTGTCATTTTGTCGTGTTGCTAGGGAAATGAATTTTTGGGCACTGTTTACACTCGAACCTGCACTGTTTCCTCAATGGAGACCTGGTACAACTTGTAGACGCTATGCCCATTGTCACCTCGATGTACACACCTATTTCTTAGGTTGGTGCATGCCAACTCTAGGGGGGTATCCCTAACTGTATCTGCAACTTGTTAGTTATTTCGCTTAATAAGAAAGAGTAGCAAGTAAGTAAAAATTGTATTCAACCTAAAAAACCAGGAGGGGAGGATGAGAGAAGACTAGTGTCTTTCAAGGGTTGATGGGGTCAAAGGTGGGCTAGAATGATCATCCGAAGAGAGGTGGAGAATAGGGGCAAGGATTTCAAGATGGAAGGAGGGCGAAGCTTTCGAGATGTAAGAATATCACCACCAAACAAGGTGTGGCTTCAAATAAATAGGTTTGATGGATGGAGACTTTATCCTTGTCATTATGAGGGAGATAGGGGATGGTGTGCCACGGCACAGGTCCTGATGGGTTAAGATAGCTTGCTAATATTTTCAAAATTAACACAGACCAGGGATACAATCGTCCAATCTACCAATTAATGCTAACAACCTGCTCGAGAAATAAATCAAGCATATATTGTACAAATATTTAATCTCACATGCAAGCAAGAAGGCAATGCTGGATCAATAAAATAACTTTATTAACTGCCAATTTGGAAATACAATAGGTGGTCTATGAGATTCCAACACTTTACAATGAGCCTTAAATTTGATTTTATAGGCTTCTGAGGGTCCTAGGTTAATGCTCGCTAACTCTGCATGTAAATTTGAACAACAGCCGAAATATTGATGTAGTTTGAATCGTATGTTAGACTACAAGCAAGTCTGTTGTGTAACTACCAGGATGCATCCTAGTGTACTTAACTACTACTTCAAGTAGAGTGCAACTCTTCTTTGGAAGTGCTAAAACAAACAGCAAACACTCTGTTATTATTTGAATCCCTATGCATATAAATCAAACTAGACATGGGAATCCCTCCCAATCTAGGTGCACTTGTTCTTGTATGAGTTTATCCGTCAGTTTTATGAATACACCTTGATATTCCTTTAAAAAAATTGTAATGATCAGTTGGTTATGGTATTAAGTTTTAATTGCTAGTCCCTTTCCATCATGCAAATGTGCCCTATCCTATTTATCAATTGCCATGCTTTAACCACTGTTTGGATGTTTTATTGAGGATGTATATGCTAAAAAAGCGCACTCTAACATCACCATCCCGTATTTATCAACTACTGCATGTAATCCTTAAGCTGCTTAACCTCCAAAATATAATCCCATAATTACTTTTGACAGTCTAAGATTTAACTAGCACATATGCTAATGGTTAAGGCAAGCATAATCGAGTTTGAGGGTATCATGCATGCGTTCTTTTCCTATGTAACTGTCATCGGATTCATGTTTGCATAAGTCCATAAATAACACAAAATTCAATGTGTAGTTAACTATTTTCTTTGGGTGTGACTTGTACTTTGTGCCATGAATCATGAGCTTTAAAATTAGTGAAGCAAAGACAACCCAGGGCATGCTACATCCATCCATTTCATTGTTGTTGACGACATGCACTGTTATAAACTTATATCTCATGCAAATCCATCTAGTGCTAAAACAAACATCAAACACTTTGCTAATATTTGAAGCCCTATGCATATAAATTAAACTAGACGTGGGAATCCCCCCCAATATGGGTGCACCTTTTCTTATATGATTTTATCCGCTAGTTTTATGAATACACCCTGATATTCCTTTAAAAAATATGTAATGATCAATTGGTTATGGTATTAAGTTTTAAATGTTGGTCCCTTTCCATCATGCAAATGTGCCATGTCATGTTTATCAATGCTTTAACCACTGTTTGGATGTTTTATTGAGAATGTATATGCTAAAAAAGCGCACTCTAACATCACCATCCTATATTTAGCAACTACTGCATGTAATCCTTAAGCTGCTTAACCTCCAAAATATAATCCCATAATTACTTTTGACAGTCTGAGCTTTAACTAGCACACATGCTAATGGTTAAGGCAAGCGTAATCGAGTTTGAGGGTATCATGCATTGTTGATGTATATGTAACTTCGGAATGCATGTATATTGTACTCCTATAGAGATGTTATTATTCCTCTATACGGAAGTGATTGTATTCCTATAGAGATGTTATTATTCCTCTATACCGAAGTGTTTGTATTCCTATAGAGATGTTATTATTCCCCTATACGGAAGTGTCGTCATTTATATTGTAAGTGTCGTAACTTATAATTGATGGGTTATTAGACCACCTTGATGGGGTCGGCCCTGTATGATTCATGTGGGTAAAAGGGTTATTAGACCACCAAGTGTGGGGTTGGCCCGGATTAATGTAACCATGGGTTATTAGACTGAGTTAGACAAGTCGGCCCTGTTAGTTTATTGGGTAGGACAGGACAAGTATAAATAGAGATCGAGAGATCTCTATTTGATCATCTCATTACTCACTCTTCCATCACTCGGAAAGTGGCGCACATATGAGGAGGAGGATCAGCTGCTAGGAGAAGACTATCTCTTGTACTTTGGTTGTATCATTGCTCTATCTATCTCTTAGGAAGTTGCGTGGTTTTTCACCTTCTTGTTTTTCCCCGGTGAAACTCTGTGTCTCCTGTGTGCTTGTATTATTGTGTCCATGATTGATATGCTGTAGATATGCTGTACATGTTATTCTCTCAGTTAAGATTCTAGATCAGATTGAAGTAAATTCTGAAAAACTAACATGCATGCCTTCTTTTCCTATGTAAGTGTCATCAGATTCATGTTTGCATACGTACAGAAATAACACAAAATTCAATGTGTGGTTAACTATTTGCTTTGGGTGTGACTTGTACTTTGTGCCATGAATAATGAGCTTTAACATCAGTGAAGCAAAGACAACCCAACACATGCTACATCCATCCATTTGATTGTTGTTGATGGCATGCACTTTTATAAACTTATATCTCATGCAACTCCATCCAAACTGAGGCTGTTAAAACATCATGCAACTTGTCCCTCAAATTGGATCACCACTTCTTGGCATGATGTACTGCTCATTGGCATTTACAATGTTGTATGCTTCTACTTGAGAAATTTTATCTTGTAGAAAGTGCACATTCATTTCATCCCCATCAAATTCTACATTGTATGTGCTGCAATTTTTATAGTGCATCTGAATAGTTTTCTCCCCTTTAAGAACACGAGCAACATGAGCCATCATACCAGGTTTGCGAAGTGTAGGATTTTGATTAACAAGAAGTATATCTCCATCTTGAAGATGACGATAGACTGTCTTTCCTTCAATTTTTGAAGAATATATATGTTTTGTCCACACCCACCAGATGAGGCTACTCCAGGTGTAGAATGTAATTCCTTAGCAGTATAATTGTGTTTGGTATTGCAAAACACTGGATAAATGGACTATTCCTTGTTCATCCTCAAAATGTGTCGTTCCAGGATAAATGTTAGGACCATTTCACATAGCTTGCCTTAGATTCTTGACATTCAAGTGGGTTACTTTCTTGGGATATGTCAACTACATTGAAAAATACGGTGGTATTCCAATCTTGTTTACTACTAAGTAAGGATCATGAGAAATTACAGAACAACATGTATTATTAACTCTCTTTCTCATCATGTTTTATGAAAATAAACTCTCATTTTTTCCAGTTGTTTTCTTTGCCCTGCATGCTGTTTGCAGTGATGCTATCGAGAAGGACGTCAACAAAATATTGAATATTTATCCATATGTTTGTAATCTGAACCAATGATGTCAAACCTGGACTCGGAAAAGGCTCGGCTGGCCTGAGACTCAACAAGGCTCGGTGACTTGGGAAAGACTCAACAAATACAAAAAAACACTCAAAATATAGTCTAGGCAAGTATGGGCCAGTCTGGTGAGTCTGACCAAGTCTTCGCCGAGCATTGCGGAGTCTGGTGAGTCTGACCAAGTCTTCGCCGAGCATTGCGGAGTCTAGTGAGTCTGGCCGAGTATTGGTGAGTCTTAATGAGTGGCAAGTCCATAGCCAAGTATGTTCCAAGTACTTAGCCCAACTAAGGCTCAGCAAGACTCGCGAGTTTTGAGTGAGTCAAACTACACTAATCTGAACAACATTCAATTATCACTGTCCACCATTATTTTCTACTTTGAATGCCTCCGTTAAAGCAATGTTTGGATGTAAGAGTTTACTATACAAAACATTTTGTGGAGGCTCCAGCTACAGATCATTAACTTTATTGTGTGGTTGGAACCTGCTAGGTTGCACAAAGAGATTGAATTAAGAACATTAGATGCTTGGTGATTGATTCCAAGATTTTATTTTCTCTTGTTGTATATCCCAAATAGAGAGCATATATGAGATTCATTCTCTTATAACAAATTGAGATGCTATTTTATCTCTAATGGTGAAATAAGTCTAACCTATGACAAAAGTAAGACAAAATCCATGCATGCCAAAATAAAAAAAATCAATAAAATCCATGCATGCCCAAATTTCAGAATGACAACAGAATCTAACCTATGACAAAAGTAAGAGAAACCAACCTCCAAAGTTGGGACTAATGCGAATGCAGAACAACTTATTAGGAACGAAACCACATGCAGAAAAGTGAAAAATGGAAACATAACTGAAATGAATGCAATGAAGAAGATTCCCAGAAAAAAAGAAAGATTTGCCACTAACCTACACCATTATTCAAAACAGAAAGAACTCCTCCTATTTTTATTTAGTTGTATTTTTTCTATTCTTTCTTTTTTCACTTATCTTTTTCATTTTTTGTGTGGCCTTTTAGTTTTGTTACTGAAAGTAATGCTTTAGTAACTTCCCATTGACCGGAAGTTTTTTTTCTTCTCCATCGAAATCAATCAGATAAAAGCTATTTTTTCCTACTTTTGCATTGATTTAGAAAGGGCCCAACCAAAGGTTATCAAATTTACCATGTTTTCCTAGTTTCTCCATTTTATTGTCCCACAAAAGAACAATATCGCTGACCTACAATACTTGAATCTTGATCAAAACCAATGCTAACTCCGACGTATTTTTTGACAGAAATTAAAACTATGCCGACACGCAAGAGAATTGCGGCGAAACTCTTAATCGTGGTGACGGTTTCAGAGTGAAATCCAGTAAAACTCCAATGTGTGTCGGGCCTAAATCTAAATTAGCAACGAAAAATTAAATCTCATGAAACCAGCTCCGAGCCAAAACTCATAAGTTGGTGAGATCAAACTTTCAATTCGGAGCTTCAAGTTTTGAGTAAAAGCCTTAAAAAACCAAAAGAAAGACCAGTAATAAGCCTCGAGTAAAAAATTGAACAGCTCCGACTGTATCGGTTTCAAACCAAAATGGAATCCAATAGTTTCGAAGCACAATTGGATTTGGACCCGACCGTGTTAGAGGTGAATCAAAAATCGATCCAACTATTTCTTAGCATAATTGAATTTTGGTCTGACCATTTCAGTGGTAAGTTGAATTTTAGTCTAACCAATTCGACAGTAAACCAAAAAATGACCCAACAGTTTTGGCACAAAAATAGAAAATGCTCTAATGTTTTGCGGCAATTTTGGCAATTCACCGAAACAGTCAAAATTCTAAATTTTGTCTAAGTGTCAAGTCATCTATGGAAAATTTATCTACAAGTAAATATTTGGGGAAAAATACAAGAAAATAAGGCTAAGAGTTAAGCTCAAGAATAAGGAGGGGCCCTAAATTTGCAAAATTTGGGGAAGGGGTTGTAGCTGCAACAGGCGGTAACTCAAGGATGGCTTGGAATTTCAATGGGTCAACGAGGATTCCTTCCTTGATATGATGAATCCTAATAACCGGTCAATGGTGACATGGAACATGCATTTGAGGGGGTTCAAGAGTATGTTATATTTGCAATAGCGTATGAATATGGTGTGTAGATCACGAAGTTGATCACATTTTTTTTAGATTTGGTGGTGAGGTAATCTAAGAAGGCGAGGATGATATGAGCAAAGTCACTGAAAACATATGCCAGAGCCCTTTGGAAGGTGGTGTCAACATTCTTCAATATGAATAGCATAACCTTGTAAGAAAAGGTGCCACAAGGTGTGTTGAACACCATTTTGTACTGATCCTGAGGGTGGATCCATATTTGGTTATCACTAGAGAACCCATCCATAAAGGAAAAAATCTCACTACCTACACATAAATCAATGATTTGGTTGATGAATGAGGTCGAGTAATTGTCCTTGGGGCGGGCCAATTTGAGATCACGAAAATATGTACAGACTCGAATGGTACCTTGCTTTTTGTTGACAAGGACCGAGTTGGATACCCATGACGTATAAGAAATGGGAAAAATGAATCTCTCTTGTAGTAGCTTTTTGATCTCAGCTTTGATAGCAGGGCCTTAGAGGGATGAATGGGTTGTTGTTTTTGTCTAATTGAGGTGGCATTGGGCCACATATCAATATGATGGTCGATGATGGAAAAGTCTAGACCTGGCATTTCTTCATAGGACCATGAGAAGACATTGTGAAATTCCTTGAAGTGGGCATTGAAGTCAATAATTTCTTGTAGTGAACATGACGCACCAATGGAGATGTTCTCAATAATTCCTAGTGTCACAAATATTTCGACTTGAATTGTGGGGGAAATATTGGCTAGATTGATGTCTTCTAATGCATTAGGCGTGAGTATGGGGATTTTGAACCAAATGATATGATTAGGAGGTAGAAAATATTTTGATTCAATGGTGCTTTGAGCATGGACAAGCTATGACCTATGATGGAGGTCATCCCACGGGGGTTCATCTGAATGCATGAATTCGATTATATATTGATCAGTGGAGAATAAATATTACTCTAACATATATTCATCAGAGAAAAAGGAATCTTCGGGGGAAGTGTGAGTGACCTGACTAGTGATGGGGTTGTTTGGTTGGATGAAGCTGACCTGGGCGGTAGGGTCACTTAGCATAAGGGGAATCGAATCAAGATGAAGTATGTCCATATAGTGAAGGGGGCTTGTGGGAGTAGTGAGGATCGCTTCTTGTGGGAATATGAGTGATTCTAAGTCCTCTGGGCCAACTAGTGATGGGGGAACATCATCGTCGAGGTGAGGAGACACCACTGGTAGGTGAGGTTCTTCGGTGTCATCCGTAGGGTCATTTTTTTCTTCAATCAGTATTGGGAGGGTCGTTCCCAAAGGGGTAAGGTTATCTAACAGTCACTTTTGTGTAGCACGAAGGGTGCGTAACGTGACCAAAATAGGACATTGGAAGCAATGATGAGTCATCAACATTCATGATCGACATGGTCGAGTAGCATAGGTGTGATTCAGAATGATGGTAGGAATTTGAGGTTGCCAAAAGGGAAACTATTGGTCAAGTAGGGACTCTTCCCATTGTGGAGTCACAGAGGAGCTTGCTTTAGGAATGGGGACTATTCTCGTAATGACATTGATAGAAGCTACTTTTGGTCACGGAGGGAAAGAGTTTTCTTACAATGGTTGAGTAAGGCGGATGGTCAACAAAGCATCTTGAAATATAGGGAGGTCGGGATAATGGTGTGTGTAATGCAAAAACTATGAACAAATCGAACATACATGATTGGTATGCAATGATTTATACTTAGGAGGGGGCGAATATGAGGTGCTCCTTGCTATTGTTAATGGAGCATGTGTCATGCTAATAGGGGTGTTGAGACTATTCCCGAGCTGCGTTAAGGTGGGGCATAGGTTGGTCACATGGCATTGTTTCCCATAGGGAGCACATGGTGGACCAATCCTCTATGTGGGAGTATTGGTCATTACTGGGGCTTTTAACCATTGTTGGTTAATGCCCCTTGATTTAGGCTTAGTGACCTCTTATGATGATTCATGAGATGGGTTTGGTATGAGGGGGGGTTTTAACTTAGGTTTTCTCATGCCCCCATTGTTTGGTTGAGTGAGGACTGGTGTTGGTTTAGTTGTAGATGTCATAGGTTCGACTAATGGTACAGATGGTGTAACTAGTCGAGAAGGTGTAACAGTCAAGACAGGGACAAACTATTAATGGGCTACGAGTTTTGACGTCATCATTGGGTGTGGTGGTGTCAAGTACCACAAAGTTATACCCATTATTAACCTAGGTAGAGTCAACTAAACCATTACCAGTATCCCTTGCACACCCGTGGGGGGTACAAGAATGGGATTTGGAAGATGGGAGGCATCGATGGACTCAATGTTTTCCCAATGCCATGTCTCATTAGAGGTGTTGATGACAATGCTGAGGGAGAGGTGGGTGCATTTTTTGATCATGAAAATTGTACACATAAGGCCATCGGTTGATGCGGGGATCGCAGGTGGTGAGCCAGAGTAATCCTCGAGTAAGTTAGAGTCCTTTTACATCCCTAGGACAATATCAACATATTGGGGTTGACTTGTCCTGATGACAGCGGGAAGGACAATATCAGGATTGGTGTTGGTATTGGGGTCATAGTAGTTGAGCTAGTCGAGGGTGACAATTTTCCCATTAAAGAGAAACATCATGATACAAAATACTGAGGAGGCGATTTCCTTCATGGCGTACATCTAACTATACTCGAAGAGTATGTTGTAGTCGAGTTGGGCATCGACTACCTCAATATTGATCATGACCATCTTTCCCCCCAGCTCGATAAGGACATTTTGGTACAATCCTCTCGATTGGGATGGCCTCCCATCATATGCGTGAAGAGTGATAAATGAGGGGACTAGCTTAGGTGATCCCAATTGCTTCCAATCATTAGAGGACATGACGCATTTGGATGTTCCTTCATCGATGAATCATAATTTTTTTTACGGTAATGGGGACTTGGAATACAACTGACAAGGGTAGTTCTGGTTTACCTTTGTCAAGATCAAAAGTCATAAGGCATGAGTCAGAAGGGTTGAAGACTCAAAGTGCATTCAGTAATTCCTTTTGTTGAGTTGGGAAACACTGCAACACCTCTAATGTGGAAATCATGGCAGGTGACTGAGCTAAGTCATACATGATACTATAATTATGGGTGGATTTCATATGAGGGTTATTAGTGGTGTGCTAAAGTGGGACTTTGGGGATCCATGGGATCTGTTCACCACTTGGGTGTGGTATTTTCAAAGGAACCCCTGAGGGGATAGGTACATCTTCCACTTGGGGGGATTCAGGCCTATCATAACCTTTAGCTATTGTTGTAGGTTGACATCCAGCGTGTAGATGTTCTGGAAGGAGCCATCATTGGAGGGGCGGGGTTCCTATTAGCAAGTAATGACCCCTTGATCAGAAAAGGGTTGTTGTAAGACAATAGTTTGTGGTTGTGTAGGGTTAGGTACCAAAGGGGGATTTAAAATTGTCTTCTTCTTGGCCTCTGCCAATTGTTGGCAGTCAGGGATAAGAGGGAAATGGTGAGTGTAGTGACCATATTCTCTGCAAATAGAATAGGAGTAATTGGTCCTTAGGTTGGCATCCTTCCCTTGCTTGGGAGGGTTTTTATCCCCTGAATTTGGGTTTTCCTATTTATGGTTCTACTTGGGAGGGGGGTTTTCTACTTGCCCCTATTGTTGGTTTGGCTTGTTCTTTCCCTTCTTCTTTCCCCGATTTTGAGGGTTATGGGGATTTGTTGCATTCAATTGCTCAAATTATTGGTCTTGTTGTACGAAAAAGGGTTGAACTATATTTACCCCCATATGAGGTGTGGAGGTAGAACCAGTAGGACATGGGAATGGGTACTAAGGGTTTTACCTCGGTGGAGGGATAAATGCATTTTACGCTCCATCGGATGTGGATGTAGGAGTGACATGTTCCATTTGCAGTGGTGGTACTATTGATCCTTGGATTGCATTAGGATATGTCAAACTATAGGATCCATACTATAACTGACCAAGTGGAGGAGTATGTTCAGGAGCAATGAGTGTCGACACGGTAGGGATGGCTGGGTACTATGGTACCATATTGAATGAAATAGAAGTAGGAGGGGGAGGAACCTTTCCTTGGTGGGAAATGGACCCAATAATCCCATCCATTGA
This sequence comes from Larix kaempferi, assembly GCA_027924585.1. Classification (NCBI taxonomy): domain Eukaryota; kingdom Viridiplantae; phylum Streptophyta; class Pinopsida; order Pinales; family Pinaceae; genus Larix; species Larix kaempferi. The sequence continues at coordinate 502,472 of BSBM01000931.1, forward strand.
ATGTGACGAACCTGCAGATGTAGGATCTAATGATCGATGCCGAGGGGCCTTGAGAAGGATGGTGTATAAATACTTGGATTGCGCATAGATAAGATCGAAATGTTGGGCCTCAAGATGGCATATTCCTCATTTTGCAGCATGTATATAGCTACATATTTGGCAATGGATGGTTGGAGTGATTTAATGAACCAATCAAATAGGAATGGAGTTTGTATCTCTATTTTACACAATGTTCGACATCAACGCCACTCATGGATATGATCTGCAATGTGTGTAGATGTGTTTTGATGAAATTTTGTGAGAATTCGAGGCCAAGGTCATCACAAATAGGAAGTTGGAAGTATGTGAGAAATGAGGTGGCCAATGTTGCAAAGGTGGCATGAGTCGATCATAGTAAATTCACATACCATTTGGCAGTAGCCCCGATGAGTGTTCACTGGAAGAGGCGAAGCCTCACTAAGTCTTCCATTATGTTGTTGGAGAAACACCATAAATGAAAGGACATGACATGGTTGGTGAGTTTGTCCCCTTGTTTCCCTTCGAATTTATGAATATTTAAGGGGATTCTATCCATCATAGTTGGCCATATTTGATCATGCATGATAGGGTCATTGTTCAATTTGGTCAAATCTAGGATATTCAGGCTAGCCATGAAGTGTAGGTTGGGAGTTGGTCCTTTCATTGTATGCTCTATGTGATTTCTGTGACGTGGAGACTGAGGTGTTGTTGAAAATAATGTGACCTCCTACTAGATAGGAGGGATCAAACTGGTCGAAAGGATCTCCAAGGGGAGAAAACAAAGGAGAGACTCTTCCAAGACAGGGAGGAGAGGGAGCATTGCTTCTTTCGAGAGAGGATGAGGAAAAAGGGTCAACACCTTCTCCAAGAGGAGAACATGAATCAAGAAAGGAGTGGCCTCACCCTAATGATCATATCAATGTGTCCTAACAAAGGTCCTAGCTAGAGTATCTCTTGTGTGAACCACATGGAGAAAGTGAAAAAACACCCCTCGAGAGAGGGGATAGGCCTTGTAGTTCTCAGAACTGCCTTAGGTGGTTGTTTTTTTCCTCAATGGTGAAATATTGGTTTCAAGTGAGAGTGATGGTGGAAATAAACACAATTGAACAAATGAAAAAATAAGCCAACCACAACAGAAGCAATATGGTGCAAAAGTGAGTGATATGTGCATTGTCAGTTTAGTGCAAGAGTCACCATGGGATATTCATTCGCTGATAGTTATTTTCGAATATGTGATGAACTTGACCATGGATAAACCTCTCAAAATAAGAGGTCGGTTGTAACTTTAGGCAAGAACGGAAGGTCTCACGAGGGTGGGGTCGGTGCCAAATTACAAGCTCATGTGTTTAGAGGTTTTTTAGTCGATGACGGTGATCTCTTCAAGTTGGGATGTTGCAGAAGAATAAGTACTAGGAATCATTTGTTGTGCAAGCTCAAGGAAACATTCAGAAGAATAAAAATTCAAAGTCTATCATCATCCTTTATATTTGAATATGATACTATAATATTTGATCTCAACTTTGATGGCGGTAGCTCTCAAGGTGATCCACATGAGCTAGACCATGGCTATTCTTAATGCGCAATTCATTATTTGTTTTTCTTGCTTTTCATTACCTATTAGCTACGGACTTCGTTATATTGTTTAACCTACTACAAATTAAATGGTTGTGCTAATAAATATTATCAATTTATCTATGAAACTCGGAGTTATGAAATCTGCGAAACTGGGAGTTATGAAATGGACCCAATAAGCCCATCCATCGAATGTGACGAACTAATAGGTGTGGGATCCAATGACCGATGTCGAGGTTCATTGGGAAGGATGGTGTATAAATACTTGGATTGCACATAGATAAGATCGAAATGTTGGGCATTCAGGATGGCCTCTTACTCATTTTGCGACATGGATATAACTACATATTTGGAAATGGATGGTTGGAGTGATTTAACGAACCAATCAAATAGGAATGGGGGTTGTTTCTCGATTTTACACAATGTATGGCATCAACGCCACTCATGGATATGATCCACAATGTGTGTAGATTTGTTTTGACGAAATTATGTGAGAAATCAATGCCAAGTTCATGGAAAATAGGAAGTTATAAGTATGTGATAAATGAGGTGTCCAATGTCATAAAGGTGGCATGAGTCGATCCTAGTAAATTCACATACCATTTGGTATTCATACCGATGAGCGTTCAGTAGAAGAGGCAAATCCTCACTTAGTCTTCCACTATGTTTTTGGAGGAACACCATAAATGAAAGGACATGACATGTTTGGTGAGGTTGTCCCCTTGTTTCCCTTCGAATTTAGGAATATATAAGGGGAGTCTATCCGACATATTTTTCCATATTTTATCATGCGCGATGGTGTCATTGATCAATTTGGTCAAATCTAGGATATTTAGGCTAGCCATGAAGGGTAGGTTGGGATTTGGTCCTTCCATTGTATTTTGAGTGTGGTTTCCATGAGGTTGAGACCGAGGTGGTGTTGAAAATAAGGAGTGACCTCCTACAAGAAAGGAGGGATCAAAATGTTCCAAAGGATCTCCAAGGGGAGAAAAAAAAGGAGAACCTCTTCCAAGAGAGGGAGGAGAGGGAGGATTGATTCTTCCGCTAGAGGATGAGGAAAAAGGTTCAACACCTTCTCTGAGAGCATAAAATGAATCAAGAAAGGAGTGGCCTCACCCTAATGATCCTATCAATGTGTCCTGAGAGTGGTCTTATCTATATTATCGCATGCATGAACCACATGGAGAAATTGGAAAAACAGCCCTCGAGAGAGGGGATAAGCATTGCGGTTGTCGGGCTTGCCTTACGTGGTTGTTTTGTTCCTCAATGGTGAAATCTTGGTTTCAAGTGAGAGTGATGGTGGAAATAAACACAGTTGAACAAATGCAAAAATAATCCAACCACCACTGATGCAATATGGTGCAAAAGTGAGTGATATGTACACTATCGGTTAAGTGCAAAAGTCCCCACACATGGGTTCTTTTTAATTATGATTTAGTGAACATGTATTTAAAAATAAAAATAAGTGTAAAGTCCCTAAAAGACCTAACATCCTTCCTCTCAAATGTAATTGCACCTTCCAAAAGCACAATTGATAGTGACAATGGGATCCACACACCAATTGACTAGTGTAGGTAATAAAGAGTCAGTTCTACTGGCAATGGGGATAATGTTCCAATCAACAAGAATTGGAAACACTTCCCAACGGAAATAGCTAACTTCAAGAGTCAAATTGCACTCACAATTGATCCTTGGTGATTTCCTAATTTTGGCCACTAATATACCTTGTGTCAAGTGTGGATAAGTGGTTCTTCCTGGACAATATAGTGTCACCTCCACAAAGAGTTGGGTGGCTCTTTGGAGAGGGCAGGGAATCTATACCTTGGATTTGACCTCCTCGGGCACAACTCACTTCTTGTCTGGGTTTTCTTTTAACACTTGCTGATAGAAATATTTTGATAATACCTTAAATTCAACACTGCTATGTTTCAAACACCTGATGAAACAAGATTGGTGGTCATTAATGGATGCCTAGCCCAATCAATCCTACCTAACTAAAATGTTTTTTTGTGACCACCTGTGGAGGATTTTTGTTGGTTAGAAATTTACAAAGTTGATTTTAAGGGTCAAGATTCACTTAATGAGTGTAAGGGAGTTATTTCACACTTCCCTTCATTTTTTGATTCACCAAGATCACAAGAAGTGTGAGGTGAAGATCATACTTGGAATGAAAGAGCTTTTAGGTCCCTTAGTGTGTGCTAGTGATGTAAACACATGTGAGGTAAGAAAATTTATTGTTTCAAATTAACTAGAAGAGTATAAAGTAAATGCAAATGGAGATTTAAATTTTCAACTCTAAAAGATGCTAATGGTGCTTTGCAAAACCAAAATGCTAATGAAGTAAAAATGTGCAATGGAATGGAAGTATTTCACACTTCTCACCCCATTTTGATTCACTAATTATCTCACAAGAAGTGTGAGGTGAAGAGCATACTTGGGGATATAAGAGTCTGTAGGTCCTTGCTTGTGTGCAAAAATTGGATTCTACACTTCTTTTAGCATAAAAACATGCCAAGTAAACAAAGAATCATGAGATGGATGCAATATTAGTGACAACAATGGGTCCCATTGAAAGCCTCAAGGTTGGTTACCTAAGTAGATTTCAAGAGAGATGGGAACTTTACTTCCTAATATTAGTCCAAGTGATATAATTACTATAGAAACATGTAACTATTGTAAGTTAATTAGCTCTAGTTCATTAGTGAGCATCGATTGGGGCTGCAGGATTGTGAATAACTAATAAAAAGCAAATAAAATGAGCAACAACACAGAAAAAGCAGAGACATGTGCGCAATAACACAAATAAAACACTCATTGGTGCATAGTAACACGATTACAAAGTGAAAAAGTCGCAGGACCAATGAGAGATAAAGTTGTGTGGGCACACATATGTTAAACTGTGTTGATAGAACATTTGTCGAAGGTTTCTATGCATAGACTGAGTGGCCAGGGCATCGGGATCCGCACGACTGTCAAAATAGAAATTACAGCCAAGAGGAGGCGGAATTTCTAGAATGAAGGGTATGGACCTCTTCACCTGCAAATGACAATATACTAGAAATTAGATACCTAAGAATTAACAGCCTAGTTAAGAGAAAATGAACAAAAATTAAGTGGAGTCACCATAAATTCTGTTGTCGGGAATTATGCACAAAGGTGTGCAATCTCTCCCACATTGGAGGGAAGCCCTTGAGGTTGATGACTAGGCCTAGTATTTAGAAACAAAAAGAAAATGTGATAACCCCAAAGTAGATCCTAGAAGGCTTTGTTAGTGAAATAGAACAAAATAAAATAAAATAAAAAACTGTGTGAGAGTTTCCTTATAACTTAAATAAGTGCAAATTTATTACAAACACATATTTGCAAATATTTGCAGTTATTACAAACACATATTTGCACATATAGGGAGAGTTTCCTTATAAGTGTCTTGTGAAAATATGTGTTTGTAATTAAATTTGCACAAAATTTAACTGCATCATGAATTCAAAGGTTAATGTCTCCATATGTAAATAATCCGAATCACTCTAGTGTCCACGTTTCATAAGTGGTGGTGGTCGTTGTCATCAATGAGCATGTTTTGCGTGTTTTGTTAAATTTGGTTGTGGCATGTTATATGAGCATCATGTTTTTTAAGCAAGTTTGTCTTGGTGTGAATAGAAGCATCAAGCCCTTGTTAAGATTTCTACAACTTTCACATTTTAGGGATTGCCCATTTTCTTCTTTGTAGTTTTAGTATTGATAGGTAATTTGTTGGGAGTAATTATCTCACCAACCTCCTGTATCACACAATTCAATCAAGACAATACAGAATTAATGTGTTTGTAGAAATTAGGGCCTCATGGTCTATTAAGTCAAATCAGACCAATCCTAGAGGTGAGGCTGCCCATACTTGCATTGAAGAAGTTTTGTAGTTGGTTTAATGGAATTGCATCAGTCTTGATCAATATTTAAGTTTACATATATTGTATTAATTACTACAGTTTGTAGTCACATCAAAATTCCATCAAAAGAAGCTTCAATTGATGAAAATTTTTGTTAAGTGTCAATTTTATGAAATAGTCCGAATTCCCTATACAGATGACTCGCAGTGATGACAAGTGGTAGAACATGAGTGGTCATCGGAGTGCTCACATCAAAGGAGAAAACAAAGGTGCTCGGGAGGATTCAATACAGAGATAGTATAATAGCATATCATAGGTGATCTATGGGAGGTAGAAGCTACGGTGTATCAGAGGAAAAGTATAACAGTGCATCATTCCTAGTACATCGGGTTTGTGTGAAAGTGTTGTATAGGAAGGTTTGATACAGAGTCTCGATGGGGACACGTGTCAGCATATTGGAGTTTTGTGTCGAAGAATCCAAGTGATGGTAAAGGAGGACACCAATAGGTGATATCCAATGGTCAGATCTTAGCCTTCAATGATAGGATATTTGTAGGATCTAATAGTGTTTTAGAGATAGGTTTTAATGGTGATTTAGTCATCGAGATTTGTAATAGTTTCCAGGCATGATGGAAATTCTGGTCACCAAGAAAAATATCATTTGTGTATAAATATGCATTTTTTCCTATTAATGAATACAGAGGAGATAGAATGGACGAAAGTTAAAATTGCTTATGTTGTGTACTCTGTGTTTTGTAGACAGGAGAGTTTGAAAACTTGCCTGGTTCCCTTCGAATTGGTATCATAGCAGTGTTAATAGTGTCAAGTTAGTCTCCACTGCATGTTGAGTGATTATCGAGCTAGAAAGGCTAAAGGGGGAGAAGTGTTCTCCATTAATTGATTGGTGTGAGTAGTAGCTCTGTAAATGGAACAATTTTCGCTAAGTAATAGTAGATTGGGTTGTGTCTCACATAAAAAATTGGTGTAGAGGTCAAGAAGAAATAGAAGACCCAGGGGTTTCTGAATTTGGTTTAAGGGGGAGTAATTCACTGTAGTAGCATAATTCTATTGAAATAAAGATGGTTAAAAAAAAAACCTCAAGCAAATCAAAAGGAATAATAGAAGATTTGTAGCAAAGTATTTTCCACAATTATATGGAGAGGTTCTAGTTGTAGCAGAGGAACCCATAAATCATGAATAACTTAAAGGTTACATTGAAGATTATGGGTGTAGCATGGATCTAAGATCACCCCAATCTTTCAATGGTATGAATTTTAGAGTATGGTCCACTAGAATGGAGACATTTGTGTGAATATTTATGGAATTTCATTTTAAATGGATATAATGACCCCCATGATGAGGCAAGGGATGCCTCAGCTTTATATTTCATCCAGTAATCCCTAGATGAAACTATTTTTTTATGTAGCTATTGAAGAAACCATTGCTACATAATCGTGGAAAATTTAAAGATGGAGTTTGATGTGAGGGGGGGTGACATTAAGAAGCTTCAAGTTGAGTCATAGTCTATTGAGGAATCAATAGAAAAGTTAGCAGTAGCAGCTGAAGACTGTGAAGCATGTGATGAATCTTGTTGTGTAGTTATATCAGTGGATGTTGAAGATGTACAACTCCTTGCTAAAGTTGTGGATAAGGTTGAATAACTCCCTATGGAAGCAGTGCTATCTGAGGAAAATATTCTGAGTATCCTTGTGTGTGCAAGTGAGCATGTACATAAGGATGGTCAATCCCACTATTCATATATAGTAGTGGATGATGTGGTTGTAGTGTCCAATTAAGAGGCCATGTAAGATGTGCCTATGGACACAATTGATTTTACTATCAATTTGTTGTAGTGTCCCTTTTTAAGAAATTTGGATAAATTGGAAAAATTGCAATTTTTGGCCAAATCGACCCTTAGACTAGTTATGACTCCAATGCTTCCAAATGGCTCCAAATGATTCCAAATTGGGTCTGAAGGTATTTTAAAGGTATCATGACATAAAAATGAGGCTAATATATTCTTGTACACTCTCAAAAACCTTCTTCAATGTTAATTTACAGTCAGGGAAAAATAGGGAAATTTACTAGTCAAATCGAGGTTCAAAACACCCAAGGGTGGTGGTCAAAGATGGATCTCCAAATGTTGTACAACCTTCCCAAATTTCAGAAAAGAGACAATTTAATGTTAAAGGACTTCAATGGGATCCCAAATACATCATCAATCAGTTTATAAAGTATTTTGAAACTCCCATAAACCATAGGCTTGTGGGCATGTCTTCACATAGGAGGGAAATGATAGTAACTTCACCACTTGATATGAAATTCGAGATTTATGTTCCAAATGATTATACAATGTATATGAAAATTCTTCAAGAAATTAATTAATCTCCAAAAATCATAAAAATCACAGAGATGAACTGATACAAGTTGAAATAAAGCAACTTCAAGCTCTCACAACAAGATGTAGGGAAAATGGCACCATTTACGCATTGTTTGGTATTTTTACATAGTTCCACTTGGTATTTCGACCTGAGAGTATTATGAGCATTAAATAAAGATTATATATATCATAATGCAAATAAATGGGGCCACAAGATCTCCCTCAAAGAGAGCAACATCTCACCAAGTGTGCCCTTCCTCCAAGAGCCAAAATATGAAGAGAAAAGTGAGAAAGGTGTGGAAGGAAGTTAAGGATGCGAATGTAACAAGAATACCTATAGCTTAAACCTACAACAAATGAATCCATTGTAGATCCAAATTAACGGTCTGAATTTCCTCTCGAATTTTCAATTAGGATGGGAATATTTCACCCTCGAAATTGGTACTAAGGCAAGTAGAGTAAACAGTCCACAGGGATGGACAAGCTATGCTCTCCAATATGCAAAATGAGAAATGATCAAAATCCACTCTCCTTCTTTGTTCTTGAATTTTATATACTTCCAAATACCTCCTTAGCTTGAATTTCATCCATGAGCTTCATGCCAACTCGAATTGGGAAGAGATTCCAATGTGTGCCACCTGTCCCTCCATTCCTAGTCTCCCGCTTCACTCAATTCAAATGGATGAATATTTGGCTTCCCTAACTCCCTTGTGAGCCCTCTTGGAGGCTATTTTTATCCCTGACATGCCATATATGTCATATGTCAGCAATCAGGTCTGATTTGTGTCATAGGTGTCATAGCATCTTCATCATTGTTGTTATAGAAGGTAGGGAATGTAGCCCAAGTGTCTCAATTTCTCTCAAATGCCTCGTCCTCTTCCATGGGAGTTACTCTTCCACTCCAATTCGACCTTTATTGAGTCATTCCAAGTATATTGACCTTCCAAATCCTCAATAACATTAGACTCCACCTTGGATTCGAATGGGTGAGAATAGGATGCCATGTGGCATGAGGAATCTAGATTTGTGTGGGTCCCACACCACCAATGTGTCTCCATGACCAAGTGCCACCTTATTTTCCTATCATAAATATTTATTTAAAACCCATTTTAATATATTTATGTCAAGATAATGTCCATTTGTGGTTTATTATATCCCTTATTCAAAATCCCAATGTTTCCACCCCAACCTAGGAAACTATTAGATTGGTGGAATTTCTCTTTTGAGATTTATTTGAATGGGGACATTATAGTCCTCCCCAACCAAGATTGCTTGTCCTCAAGCAATTTCAAACATGGATGTTGAATAACCTGCTTCTTTCCAAAACTTTCTTTCCCAAAAAAGTTGAAACCAATGAGACTAAAAATTACTCCAGGGTCCCATTGCTTGTATTGCACTCCAAAAATTAGGAGTGCTCTCCAACCCATACCATCAAGCAAGAGAATTCCTAGATCCCATTTCCTTGCATGCCTTGTTCCAAACATCATAAGTACAAAATATAGATCATCAAAGTACATAACAACATAATAAAAATGTACATCAAGGAGGTGCCTCATCAAAGAATCATAAAAGTGCTTGTACCTCCAAGTAAGTAGACCACCATTTGCCAAGTGCATACAAGCATCAAGTGACCAACCAAATATGATCCAATGATATAGGTGAGGATCCCATGCCCTATAATGCTGCTCCAAAATGATGTAGGATGCATCAAAATAATCAGCTATGTATTCTTTCATCCAAGAAGTGAATAAAGAATCTCCACAAAAATCTGAACCAAGTAGGGAGCAAAGAAAACAATGAGCCTTCAAGGGGCTCACATAAGTACCATTTATGCATCCATGGATATGTGTGTCATCAAGAAATAACAAGGGATGTTGCTGCCAATAAACATTTTCTCCAATCATATATCTCTTCACCTAAGTAGTTAATGAAGCTCCTCTAACATCAATTGAACTAAGCAAGGAGCAAGGAAAATCATGAGTCTTCAAGTGACTCAAGTGAACATCATAAGTGCATCCATGAAGATATGTATTATCATAAGGTAAAAAAGTATGTTGCTGCAAATGTAAATAATGAGGTGCTCTAGTCATGTCATCATCAAAAGGAGAGGTAGGAGTTTCACACTCCTCATGTGGCACCATCAAAAAGAAACTTTTCACCCATACTTCATTAGGATGAATGCTACAAAATAGGGAAGTGTAAGATGTAGGAGAATGAACCAACTCACCAAAATGATCAGAATATGCAAAAGTGTCATCATTTGTAGGCTCCATAAGGGTAGGATCATGCACCTCCCTCAAAAGCAAAAACATTTCCTCATAGGTTGGTTCCAATGTAGTGTAATCATACACTTCTTCGAAAATTGTGTCACCATTTCCAAGAGGCAACTCAAGTTCCTCTTCCACCACATCAAGTGCTTGGATCTCATCAAGATAATCTTCAAACATATCAAGCACATGAAAATTTCCATGTTTCTCATGATCTACCATGTCATGATAATCCTCCAAGCAATCTACCATATGACAATTTGAAACATAGGAGGAAGAACAAGTATATTGCAACCTTTCAAGAAGTTGCTCATTTTGAATTTTGAGTTTATGAATATCCTCATTATTATTCAAGTATGAATCATGTAACAATTCATTAAACTCAACCAAATTTTTTATATCAAAAAGAAAATACATGAAATTACCTTTGATGTTGCACATTGCTCTTTGAATCTTCTCCATGTCTTCAAGGAACGATGTATCCTTCAATGAAGAAAATTTCCAACAAGAATTTGACACTAATGCTTGAGTGTCATGGAGCATGCTAAGGGTATATTGGATATTATTTTCATTCATATTTAATGACCCTTCAAGAAAAATAGGCTCTTGCAGATGAACCTCCTCATCTTCTTCCTTCTTGCTTGGACCAACTTCATGAAGCTCAAGTGGTGATGGAGAAGTTGATCTTGGTTCTTCTTCAACTGCTACAAGGTTTTCATTTTCATGCTTAATGTAAATTTTTCTTGAAAAAACACTTTCAAATGTGATCTCTATGTCACCAACATAGAGGTGTGAGCACCCATCAGTAGGTACTCCTTCATAGTTCAAGCAACCATCAGTAGATTATCTTTGATTCATGTCCAAGGTAGAATGTGTCTCGAAATGATCTTCAATATTTTCAATAGAATATTCTTCATGTTCATGGGATGTATCTTCATATTTCTCCTTCAAGAAAGTTGATGCACTTTTCCCTTTGTTTTCCTTAGGATCAATATATTTGGAACCTATTTTTGAAGAAAACCCAAAAACTCTCTTCAAGTAGGAAATACATGCATTCCCTTAAGCTTCAGATATTTCACTACTCTTTTCACTCACACACATATGATTTTCTCTCCAAGGTAATTTGAAAGAAGGGCATAGAAATTTATTCACTAACTCTACATCTTCATTTTTGGGCCTATTTTCGAACACCCAATCAGCAAAGTCTTCAAAAGGAATGGCCTTTTTTGTATCTCCCTTGCACACATCAAGATATGCCTGATATTGTTGGGGCAAGGTTTTACATGTTGCTCTCAATCTTTGTAATTCATTCATAGAATTATCCTTTGGTAGTGTGAAAAAATCATATTCATTAGGTTCAAAGTCATAAGAATAACCCTTATTCCTTATGAAATTGTAATACGTGTTGCATGATGGCACCTCTTCCTCGTACCATTCACAATCTTCTTTAGATTGCTCATAAGCATTGTACTCATAGGATTCATCATAATAGTAAGACATGGATGCAAATTATTCTTCAATGTATGATATTAATTCACAGGTCCAAGGACCATGCTCTGATACCACTTGTAGTGTCCCTTTTTATGAAAATTTGGATAAATTGGAAAAATTGCAATATTTGGCCAATTCGACCCTTAGAATAGTTATGAATTCAATGCTTCCAAATGGCTCCAAATGCTTCCAAATTGGGTATGAAGGTATTTGAAAGGTATTATTACATAAAAATGAGGCTAATGGATGCTTATACACTCTCAAAACACTTCTGCAACATTCATTTACAAGCAGGGAATGGGGAACTTTACTAGTCAAATCAAGGTTCAAAACCCCCAAGTGTAGTGGTCAAAGATGGATCTCCAAATGTTGTACGACCTTCCCAAATTTCAAAAAAGAGACATGGTACTGTTAAAGGACTTAAATGGGATCCCAAATAAATTAACAATCAGTTTATAAAGGCTTCTTAAACTCCCATAAATCATAGGTTTGTGGACATGTCTTCACGTAGGGGGGAAATGCTAATAACTTCAGCACTTGATATGAAATTCGAGATTTATGTTCCAAAGGCTTATGAAATGTCTATGAAAATTCTTCAAGAAATTAATGACTCTCCAAACATCATAAAAATCACAGCTATGAACTGATACAAGTCGAAATAAAGAAACTTCAAGCTCTCACAACAAGATGTATGTAATATCCTGGGCAAGATCTGACCCAGATATTAACTCCACTTTTAAACTTTTACAACTTTTACTAGTGAAATTTTGTGGCAAATCCTTCGAACCGGACGAGAGGTAAGTGAGGGGTACTGGTGTGCATACTGAGGATGGTGGGATGAAAGTTTGATTCTGGAATTTATATGGGATTAGGTGCAGCAGCATAAAAATATGTTTTTAGCAGGAGTTCTTGGCACAAGGTACTAGAGCCATTCACTTTTCAGCAATAGAATGAATCTATTGCCTACTTCGAGGCTTCATGGGCTTCTAGCATATGCCAACAAGATTGGGTAAGGGTTAAAGGTGTTTAGGACAGAGATATATCAGTCATACAACTCATAAGGAATGCTGGGATAAAGAATGGATTGACTTGGAAAGGTTTGGAACAATTTGGGGATTATTTGTAGATGGTGGACTACTAAGCTAGTCACAATTCAGGATTTCCAAAACGAAGTTAAAAGCATTCAAATTCTTATTAAATGGAATTATATGGATATTATATTGAACTAAAAACCTCCTCCAACTGACAGAATGCAAAATAGATCCTCAGAAAAGATTCAACAACAAATATGGTGAAACTAGTCTAGATTAAGCACCAAACTAGCTAGTCTTGCATTTTAATCCTTTAAACTGCTCCAATAAATGATAAACTCTGCTATGAAATTAAATAACGATCTGATATAACATACTGAACATATTCAGGTTGAAAATAACATATCAGAATCCTTCTTTTAATTATTTAACTGTCTCCCAACACAACAATGCCTCACAGGTAAATATTCATTACATTTGATGGAGAATGAAGAGAAGAAATAGAATATTACTGTGGATCTGCTATGGTGACAGGATCAGGTCATCTACAGGTCATATGACTGTAAATGGCTGCTTACTGAGCTTCTGAACTTGTATGGAGCGCATTCACTAAGTCATCCCTCTCCTTCAGGGAAAACTCCTCTAGATTTAGCTATGAATGGAGAACGAGTGAGAAGAGAAGTATGGATCTGATCTGAAGCTGGTTACTGATCTTGAACACCTTTGATGTCTACAACAATGGCTGCACCAACTCTCCTTCATCCCCTCGGTGCACTCCCAAGTTCTATCTTCTTCAATGGTTGGATCTTCACCAAACCTAGCTGGAGAATCACTGTTGGAGGAACCTGTTCTCCCGAATGACTGTAGATCTTCAATGGAGGCTGGAAGCATATGTTACTAGCTGCAATATCTTTACATAGACCTACACAACACTCTCTGGAAACTAAGGGCCTTGGGGCACATCACCCAAGAAGCACAACTGAGGCACAACACTCAACTAGAGAAGCATCAGAGCTCTCATGAGAAAACATAAATGATCAAAAGTCCTTGAATGAAGTTGAGAACATGCTTAAATAGAGAATTTAACTTGTTTATCAAGCTAAGCCACACGTGTGGGTGAGGTATGGCGCACTCCTTGTGAAAATTAGAAACTGTTTGCTTTCCAAAACCTTCTTTCCTTCACCTCCTACATCAAAATTAGCAAATGCGCCTTAGGAGATTTTTCTGGGTGTTTCTATTTCTCTCCTGACTGCTTTTCTTCATCTTTCCATTTCCTTGAATTTCCTATTTTCTGCTTTTGCTAGTTTTTTTTCTGATTGCTTTTGTTAGTTTCCAAATTGTTTGCCTTGTCCTCTTTCCTCCTTTGGATTTCTTTCTTTTATGAGTGTTGCCACTAAGGAAAGAGTGGTCCACATGACCAATTCGACCTCCTAGCCTTGTCAACATCAACTTTCCACCAATTAAATTAGTAATGATGCATTTATTAATTAAAATCAATCCAACTCTGAATATAATTAATTATTTAATAATTAATTAATTCATATAGTATTCTACCTCAACATTTATCTCCATTAGTTTCCTTAGATTCTTAGTTTGGGTATTAATATCTTTCGGGGTCCACCTTATCCATATAATACCCAAATACAACCTTAGGCATCTTTCATAAGATAGTTTCTATGCTTGCTCATTAATTAAATAATTGTTGCCTAGGTGACTTAGGCCAAAATTACCCCATGGACCATAGCAAAATTTGGGGACATGACAGTCCTCCCTTCCTAAGATTGCTTGTCCTCAAGCAATGCCAGGATTCCACCAAGATTCTGTTGCACCACTCTGATTATAATTGTCCCCATCCATTACACAGTTTGAAAATTAAACTTGGGCTAGTTAAAATAACTTGAGTAGAATTCCTGGATCCCACTGTTTCTCCTGCAAGGACCAAATTTTTTATGCCACCTTTGGCAATCTGTCACTCCAATGAATGTCGGGATCCCAAAGCATCAACTCCAAGCATGTGGACTCCCTCCACATAGGCCAACTTCTGTTAGTAAAATGTTCCATTAATGTATCTTGGCTGCTTTCCTGCTTAGTTTCCTTCCCTTGCCCATAAGCATAAACATTTTTGCAGGGGGATTTCATGTCTATCAGGTAATCTTTCACCCAATCCATATGTGGATGAGCGATATCAGATAGCTGCAAATTATGCCTTTTTTGGTGCTTTCAAATCAGATAAAAATAAGCAATGTTGAAAACATTTTCTTGCAGCAAAACATAAGATTCTTACCTTCTAGGTTTTCCCTTTCAGTGATGCCTCTATCCATCCAACCAATGGCTGGAAAAACACCTTTATTTTCTGAATCATATGGAATGTGATCATCCATATGTCTGTCCTCTTTATATAAAAAGAACTCATGATTTCTACGGAACTCCACAGGTGTTCCCCTCTTCATCCAATGGCTCAACTCTCTGCCATTGATCCAAGGGTGCCAAACTCCATCACTTGACCCATATGTTGAAAGTAAGTGTGGATCTGATGCCTCCTTGTCAAAAGTGGCTACACACACATGCATGGGCTGCCTCCACTGCTGCAGGTTAAGCAACATGTCATCTACCTCAAATTTAGGATCTTTCTACTCATCATGTGACACAAAAAAATAGAATCCTTTTACCCAATTTTCATTCCCAAAGTTTGTGGCTAAATGTGAAGTGGGGGATAAGAGATGGTGAGCCTTGCTTCTGAACATTTCATCCACTGAAGTTGGGGATGTATCCCCTCCATTGATGGCTAATCCATCTATGGTGTGCTCATCTGACTCTTCCTTGGAAGAGTGACTTTCTTCAATGAACCTCTCAAGTTCATTCTGGAAAAGGTCATGTGCTTGTTTTTTATCAACTCTGTCTACATCTTCCTTATGCACATACCAAACAGATTGCTCCTCATGATCCACCAAATCATGAGGTTCCTCCCTTGGAACAAGAAATAATTCCTCCATGTTATAGTGACTTTGTGAAAGATAGGAGGTAAAAAGTGATTCTGGCAACTTTTCATTAAGCTGCTCAATCTGATTCTCAGATTCTTGACAAGCACCATGAGTACCAATCAGAGAATCCTGGGTGGTTTCCAACATATGAGTGAGCTTTCTAATCTCCTAATCATTCCTTATTGCAACATTATAGTACACATTCACAAGCTCCAGCAAGTGATCTCTATCAGAAAGAAACTGAGAAAAATTTCCTTTTAGGCTTCCTACCACTTCCCATATGTGCACAAAATTTTCAACAGAGGGTTGCTCCTCCATTGATGCAGTTCTCCAATAGCAGTGAGAGATCAAAGCATTAAGTTCATGGAGGTTTTTTAGTGCCTCTTTGATTGTTCTCTCACTCATTTTCAATGGTCCAACCAGGGAAAGAAGTTCCAACTGGTGAACCTCCTCTTCTGCTTCTTGCAATTCAACCTTCTCCCAATTCTGAATTCTGACCCTGAAAGGATTTTCTAATCCATCATTCTCACTGGAAGTGGCTTCCATATTGGGATGCAACAAAGGCATGCAAAAATCAGAATTCCAGCCATACCTTTGTGCCCAAATTTCCTCCTCATGTGGTGTTTTAATGGAAGCATGCTTCTTTCCCAAATTCCTAGGTTCACACCCTGCTGATTTGTGCTTGTCTTCCACCTCAACCTAAAGTTCCAATGATGATTTCAGATCTGATTGATGTTCTCCTTTTGGATCTAATCCAAAATATGTCTCACCATCATTAATATTCCCCATATCTTCTACCCTTATCTTGAAATCACCCACAAAGAAATTGGGAGTGATTTCACCTTCCACATTGCCAACAATCGAATGCTTGACTACTGGATCTTTATTTGTGCAGGGATCTTTTTCCTCTCTTTCTGATGAGGGATTTGGTGACTCATCATCCTCATGGATGCTGCAAATAGGCTGATATATAACCACAGTGTACCCTCTTTTTCCCACACTTTGAGGGTCTCTTGATGTTCCCACAGTCACTAGTTTCTGAGGAGGTAAGCATTGAGAATTAAATGGTTCATTATGGGGAACTAGTTTCTCCACATTATGGCACACCTTATGGAAAATGTATTCTATGTTATTTTGTTGATTGCCAAAAGGAATAGGGGTACAAAAATATGATTGAGGTCCATACCTTTCCATCTTACTTCTCCCTTCAAACGACGGAGTTGTGGTGCCTTGTTCTGCCACCTAATCTACGGGTTCACATCCGACTAATGTGTGGTCATATTTTGCTTCACTATGTGGTTACTTTGGATCTGAATTAGGTTCTTCTTTTGGATCTGATCCAGAGTATGTATAACCATCCTTAAGCTTACCAAACTTCTCTGAGGTGATCTTGGAATCCTCTACATAAAATCTTGCAGTAGATTCTACTCCCAATCTATCAACAATCTCATGATTGGGTTTTGGGTCATGTTTCTCCTTGGTTGTCTTAGGATGAATATTATTGGAGGATCTTCTTGAAGAGGATCCAAAAGTTCTTGTGAAGTCACATGCATCCAATGCAACTTTGATATCCTTTATTATATCTTCCATAGAAGGTTTACCTATGACTGTAGAACATGCAACTTTTTCCTGAATATGGCTATCAGAATAACCATAGTATGTTCTGTCAATCATGATCTCATGGGAGATGCTTATGGAAGGTACTTCTTGGGAATTCTCTTCCTCATAATTTCTGCAATATTCTTCATACTGCTCATCATAGTCTTCATCATATCCCTCATAAGAATAATCTTCTTCCTCATAAATCTCAGAGTCTAAATCTTCCATAACAGGAACTAATTCCACATCTGCAATCTTGAAGATAATGCTGAGATATTTTTCCAATGAGAATTACTTTCTACAAGCTGAGCCAAGGAAAGTGCTCTGACCCCATTGTAATATCTTGGGCAATATCTGACCCAGATATTAACTCCACTTTTAAACTTTTAGTAGTGAAATTTTGTGGCAAATCCTTCGAACCGGACGGGAGGTAAGTGAGGGGTACTCATGTGCAGACTGAGGATGGTGGGATGAAATTTTGATTCTAGAATTTATATTGTATTTGGTGCAATAGCAGAAAAATATGTTTTTAGCAGGATTCCTTGGCACAAGGTACTAGAGCCATTCACTTTTCAGTAATAGAATGAATCTATTGCCTATTTCGACGCTTCCTGGGTTTCTAGCATATGCAAACAAGACTGGGTAAGGGTTAAAGGTGTTTAGGACAGAGATATATCAGTCATACAACTCATAAGGAATGATGGGATAAAGACTGGATTGACATGGAAAGGTTTGGAACAATTTGGGGATTATTTGCAGATGGTGGACTGCTGAGCTAGTCACAATACAGACTTTCCAAAACAAAGTTAAAAGCATTCAAATTCTTATTACAGGGACTGATATGGATATTATATTGAACTAACAACCTCCTCCAATTGACAGAATGCAAAATGGATCCTCAGAAAAGATTCAGTAGCAAATATGGTGAAACTAGCTAGATTAAGCACCAAACTAGCTAGTCTTGCATTTTAAACCTTTAAACTACTCCAATAAATGATAAACTCTGCTATGACATTAAATAATGATCTGATATAACATACTGAACATATGCAGGTAGAAAATAATATATCAAAATCCTTCTTTTATTGATTTAACTGTCTCCCAACACAACAGTGCCTCACAGGCTAAATATTCATTCAATTTGATGGAGAATGAAGATAAGAAATAGAATATTAATGTGGATCTGCTATGGTGATAGGATCAGGTCATCTATAGGTCATATGACTGTAAATGGCTTCTTACTGAGCTTCTGAACTTGTCTTGAGTGCATTCACTAAGTCATCCCTCTCCTTTAGGGAAAACTCGTCTAGATTTAGTTGTGAATGGAGAACGAGTGAGAAGAGAAGTATGGATCTGATATGAAGCTGGTTACTAATATTGAACACCTTTTATGTCTGCAAAAATGGCTGCACCAACTCTCCTTCATCCCCTGGGCGCACTCCCAAGTTCTATCTTCTTCAATGGATGGATCTTCACCAAAACTAGCTAAAGAATCATTGTTGGAGGAACCTGTTCTCCTGAATGACTGTAGATATTCAATGGAGGCTGGAAGCATATGTTACTGGCTAAAATATATTGACATAGACCTGCACAACACTCTCTAGAAACTAAGGGCCTTGGGGCACATCACCAAAGAAGCACAGCTGAGGCACAACACTCAACTAGAGAAGCATCAGAGCTCTCATGAGAAAACATAAATGATCAAAAGTCCTTGAATGAAGTTGAGAACATGCTTAAATAGAGAAGTTGACTTGTTTAGCAAGCTGAGCCACACGTGTGGGTGAGGTAGGGCGCACTCCTTGTGAAAATTAGAAACTGTTTGCTTTCCAAAACCTTCTTTCCTTCACCTCCTACATCAAAATTAGCAAATGCGCCTTAGGAGCTTTTTCTAGGTGTTTCTATTTCTCTCCTGACTGCTTTTCTTCATCTTTCCATTTCCTTGACTTTCCTATTTTCTGCTTTTGCCAGTTTTTCTTCTGATTGCTTTTGTCAGTTTCCAAATTGTTTTCCTTGTCCTCTTTCCTCCTTTGGATTTCTTTCTTTTCTGAGTGTTGCCACTAAGGCAAGAGTGGTCCACATGACCAATTCGACCTCCTAGCCTTGTCAACATCAACTTTCCACCAATTAAATTAGTAATGATGCATTTATTAATTAAAATCAATCCAACTCTAAATATAATTAATTAATTCATATAGTATTGTGCCTCAACATTTATCTCCATTAATTAATGATAACTCCATTAGTTTCCTTAGATCCTTTGTTTGGGTATTAATATCTTTCGGGGTCCACCTTATCCATTTAATAGCCAAATACAACCTTAGTCATCTTTCATAAGATAGTTTCCATGCTTCCTCATTAATTAAATAATTGTTGCCTAGGTGACTTAGGCCAAAATTACCCCATGGACCATAGCAAAATTTGGGGACATGACAATGTAGGGAAAATGGCACCATTTATGCATTGTTTGCTATTTTTACATAGTTCCACTTGGTATTTAGACATGAGAGTATTATGAGAATTAAGTACAGAGTATATATATCATAATACAAAAAAATGGGGCCACAAGAGCTCCCCCAAAGAGAACAGCATCTCACCAAGTGCGCCCATCCTCCAAGAGCCAAAATATGGAGAGAAAAGTGAGAAATGTGTGGAAGCAAGTTGAGGATGAGAATGTAATGAGCATCACTGTAGCTTAAACCTGAAACAAATGACTCTGTTGTAGCTCCAAATGAAAGTTCTGAATGGCCTCTCCAATTTCCAATTAGGATGGGAATATTTCACCCTCGAAATTGGTACTAAGGCAAGTAGAGTAAACACTCCACAAGCATGGACAAGCTATCCTCTCCAATATGCAAAATGAGAAATTATCAAAAGCCACTCTCCTTCTTTGTTATTGACTTTTATAAACTTCCAAACACCTCCTTAGCTCGAATTCCATCCATGATCTTCATGCCAACTCGAATTGGGAAGAGATTCCAATGTGTGCCACTTGTCCATCCATTCCTAGCCTCCTCCTTCACTCAATTCGAATGGATTAATATTTGGCTGCCCTAACTCCCCTATGCATCCTCTTGGAGCCTATTTTTAGACCTGACATGTCATAGATGTCATATGTCAGCAATCAGGTCTGATTTGTGTCATAGGTGTCATAGCATCTTCATCATTGTTGTCATAGAAGCTAGGGAATCTAGCCCAAGTGTCTCAATTTCTCTCAAATGTCTCTTCCTCTTCCATGGCAGTTATTCTTCCACTCCAATTAGACCTTCATTGATTAATTCCAAGTATATTGACCTTCCAAATCCTCAATTACATTAGACTCCACCTTGGATTCGAATGGGTGAGAATAGGATGCTATGTGGCATGAGGAATCTAGTTTTATGTGGGTCCCACACCACCAATGTGTCTCATTGACCAAGTGCCACCTTATTTTCCTATCATAAATATTTATTTAACCCCATTTAATATATTTATGTCAAGCTAATGTCCATTTGGGGTTTATTAGATCCCTTATTCAAAATCCCAATGTTTCCACCCAACCTAGGAAACTAGTAGATTGGTGGAAATTCTCTTTTGAGATTTATTTGCATGGGGACATTACATTTGTTAATTTAACCTTGCAGGTGTTAATGATGAAGATCCCATCAAAATTGAAGATGTTGCAAGAAGGAAATATGGAGTTTTGTATAGCACTGAAGCTATTGTCAAAATATGCAAAGAAATTGTTGAAGTGTGTGCAGCAATAGAGGGAAGACATGAAAATGTAATCATGACTTGTAAGTCAAATGTTGAAGATGATGAATAGGTAATTAAATTTGAGCCCGTGGTTGTGTAAGATGAAGAAAATATGTCTGATAAAGATAGGATGTTTTTGAAGTCTGAGTGGAAAATGATTGATGAACTATGGAACATATGCATTCGCCCACTTGGGCATGTAAATCAAGTGGATGACCATGAAGGAGGTGAAGAGAATCCAGCAATGGAATTTGTTGATGATTTGATTCCTATAGTGGATGAGTACTCTGAAGAGGTTCTAGAAAAATCAAGAGTTGACTGTCAACTTGTTTTTATGCAATATATTCTTGCAGAAGAAGTTGTTGAACATATTTTTGTGAGATGCAGTCTTGAAGAGATGAGGTATTATCAGTTTTTTACAAGTTTGGAGGAGACTGTTGAAAAAATCAACAGTTGCATTTAAGACAATCAAAAGGATATGATCTTGAGGAGGCATAACAAAATTCTAATTTTGATGTGGTTGAAAAACCACACATTACTACAATAGTAGAATATTTAAAAGATTCCATCCCAAAAGTGAATGAATATGAAGAAGATCTCATTATTTTTTATGATAGTTTGTTTGAGTGTGCAATTGCAAAGAATAACCCGCTAGCGGAAAAAGCTCATGTGCAGGAAAGCATAGATAAAAAATCCAAAGATGATATTGGCCGTGAAATGTCAATCAATGAAGACTATCTTGAGGATGAATTCCCATAAGAGGAGTGCACAAAAACTTTGAGGTAGACGAAAAATATTGAAATCATGTTGAAAGGAGATGTCGATGTAGACCTCACTATAGATGAGTGGAAATTTGAAATGGATGATTAATCTATAAGTAGGATGTCTAAGTCATTAAGTATTTTAGAAGTAAAACAGATAGGGGGAGCGATTGTAGCTCTAACCCATGTTGAATCTCTCAATGAAGTTGCACATGAAGAAAGATGCATTGTTGAGGGAGGCCTAACAGCTAAGGAAGTTGTTAAAGTTGCATAGGAAGATGTATGTGTTTGTGATTATTTTGGTAATGATTGTTGTCTTACCATTGTTGGAGTTTATGTGGAAGGACACTCAAATGCAGTGTTGATGCTTCCAAGCAGCATGAATCAAGTTGAAAGGAAAGACATTGAATTTAATTATGAACTCAATATTATTGAGGGATGGACTTTAAGTCCTAGGTATGGTGAAGAACCTATCCAAGTCTAAAAAGGACAGGGACAACATTGGATGTATGGAGAAAAATATACCATCTAAAGCAGTGCATGAACAAGTGCTTAAAATCAATGATGACGAGGTAAATGGCAGAGTTGAAGCTGTAGCTACAAAAATATAGAAATTAGCCCATGGATTTCAGGGTAGTTTGAGTTTGAGCATAAATAAAATCTTTTGAATGAAGTTGAAAGTTGTTGGTTCAAGGAATCTAAAAAAATTCTAAAGACGAAGCCGAGTGAATATGGAGAATCTATTGTATACCTATTACAAGGTATGGCATCGCATGAAGAGGACGAAAAGAAAAAATTAAAGTTTTTTTATCATAAATGTTGTTTCTCGTGCAATTATTTTTGTTGCCTATGTAAATGAAAGACAATGAGAAATCACTTAATAGTAGCGAGTAAGAAAAATTTGCAGAATCAATCCCCATGGAAGGAGAAGTTGTTGTTGAGCTAATTAAGGGGGAGACTATTAGGATTAATTATCTCACCAACCCCGTGTATCAAAAAGTTCATTCAAGATGGTGTTGATTTGATTTGTTTGTAGAAATCATGGTAGAAATTAGGGGCTCAAGGTTTGCTCAATCAGACCAGACCATTCCTAGAGGTGAGGCAGCTCATACTTACATTGAAGAAGTTTTGCATGTTGGTTTAATGGCGTCGTGTTAGTCTTAATCAATATTTAAGTTTTCATCTATCGTATTAATTTCCACCATTTGCAGTTACATCAAAATTCCATCGACTGGAGCTTCGACTTATGAAAATTTTTGGTAAGTGTCAAGTTTGTGGCATTGTTTGAAGTCCCGACAGAGATGACTCACCGTGATGACAAGTGGAAGGAGAAGAGTGGTTGTCGGAGTGCTCACAACATAGGAGAAAACAAAGGTGATCGGGCGGATTCCAGACATAGATAGTACGATAGTGTATGGGAGGTGATGTATCCACGATGTATCGGAGGAAAAAGTCGAGGTGTATCGGAGGCGAAGTCCGACAATATATCAGACCCAATGCATCGGAGTTGTGTGAAAGTGTTGAATAGGTAGTGTGGAGAGTCCCGATGAGGACACGTATCAGAATATTGAAGTTTTGTGTCGGAGCATCCAAGCAAAGGTCGAGGAGGACAACGATAGGTGATATCCGATGGTTAGATCCTAAAAATCGATGATAGGAGATTTGTATGATTCGATAATGTTTTGGAGATAGGTTTTAAGGGTGATTTAGTCGTCAAGTTTTATAATTACACTGATAGGTGTTTAGATATTATCAGAGATTTTGGACTTCCTTGAGTGGATCAACAAGATTAACCAAAGTGTAACAAGTGTACAATGGGGATTCATTTCATGGTAGTCGTATCTTGTTATGCTCAAATGAATCTTGATTAAGATTTAAATAAGCTAAGTTAGGTGGTGGTTAAGAAAAGTGGTATGTTTATTAAATAATATTTGTTTTATGTTTATATTATCTCCACAAAACTTAGTAGTTGGCTAAGCCTATGGTGTTCACTGACCACTTTACTTGTGGCTGTGCTAGTAGTATATGTAATTTTTCCATAGAGAGGAGATAGAATAAACAAAAGTTACAATTGCTTTTGGTGTGTACTCTATGTTTTGTGAACGAGTGAGCTCTTGTGTAGTTGTGGGAAACAAATTTCAATATCTTACTAAGGGATTAGATGAGAGCCTTGCTTGGCAGATCAATCAATGCCCTCTTCGAAATCTTTTCATAATCAAGAATTTCCGTTGTGTGAGAGTATGCATTGAGCTTTAAATGGTATAGAACCACACAGAGTGAAGAATAATATATAAAAAAGTGGAGAAAAATAATATTGTTACTAATGCGAGGATGAGAAAGTGGAGAATAATAAATGAAAACAATGGAGAATATCTCGAAAACAGTTATTGATATCTGAAGAATAAATCTATCTTTCTAATTTGGTCCGCGGGACGATTTTATCTGGAAAACAGTTTTTAATATCTTAATAATAATCCATTATAATTTCATTCTGTAAAAGAGCGTCAAACCAAAAGAAGAAATCTGTTGATTTCATTATCACCATGGGATATTCAATCGCTGATAGTTATTTTCGAATCTTTGATGAATTTGACCATGGAGAAACCTCTCAAAAGAAGAGGCCGGTTATAACTTTGGGCAGGCACAGGGGTGGGGTTGGTGCCAAATCAAAGGCTCGTGTGTTCAGAGGTTTTTTAATCGATGACGGCGATCGCTTCAAGTTGGGATGTTGCAGAAGAATAAGTAGCAGGCATCATCTGTTGTGCAAGCTCAAGACAGCGTTCAGAAGAATCAAAATGCCAAGGTTACTATCATCCTTCAGATGTGAATATGATACTTTAAGCTTTGCTCTCAACTTTGATGACTGTAGCTCTCAAGGTGATCCACATGAGCCAGACCATGGCTGTTCTTGATCAGCAAGTCCATTATTTGTTTTTTCTTGCTTTGCTTATCTGTTCGTAGTTATGAAACCTGTTAGCTATGAACTCCGTATTGTTTAACTTGTGTTCTGTAGCCTATAGATTTTTACTGGCTACAGGTTAAAAGTTGAGTGGCTGTACTAGGCAGTTATGAAATCTGTTACATATAAGCTTTATGATTGACGTGGGGCATTGCAAACTCAATAAAAAATAATGTGGGAGTTATGAAATCTGTTTGCTATGATCAGGATCAAGATAGGTTGTATTTTTATTTTATTAAATATTTATGATTGATGTGTAAGGCATTGTGAATTGTGAATTATATATATATATAATTAGATTTTGTCTTTGAACCTGTGTTTTGAAAGATGAAAGCTTTTACAAATAAGTTTTTTCTCTAAATATATTTTCATAATACTTATATTATGTTATCAGAAAGTATTGATATTTTTCTGAGTTTGTTTTGAGATCAGTTGGTTTTGATGATCAATATGTTATCTGAATTTTTTTTATTCTGAGCTTGATTTGAGAACAGTTTACTACAAATGAATCTGTTCGGGACATGCTAATGCTCTTTTGTTTATGATAAATTCAACACAGGAATTCAAGTTCATTTTTTGTTCTTTTTGTGCTGTATTTTTTTTGTTTAATGCTCTTTTGTTTATGATAAATTCAACAAAGGAATTCAAGTTCATTTTTTTGTTCTTTTTGTGCTGTATTTTTTTTGTTCAGATGGTTAAACGGATTATCCATACTTTGAGAAACCCTATTACATTTACCTCCAAACATACAATATTCCCTTCCAAGCCTTTAATAAGTTCCTGTATTTATATTGAACTGCTTAAACAAAGATGATCTAATAGAAAGCTATATTGTTGAGGGTCGCTTGATTTATTGATTGTCTCGATTATGTCAGAAAATGCTAAAATTATATTTATATATATATATATATACATATATATATATATAGTATGTTATACTTTGAATCTATGTATGTTATACTTTGAATCGATGTATATAAGGGATGTAAATAATCATAAAAAATTCTAAATAAACACCTATATTGTTGAGGAGTGGCATGATTGATTGTCTCCATTATGTTTTTTTTGTAAGCTAGTGTGAATCCGTATATTGCCATCAACATAATAAAAGAAAACAGACCCAAAAACAGAGTTAAAGGAAGTCTTCCTCATGAAGAAACAAGATTTTTCAGAGTTTGAGTTTTACTTTCAGACTAACAAGCAAGAGTGTTATGTGACTGTAAATAGAAAACATAAACATTAATAGTAAAGATAGAGCTGGACCAACACACTAGAGCTAACTAGAACATAACTACTGGTTTAAACCCCTCTGTCCAACCTGGGAAGTAGGCTTCTTAGCGAGAGAAACCCCGAGACGTTGAGCTAACTGCTGTTGATTGAAAAGAATTTGCTTCAGGTAGCCAACCATTTCGTCCTACTGGAGAAGGATTTCAGCCCGGGCTTCGCCTCTGTCAGCAAGGGCCTTTCCCAACACTGCTTTCTGAGACCAGTGATAGTCAAGAGTTTTCTGGTATAAGGTGGCTCGACCTGTAGTACTCCCCGGGTCTGGTACCAGAGCCTCACACTCACTTCTTATTTCCGCGTCGGTGAGACAACCTCTAGAAACCAAGGGAAGGCAGGGCTTGCCTGCTTTACCACGTGACGGGTAGGCGACATATCCACCGCTCCTGCAGACCGACCAGAATACGAGCTTCCAAATCAAAGAACCAGCGAACGAGCGACTGCAAAACCAAAGAACAAGCAGAGAATGCGTGGTTGGGTTGAGAGTCGAACACCTTTGAAGCTTTTGCATCGAAATGTGTTGCCCTAGAGACCAATAACCCCATTCTTCTTTCTACGTTCGATTTCCATAAGAGCTGAGGTACATCCCTGGTCATCAATTTTCGTGGACGTAATGGCCATTACACTGATCCGAACGGGAGCATGAAGACTGGACGGGGCGTACGCTGGAGAAGTCGAGCCGCCAACGGTCATGACAAGTTATGATGCTTCCTGGGATGCGTGGGTGGGTTAGGCAGGCATGTGTCGTGCCTCATGGTCTACCTGGGCGGGCAGGTGTCTAGCCCCCCTAGCTGGCAGTCACTTCAAGTGGATGGCCTCTGGCGGCACCTACTATGGGGGTCTGGATTATGTTAAAAAATATTAAAATTATATATATATCTATATATATATATATATATATATATATGTTTTGTGATACTTAGAATTTGAATCAATGTATATAACTTGATCGGATTAATAAAGTAAAATAAAATAAAAATTTAAATAGACACAACAAATTTATTCATTCCAAGTTTTTTAAGTGGAAACTGTTAGCTATGCACTCTGTAATATTTTATTAAATATTTATGATTGATGTGTAGGGGCATTGTCATCTTAATAAAAAAATGTTTTGAGTTATGAAATCTGTGAGCTATTATCTCATTGATGTGTGGCAACATATTGAACTCCATAAAAAAAATATAATGACGTGAAATACTTAAATAGATTTAGTTTTTGAATCAGATTAGGTCTTTGAACGGAAAGCATTTACAAATAAGCCACGAAATAATCCTCTGCTATTATACTTTGAAAAACACTATTGGATTTGATCTTTAGAAAAAAATTATACTAGCATAGATATTTCATAAGCAAAATTAAATGTAAATTGGATTGCTTGAGATGAAAAAAGATTATCTACTTAAAAGCTATATTGTTAACTATTCAAAGAAGATTAACTCTATTGATTATTAGTAGTTTATTTTCTACTCACATTCTGTTGTAATCAAGATTTGAATCGTTGTATATGTAAAATTTCAAAAATCAATTTACTCATTTTAGGTCACTGACCTGTAAAATTTCAAAAATCAATTTATTCATTTTATGTCACTGCTATCGTCATCCATTAAGAATCAGATTCGCTTTAGGGAAAGCCGTTGATTTGTTGGGTTTATTGAAAATAAATGGCTTTAAGTTAATTTGTTAGATTATCTTCATCTGTGATAAATAATTGTAAGATAGGACCTTAAATAGTAAGTTTATTATCTTTAATAATGCTTTGTTTAAGCCTTATCAAAACGCCTCCAACCAGATATTTGACAGAAGTTTAGGATTCCCTAAATTGCAATATGTTTTTTTCTTTCTGTGCTGTCATGAATGACTCTCAGGTTAGGTGTTTCTGACCTGAATGTAATCTAAGTTTTAGCTAAATTTGATTAAGGTTAAACGTGTCCAATGTTGATTGAGTGAAATGCTCTTTAAACTGTTCTTAATTAGTTAAGAAATAGACTTGTTAATATCCTGAAATGTTTACTAAACACTTGCCTATTCCATAAGTTTCTTATATTACATCATCAATACATATATAAATACAGTCTTGGGTATTCTTGAAACAGTCTTAATCCTCTTCCCAGAAAATTACTAAGATTATCTTTTTCTAGCCTATTCATAATTTAACTATATTTTCTAACAAAACAAAGACCATGAAAATATCCTGTAACATAAACAGACTGTTACAAATCCTAAGACATCTGACCATTCCTAGCTTGACAGAAGGACTTGTGAAGAAGTTCGTTGTTATTCTGCCCATAAAAATCTGAGACTATTCGACTCCAAAACTACGACTGACATACATATTGTAATGAGCTTTGAAAAAACCCGTCCATGAATTTTGTAAGACCAAAAAGTATAAAAATGAAAATGCACAGCATTGAAACCCGACTCGAACAAAAAGACAACAGCTTTACTGATTCTCCACTTTTGATTCCGCCAGAATTTTTCGAACCTAAATGTCTTGCGAAGGGGAAGGCCTTCAGCATCAGACTGTAAGATTAATAGGCCAGTGGTTCGAGCCACTTTGGGGGAGATTGGAGGCCTCCATGGCGAGTCCTCTCACGAGGAAAGATTCAATAACCAGGAACCTATCCAGACGACAAGCGACCTACTGCGAGCATGAGCGCCTATTACTCCACGTGTAAATACCATTAGCTATTTCCATGTCTACAATATTTCCATGTCTACAAGAATGAGATATTCCATAGAGTTAGTAGAGTCATTGTTGAGATATTGCATAGAGTTAGCAGAATCATTGTTGTCCCCTTCTAGATGCATGATACTCCTAGTTGCACCGAAGAGGCACATTCTACAGCCCATAGGAGGAGATGTGCATGGGGGCTTCACTAGAAGGCAAGATAATATCATATTCATTCATATTGCAGTATTAAATATTCATGAAAACCTAAAAATTATATTGCTAATATATTAAGGGGCAAAGGTTTTTTTATTTAAAGTAACAATACAAAAATACTTTGGGGTCTTTCTTATATGGGAGGGCTAACAAATATCCGCCAAATGGAGATGGTGGGATCACGGCTGGATGAGAAATCGGGTTGAGGCAAGGCTTAGGCTTACCAATATGCAGGGAAATCACGTTTTGAGGCATGCTTGACGCTAGGGGTTTCGTGGTGAAGTGGGTTTCCAGTCGAGAGACAGTGGTCATTGACAACCAATTGTTACCAATAGCACTCCGCCAGTTGTTACCAATTGCTTTGGGAGGCTCTAAGCCTCAAGGGCCTGTTATAGGCTCTCGATAGGCTTTGGGGGCTTGAATACCCAACCACTCGTGCATATTACAGGCCTTAGGAGGTTTAGACAGCCTCCTAAAGCTTGTTACAGGCCCTAGGGGATTGGATACCTATCCCACAACAGGCTTAGTCAGCGATTGGTAAAGTGCAACATGCAATCTAAATGTTGTACTATGTGCATTGGCTCTAGTGACATACAAGAAGTGATCTCCTATCTCTTCATTAGACCATTAGATGTTGCAAATCATAATGATATGTGGTTGAGTAATTGCATTGTGGGTGAAGTAATGTGCATCCACAATATTGTTAGGAACCCATGTCAACCCTTGTATTTAGTTTGTTAGTATATTGTTGTTGGACGCATATGCTTTGTAAGTCGTCCCATAGTATTTGTTGATCCATAGTTTGTATTATTGTTGTTGGACGCATATGCTTTGTAAGTCGTTCCTAGTAATTGTTGATCCATATTTTGTATTGGCCCATGGTTTGTATTGACACCTGGTATTGACCTATGGTATTGGCGCCTAGACTTAGTATATAAGTTTGTGTTGAGACCAATGAAGGTACCGTGAAGTTATTTGTATTGAGCTTATTCAAAGGAGGTTGCCCCCTCGAAGTGGCCTGCAATCAATATAAAAGTGATTCTGAGTTCTGTTATTTCTGCTATTTCGTGTGTTTTCATTAATTAATTATTGCAGGTTCCTCACAAATGTACATCGAAAGAAGCAAGGTGCATTGTAGAATGCATGTGGGCTCATAAAAGGGGTATCATATCAATATACTAGGTAGAAATATAAAGGGGTATAAAAAATGTTAATGAACAAATTGATACATACAATATCTAGTGGAAATAGGGGTTCATTTAAATTGGGAAGGCATATTGGGAGGGAATTAAAAAAAACGATTTTGAAAGGTATTTTCCAATATTTAGTGAAATTAGAGGTATTGTTTCATATGCCACGAACGAACGTGCTATGATAGCGGTTTATTGAGTGAAGCCCCCGTGGAGATGTGTAAGTTCTTTCGTGTTCATCTTGGAGCTAACTCGTGTCATTTTAAAAAAATAATAAAATATTATAAAAAATAACATGTCGGCTATTTAAAACATTTACAATGGCATATATATAAATCTACACAAATTAGATAAATTAAAAGGCCTCCTCAACATTTGCACTATAAAAAGAAGTTTAAACTTTGAGAGATTTGATCCCTCTCGGCCCTTGGTAGATCCCCTTTAAGACGGATCTATGCTAGTTTATCATCCAATGATATAATAATATTGAAATCTTCACCTATTATCCAGTGTTGGTTTTGTATCAAATCTTTGATATGGCGTAGAAGCTGCAGAAAAATGAGCTTTTCCTACAAGGCATGAGCGCCATAGACATTAGTTATAGTGCCACTTACCGCTGAGCCTATTAAGTTGAATTGCAAAGAAAGCATCCAGGTGGTTGAAAAATACATGTTGATAGCAATAGTGTTCAGGAATCAGGTTCCAGAGGATGGCAAGCCCACCCACCATCCCTCTTGCGTCTAGAGTAGTTAATTGACAACTGTGCCATCATCCGGAGAGAATGCGTTGTGCTTCCTTCCTTGTGCACTTTGTTTCCTGTGGCATCAAAATGTTTGGTCCTTGGACTCCAATATTTTCTTTCTGCAAGATCCTTTGCTTACTCTCTTGTTAATAATGCCTTTTATATTCCAATGTGGTTGTTCCTCCAATATTTTATTTCCGCAAGAGCCTTTGCTTACTCTCTCGTTTATATTCCAGAATTGTAGCTTCATGGTTAAGACCTTAGTAGCATAATTCGAATACGAATAGGATACAAATACAATTCAATATAGAAACAATATGTATTGAAAAAATCTAGTACGAATAAAATACTGAGGTAGCTTGCTTATATATAATTCTTTTAGTCAAATATTCACAAATATACCATAAATAAACATAGGCATTTATATAATATATATGTTAGAAAAACAGGATCGCAGAGCAATGACAATAAACAGAAATGCAAATATAATCACACAGATAAATTACAAGAGAGACACCAATATATCATGGTTCACCCAAGATGGGCTACGTCCACACTGAAGTTGCCAGTCCTTATTATTATACCATCCAACAAATGAAGAGATGCAACTTGCAGCACATCCGCTGCACTTCCTCTTCATTGTCTCATAGTCTCTCTTCACGATCTCGGAGATCTTTACAATGCATAATACCTAATACATCAACCATATCTGTATTACAATGTCTTTCTTATAAAGGGGAAATACAAAGGGAAAATACCACGGGTTACCCAAAACCATGGGCCCGTAATCTGTTGGCGAAACAACCCAAAATTTTTCTTCAGGGGTACTACCCCTGTGCCCCCCAGCCGGGGGAGTGAAACCACTCCCCCGGACCCCCTGGGTGCGTGCAGGATCATAACCAAACCTGGGGTACAACATGGCTAAAACAACATCATTTATGAGAAGATCAGGCTCCACAACCAATAATCTCCCACTTGGAGACTGATCATAGCAACTCCACCGCTGCTGTACTTGTTGGACTTGGACTTGGAAAATTTCTCATCTTCTCCTTCACGCTAGAAGGCCAACTGAAATCGAGCAAGAACTCAGTTTCTCTCTAGTCACTACCTTTGTGGACATGTCTGCAGGATTCTGGCTAGTATGTATCTTTTCTTGCTTCAACAGTTCATCTTCCAGAACAAAGCATATGAAATGGTACTTGAGCTGTATATGTTTAGTCTTGGAATGGAATGTTGAGTTCTTTGCAAGATGAATGGCACCCTGGCTGTCACTATACAACCTGCTATCCTTCTTCTTTTTACCCAATTCCTCCATAAACCTATGCAACCAAATCATATCTTTACTAGCCTCTGTAACAGCAACATAATCTGCTTCCGTTGTTGAAAGTGCAAAAACCTTTTGCAGTTTCGAAATACAACTTACTTTGTTCCACCTACAGTAAAAGCATACCCTATGGTGATCCTCCTGCTATCCTTATCACCTGGCATATCTGCATCAACATATCCATGTAGAACAGTGTTTGAACCTCCAAAACATAATGTCTAAGTGGTAGTACCTCTCAAATACCTGAGAATCCACTATACCACCTTCCAATGTTTTTTACATGGATTGTTCATATATCTGCTCACAACTCCCACTGCATGTGCAATATCTGGTCTTATGCATACCATGGCATACATCAAGTTGCCAACTGTTGATGAATAGGGAATCTTGGACATGTAATCTGTCTCTTCCTGTGTCTTGGGACACATTTCCTTACTTAGATTGAAATGGTTGGCCAAAGGTGTACTAGCTAGTTTTGCATTCTGCATTCTGAACCTCTCCAACACCTTCTGTATGTACTCACCCTAAGACAATGTCAATTTGTGATTTTTCCTGTCTCTTGTTATTCTCATACCAAGGATTTGCTTTGCAGCACTCAAATCCTTCATCGCAAATGAATTAAATGCTAACTTCCTTTTGAGCACATTTATTTCCTGCATGTTAGACCCTGCAACAAGAATGTCATCCACATACAATAACAAGATAATATAACTTCTACTATCTAGCCTCTTGAAATAAACACACTAGTCAAAATGGAATCTACTATAACCTTGTTCTGTTATAAACCTGTCAAATTTTAAATACCACTGCCTTGGAGTATGCTTCAAACCATACAAGATCTTCTTCAACCTGCATACCAAATTTTCCTTCCCTTTGACCTCATACCCTTGTGGCTACTGCATATATCTCTCTTCCTCCAAATCCCCATGGAGAAAGGATTTTTTTACATCTATTTGTTCAAGATGCAAACCTTCTACCACCACTAGACTTAAGATAGTCCTAATTGAAGTCATCTTAACAATAAGAGAAAATATTTCATCAAAATATATACCTTTCTTATGTACAAACCCCTTTACAACAAGTCTGGCCTTATACCGATTCTTACCTCATTCTTCTTCTTTCAACCTGTAAATCCATTTGTTCTGCAATGCTCTTTTACCAACAGGAAACTGAACCAAATCGCAAGTCTGGTTTCCTACCAATGAGTCCATCTCCTCATTCATGCCTTGCTCCCACTTCTTTCTAGTTTCCGCCTGCATTGATTCTTCATAACATTATGGTTCACCAGCATCAGTCATCAATAAATAATACATTGAAGGAGAGTATTGTTCAAGGAGTCTACTTAACCCGATAGATCTTCTTACACTTCCACGAGTTTCAGGTACTTGCTATTGTTCTTGATTTTCTGTCACCTTTGGGATTTCATTTTCTTCAATTTCATCAAGTACTGTGTACTCTGTGTTTTCTTTTTCTTGTTTCTTTCCCTACAACTGATCTTTATACATGATTTTTTCATTGAATATCACATTTCTACTCCTAATGATTTTTTATTTTCATAATCCTATAAGCAATAACCAAAATAATCAACCCCATATTCAATAAAGGTACATTTCTTGGATTTAGCTTCAAGCTTTGTTCTATTTTCTTTATCAATATGGACAAATGATTCACAACCAAACGTTCTCAGAAATGAGTAGTTTAGCTTTTTACCTATCCATGTCTCATCTGGAATACCACCATCCAAAGCACTTGAAAGCCCTCTGTTTATTAAATAAACAACAGTATTTACAGCATCTGCCAAAAAATATAAGGAAAACCCTGCATGCAATCTCATACACCTTGCACGATCCATGATCGTTCTATTCATCCTTTATGACACACCATTTTCTTGTGGTTTTCATGGGACTTTTTTCTCTCTACGAATCCCATGGTATGAACAGTAACTATCAAACTTTTTATTGCAGTACTCACCTCCATTATCATATCTGGGACACTTCAACCTTTTTCCTGTCTCATTCTCAACCAAAGCTTTCCACTTCTTAAAAGTAGAAAACACACCAGATTTATGTCTAATGCAATAAACCCCAAGTTTTTCTAGTTGCATCATCAATAAATGAAACATAATAATGAGAGCCACCAAGAGATTGTACCTGAGCCGGTCCCCATACATCTATATGCACAAGCTCTAACTTTTCATTCTTTTTATGTTTTCCAACCCTGAGAAATATGACTCTCTTCTATTTTCCATAAACACAGTTCTCACAGAATTCCAAACTTACCTACTTCAAATATGGCAGCAACTTCCTTGAGTGGAGAATCTGCATCCCCTTATCACTCATGTGGTCAAGCCTATGATGCCACACTGTTGTATATGTTCCTATGGAAGCTAAAGAGATAGAATGGTCAGTATTATGAGGACATAAATACAATGTACCTACCCTATCTCATTTTTCTATCACCATTGATCCTTTAGTGATCTTCCACCACGTTTCTCCAAATGTAAATAGACAACTGCCATCTCCCAACTACCCCGTTGAGATCAGATTTCTTTTCATAGCATGAATATGCCTAACATCTTTTAACATCCATTCAGTTCAATTTTTAAACTTTATCCATACCTTACCCATTCCAACAATTTTACATGGCTCATCATCACCCAATAAGACATGTCCAAAATCACCTGGAACAAAATCATGAAAATATTTCCTATGGGGTGTAGCATGACATGAAGCCCTTGAATATACTACCCAATAATCACTAGTATTATTTAATGCAAGAATCAAAGCATCTTGTAACACATCACCTGGTACATTTGTTGTCCATCTCCTTTCTTCTTTAGAGATCTACATTCTTTCTTCAGATATACTTTCTTTCCATAGTTCCAGCACTCTATTTTTCCCAGTCTGGACTTGGATCTGCCCGTTTTAGACTTGCCATGATTACCTTGTCTCTTTCATTTCTCCCTTTGTCTTCCCTGCTCTCCATGGTCAATGCATTATCTGATGTCTCACCTATGCTTTTTCTTTGCATTTCCTCGCTAAGAATAATACCAATAACATCATCAAATTTCAAAGTGTTTGAACCAAAGACAAAGTTACTTACAACCATGACCAAGCTATTCCAACTTTCTGGCAATGAACACAACATTAGAAGATCCCTAACCTAATCATCAAAGTTCACACTTACAGAACTTAATTGATTTGTAACCGTATTAAATTCATTTAAATGACCAGCAACAGATCCACCTTCAGACATATTCATATTAAATAAACACTTCATTAAAAATACCTTGTTGGAGGCCAAGTGTTTTATATACATCTTACCCAATGCACTCATCAAACCCTCCGTTGTATTTTCTTTTGAGATATTCAAAGCCACCGATGAAGCCAGGGACAACCGTATTGTTCTCAGTGCCTTTCTGTGAAGAACCTCCCATTCTTCGTCCTTCACAGTCGTCAGCTGCTTTGCTCTTCGTCCCAACAGTAGGAATAGATCCTTCTAGTACAGATAGTACTCCATTTGCATCTTCCATAACTGGTAGTTTTGGCCATTAAATTTCTCGACCTTAAAATTTTCTTCTTCCACCATTGCTCCCACTCAACCATAAACCCTAGTTTCCTGCGGGTTTATCTTCCAAATAGACCTTTGGATCTTATACCAGTTGTTATAAAAACAGGATCGCAGAGCAATGACAATAAACAGAAATGCAAATATAATCACACAGACACATTACAAGAGAGACACCAATATATCATGGTTCAACCAAGATGGGCTACGTCCACACTGAAATTGCCAGTCCTTATTATTATACCATCTAGCAAATGAAGGGATACAACCTGCAGCACATCTGCTGCACTTCCTCTTCACTGTCTCACAGTCTCTCTTAACGATCTCAGAGATCTTTACAATGCATAATACCTAATACATCAACCCTAGCTGTATTAATACCTAATACATCAACCCTGCACCCCCCAGCCGGGGGAGTGCAACCACTCCCCCGGACCTCCTGAGGCGCGTTCCAGGATCATAAACAAACCTGAGGTACAACATGGCTGAAACAACATCATCTATGAGACTGGAAGATCAAGCTCCACAACCAACAATATATTTATAAAAGGAAATTATAAAATTTCAACCTAAGATATGGAAGTGCGAGATAAACGTTTATATAATAAATTTTAACATATATTTAAAAAATAAAAATATAAAATCTCAACAACATGAATATGGAAGTGTGAGAGACGGAAGGGTCAGCGCAAGCTAATGAGGGTCACTTTTGGCACGTTAGATGCAATAGAAAACTGAAAAATAGGGCATCCCTTAACTTACTTGGATTTTTTGAGATACTTACGCAAAATATCTTGCATTGAGTAAAAAAGATGAAATGTAGAAAATTGAATCATGTTTCCGAATATATAACTTTTATGTATTGAAAAATTGCATAGCTATGTCAAGTTTCATTTTTCCTAGCATACACTTTTGATTTTTCAGGCAAATGATAAGGTATATGTTTTTGTGGGTGCAGCGTTTGAGGGTCTAAATGATGGAATCAAGCTACAAAAATGGGCATGCATGTAGAAAACATATAGCACTAGTGCGTCATTATTTTTCGAAAATTAAATTAGTAATTTTATAATTTTTTTATAATTGTCTAAGTGATCAAACCTCAAAAATAGTACATCTTTTGTGAGTGCAGCCTTTGAAGGTCTTAATGCAAAAATCATGAAATGGGGTTTTGATAAAACGTGGAGGTTAGTGTTTACTTATGCACCATACAATTTTTTTTTTAAATGATCAAGAATTGAAAAAGTTATGGAAGAAACACTAATAGTGTGTTTCACGAGTTAAGGAGGTAGGACACAAAAGAAATTGAAAAAAAATAGGTAAAATTAATATTTTTAAATAAAAGTTACATATTTGGAATCTGCAGAAAAAATATTATGTGTTTAAGATTTCGTAAAAAATGACTGTGTAGCATACTGTAACGAGTAGCTAAGCACAGGCTTCTCCAGAAACTGGAAGACATACCCAATTAGCTTTGGTTTATCACTACCATAGCACAGGTTTGGTATTACCGAAGCATACACATAGCATTATGGTTGGCATGCGAGCAAGTGAGTTCTCTAACAAACACGAGCGTGTTCTGTTTAAATTCAAAAAATATTCCCACGCTTTTATAATTTCATAACGTGTACGCGTTATATAACTACATAACATGTGCGCGTTCTGTAGTGCAAAAACGCACTAGTGTTATTTAAATCATAAAATCTATGTTTAATACTTGAGAGGGGGTGGGGGGAAGACTCAAGGGAATTTTTTTTTAATATTTGAGAAGGGGTGGGGAAGGGTCAAGGGAATCTATGGTTAATATTTAATAGGGGTGGGAAAGGGTCAAGGGCTTAGAAGGATGTTGGAAGTTTGAGTGGGGAGAGATGA